>JAEOAE010003241.1:125000-211112 GCA_036365155.1 Meriones psammophilus | reverse complement strand
GTTCAATTATTATAACAGGAAAACTAAAAAGTGATATATCCACTGTAAAACAGAAAAATTTTCCCAAAAAGGGAAAAAAGAAGCACAAACCTTTAAACTAAACCCCAATGTAGCCCTCATTTTAAATTAGGAATACAGGGAAACTAAAAAGGATAAAGGGGAAATGTTAAAGAAACAATTTTTTCTTTGAAAAAGGGAACCCAAAAGCACAACTTTGTAAACTAATTCACATTCTTTTAAACCCGTTCAATTATTATAACAGGAAAACTAAAAAGTGATAAAACCCTAACCAATACCCTTTAAGCCCCTAACCAAATTTAACCAAAACCTAACCAAACCTAACCTAACTTTTTCCAAAAGGGAAAAAGGTTTTAAGAAAAGAACAAAAAACCAAAGAAATATTTTTAAAACTAAATCACATGGGGCCACCCTCAATTAGGAATACAGGTTTGAAAGGTTTTTACGCACTGTCCCACGGGGAAAAAAGTTTAACAAAAAGAACAAAAAACCAAACTACTTTAAAAAAATCACATGTGTGTTGTTTCCTCAATTAAATACGGGGAAAACTGGGATCTTAAAAATTTATGGAAACAATTTTTTCATCAAAAACCAGAAAAAAAAAGCACAACTTTGTAAACAAACCCATTAAAAAGCCTGTTCAATTTTATAACAGGAAAACTGAAGAGTGATATCCAACCAAACCTGAAACCACCCAAAAAAGAATCCAAGTTTCCAACCCCAGAAAAAGAAAAAGAATTTTTTGGAAAAGCCCCCCTGGGGTAAAACAAAATTTACATGTGTGTCACTTGCTCAATTGGAAACGGGAAAACAAAAAAGCGATATATGGGAAATGGCAACCAAAAAAAACAATTTTTCCTTGAAAAACAGAAGCATAAGCACAACTTTGAAACAAATTCCCCACTTTAAAAGTTTTTCCCTTTTTTAATTTTTTAAACAGGAAAATTGAAAAGTGATAAAACCCTTTAACCAAACCCCCTAAGCCCAAAACCTAACCAAACCCTAACCTAACCCCTAACCTCCCTAACCTAACCTAACTTTTTCCTTGTTTCCCTAACGGAAAAAATTTTAAAAAAAAGAAAAAAAAGAAAAGCACTTTTTTTAAACAAATCCCCTGTGCCCCCTTCGCTCAATTAGGAATACAGGAAAACTAAAAAGTGTTACCTTCTTTATGGACAGAAAAATTTCCCAACAAAGAACAGAAAAAAGCAAAATTTTTAAAACCCAATTTTACATGTTTTTCCCCCGTTCAATTTTAAAAACCGGAAAACTGAAAATTGTTATCACCGACAGGCACGGGAAAATTTTTTAAAAACAAAAAGAAAGAAACAAAAAAGCAAATTTTGAAAACCAAAATTCACAGGGTTTAAAGGGGCCGTTAAATTTAAAATTATAAACAAGGAAAACTGAAAAAAATTTATTAAAAAAAACTGAAAACCAAAAAAAAAAGTTTCTTTTTTAAAAGAAAAAAAAAGGATAAAACCACCAACCCTGTTAAACCCTTAAAAAATTCCATATTGGATGGTCCCAAAAAATTCCCAAAAAATTTTAAAAAGGGAAAACCTGAAAAGAAAAAACCTAAAAAATCTACAACGGGAACAAGTTTCCAACAAAGAACAGAAATGCAAAGAAACTTTTTGTAAAAAAATCCATGGGGAACTCCCCCAATTGGGAATACAGGAAAACAAAAAGGATAAAAATCGGGAAAATTTTTGGCAAAAAGCAAAAAGAAACAGGTTTTTAAAAATTTCCCGAAAAAACAAAAACAAATTTAAAGCAAAAAACTTTTTGGGTAAACCCCCTAATTCACAAAATTTTCCCCCGTTCAATTATTATAACAGGAAAACTAAAAAGTATATATAATTCCCTGAAAAAGTTTCCAAAAAGAAAAAACGGAAAAGCACTTTTTTTGAAAAAACTAAATCACATTTGTTTTCCTCACTAAATTGGGAATACAGGGAAACTGAAAGCGATAAATAAAATGAAAGGCAAAGAAACAATTTTTTCTTTGAAAGAAAAAAACCCAAAAGGACAATTTTTGTTAATTCAAAAATTCTTTTTTTCCCCGTTCAATTATTATAACAGGAAAACTAAAAAGTGTAAAACCCCTCCCCCTAACCAAACCCCAAACCCCAACCCCCTCCAAAACCAAACCTTCCAAACAACCCTAATTTTTTCCCAAACGGGAACAATTTTTCCCAAAAAAGAACAAAAAGCAAACAAATTTTTAAAACAAATCGCTTGTCCCCTTTTCCTCAATTAGGAAAAACCGGAAAATTTAAAGGAAAAGCACTGTCCAGCAAGGAACAAGTTTGAAAAAAGAACAAAAAAGAAAACACTATTTTTGGGTAAATGTGTTTTGTTTGCTCAATTAGGAATCGGGAAAACTGAAAATTTTATTTTGCATTTTTGGGGCACGAAAAAATTTTTCATAAAAAAGAAAAACCAAAGCACAACTTTGTAACTAATTCACATATGTATGCCATTAATTATAACGGAAAACTGAAAGTGATATAACAAACTTAGCACGGAAAAAGGGTTCTAGAAGAACAAAAACAAGCACAACTTTGTAAACAAAATTCCTACCATTAGCCTGTTCAATTATATAACAGAAACTGAAAGTGATATTCGCTGACAGGAAACATTTTCCCAAAAAAGAACAGAAAGCAAAAGCACTCTGTAAACTAAATCACATGTGTGTCACTTTCGAATTAGGAATACAGAAAACTGAAATATCCGAAATGTAGGCAAACAAGTTTCATCGAAAAAAGGCGAACACAACTTTGTAAACTAATTCCATTCGTGTGCCCGTTCAATTATTATAACAGGAAACTGAAAAGTGATATAACCTAACCTAACCCTCAGCCCTAACCCTTTAAACGCCTACCCCTAACCCTAACCTAAGCCTAACCTAACCCTAACTTCTTGTTCCTAGGGACAAGTTTAAGTCGAAGAACATAAACAAAAGCACTCTTTATAAACTAAATCACATTGTCCACTCGCTCAATTAGGAATACAGGAAAAGAAATGTATCTGCATTTTTCCCAACAGAACAATTTAACAGAAGAACAGAAACACAAAGCAGTCTTTTAAACTGAATCCACATGTGTATTGCTCCTCATTAGAAATCCCGGGAAACTAAAAAGCGATATCGAAATGTATGGCAAAGAAACAAGTTTTCATCGAAAGAACAGAAAGCACACACTTTTAAACTAATTCAAATCGTTTGCCTGTTCAATTATTATAACAGGAAAACTGAAAAGTGATATATCAACTGTACAGCACAGAATCAAGTTTAACAGAAAAGGAACAAAAAGGCAAAGCACTACTTTGTAAACTAAATCACATGTGTGTCCCTTGCTCAATTAGGAAGACAGGAAACGAAAGCGATTCTCGAAATGTATGGCACGGGAACAATTTTTCATCAAAAAGAACAAGCATGAAACACATTTGTAAACTAAATTCACTTTTGTTTTGCCTGTTCAATTATTATAACAGGAAAATTGAAAGTGATATAACCTAATCCTAACCCAAACTAAACATACCTAACCTAACCTAACCTACCTAACCTAGCCTAAACAACCTAAACTATTCCCCGGCCTAACTGCTTGTTCTAACAGAACAAGTTTGCTCTTTATAACAGTACAACTTTGTAAAAACTGGAAATCGCGTGTGTGCAACAAACCAATTGGGAATACAGAGAAAACTGAAGAGATATAACTCACTGTACATCACACGAAACAAGTTTGAAACAGTAAAGCAGAAAAAAAGCAAATCACAACTTTAACGGAACTCACATGTGTCACTCGTTCATTTATTAATACAGAAAAACTGAAAAGTGATATCTCAAGACTTTATGGCACAGAAAGAAATTTAACAAAGAATAGAAACGCAAAGCACAACTTTGTAAAATAATTTGTATAATTGCTCAATTATTATAAAGGAAAACTGAAAAGCGATACATCGTAACTGTATGGCAAAGAAAAAGTTTTCATTGAAAGAACAGAAACGAAATACACAAACTTTGTAAACTAATTCACATTCGTGTCGCTTGTTCAATTATTATAACAGGAAACTGAAAAAGGATATATCCCCTCCATAACCCAAGTTTCCTATTCGAACTCCTAACCTATTCCTTCTAGCATTGTTAAAAAAACCTAACCCTAACTCATCAAGTTTAATACTAAAGCCAATAAAAGTATTTCTGCTAACTTTCCATAAACATGGAAGTGAACTAAAAGTATATGCAGAGTGTATAAAAATGGCCAAGCTCCATTCCAATCTAAAGCACATTACCAACAGCTATGCCCACAGAAAAAAAAACTAAATCAAATGTGGACACACTTAGGTTATGTATAAAGGTTACAAAAAAAAAAAAAAAAAAAACAGCTAACTGATACTCATTCAGTGGGATGCAGTTTTACCTGTTACTTTCAAAATGTTTAATTTGCTGACATGCTACTTTTCTGAGTATATTCTCTTTTGTGTACTAAAATTTCATATGAGTTTCAGGATGTGACCTGGATCTGGCATAGCTCAAAAGGATCACAAATGAGATTTTCCCTGATCTTTCCCATTTAATAGACAAATTTTAACTTCTGTCTCAGTCTGAATTTGTCTCAGCAGATTTTCACCTGGTTGACTCTGGGCTGCAAGCTGAAATCTGGACTTCCTGAAACTGACATGATGCTCCCTGCCTCTTGGGTGGATCAATGAACCAGATGCTTGGGACTCCCTTATGCCCAGCCTTGACTGGCATTTCAGCCTCTAGCCCCTGATGCCTACGGTCCCAGTCAGCTCAAAGAAGCTCCAGAAGAACGGATCTACGCCCAAATCCCCTAGTAGGCTGAAAACGCTAAGTCAAAGGGGCTCCTGGCATTAGCTCTTATCTTGGGCATCTGCTTAGCTGAAATGGACACTAATATTGCAGCAACTGGGCTAAAAGCCTAGAGACCTGTAATAGTTCTCTTGGCTTAAGAAAGACTCAGACAGGGACAGCAGTTCTTTGAGTCAGGACAAAGCTGGTATGAGAGTTGGTTAAATAAAGCCCCCCCTGGTTCACCACCCTCAGCTCCTCCCTCATGGGCCCCTTAATCATAAATCCCCTGATTCTGTTATTTGGGCCTTGCATCCCATCGGCTGATCTAGTTCATGAAAGACCGGCTCTCTCTCTGTCGCCTGTTTGTGTTAACCCAGCAGTATCATCAGTTTAAACAGCAGGAGACAGAAATTAACTCTCCTAGGCCCTAGAATGAAATATTCCATTCTAAGTTAGAAGAAAAAAACTCCAATGAAAGACCAAACTGCCTCACAGGAACAAGATAGAAGCAGCTAATAGTTAATGTCATTTTGTACAGCACTGTTTTGAAAACTCTGAAGGATACCACTGTTTTGAAAACTCTGTGAGCTAGGGAGGAACTAGCTGAAGAGAAAGCTGATTTCCATATCTGCGGTCAGAACTGCCCCAGTTGAGCCAAAACTCAATTTCTGCTGACCACGCATTTGAGAAGTTTGTGAGACTGTTATTATACAAGATAAAAAAGAGACAAATATTGAGACTGTTCCAACTGAGATAGGAGCCCTAAGACAAACAACAGGTGGAGGTCCCAACCATTGTATCAATTACTCATCAAACTGACCATTCACCGAACCCAATCACTCCCTGTAACTATACTTCCTAGATATCTGTAATAAGCCTGCCAACTCTAAAAGCCCAGTTGTGGTCTCATTTAAATGTCCTCAATTTGTCAGCTCCCTGTAAAGATCAAAATACAAGCAACTTTGTAAAATTAATTTGGTCATGAGACCACCTATAAAAACACCAGGAATTTTCCCTGAAAAGTGATATATCGCTCTGTACGGCAAGAAACAAGTTTTCAACAGAAGAACAGAACACAAAAAGCAAAACTTTCAAAATAATTCACATGTGTGTTTGCAATTATTATACAGGAAAACTGAAAAGTGATATATCCTTGGGTACAGCACAAGAAACAAGTTTTCATCAAAAGAACAAGAACAAAAGCAGTCTTTGTAAACTAATTCACATACATGTTGCCTGTTCAATTATTATAACAGAAAACTGAAAAGTGATATATCACACTGTAAGCACAGAATCAAGTTTCCAACAGAAGAACAAAAAGCAAAGCAAAACTTTGTAAACTAAATCACATGTGTCACTTGGCTCAGTTAGGAATACAGGAAAAAACTGAAAAGCGATGTTCAAATATTATAACAGGAACAAGTTTTCATTGAAAAGAACAGAACAAACTAAAGCACAACTTTGTAAACTAATTCACATTTGTGTCGCCTGTTCAGTTACATAACAGGAAAACAGAAAAAAGTGATATAGCACAAACCCCTAACCCTAAACTAATTCACATACATGTTGCCCTAAACTAATTCACATTATTATAACTTGAACTGGAAAAAAGTGATATATCACACTGTACAGCACAGAAACAAGTTTCCAACAGAAGAACAGAAAAGCAAAAGCACTACTTTGTAAACTAAATCACATGTGTGTCTCTGGCTCAATTAGGAATACAGGAAAACTGAAAAGTGATATAATCTCACTGTAACCTGGCCCAGAAACAAGTTTCCATCGAAGAAACAGAAACATAAGCACAACTTTGTAAACTAATTTTCATTTGTGTACAAAGCCCGTTCAATTATTATAACAGGAAAACTGAAAAATGATATATCACACTGTACAGCAAAGAAACAAGTTTCATTGAAAAGAACAGAAACAAACAACAACTTTGTAAAAATAAATCACATTCGTGTTCTCGCCTAACAATTAGTTCAATTATTATAAAGGAAAACTATAACCCCTAAAGTGAAGCCATAAGCACAACTGTACCCTAACCACATTAAAAACCTAATAAAAAAAAACTAACATAACCCTAAACACTAAGCCCCTAACCTAACCATAACCTAACCTAACCAACCCTAACTGTAACAAGCAACCAACCTAACCATAAGCCCTTTTAACCAACAGAAGAACCTAACCCTAACCTCAACAGGAACAAGTTTCCAACAAAAAGAACAGAAATGCAAAGCACCTTTGTAAACTAAATCACATGTGTGCCACGCCTCAATTAGGAATACAGGAAAACTGAAAAAAGAGATATAACACACTGTACAGCACAGGAACAAATTTTGAATGAAAGAACAGAAAAGCAAAGCACTACTTTTAAACGGAGTCACATGTGTGTCACTCTCACTCAATTAGGAATACAGGAAAACTGAAAAGTGTTATCTCGCACTGTAAGGCACAGAAACAAGTTTCCATCGAAAGAACAGAAACATAAAGCAAAACTTTGTAAACTAATTCACATACATGTCTCCCTTTTCAATTATTATAACAGGAAAACTGAAAAATGATATATATCACACTGTATAGCACAGAAACTAGTTTCCAAAAGAAGAACAGAAACATAAAAGCACTACTTTGTAAACTAAATCACATGTGTGTCGCTCACTCAATTAGGAATACAGGAAACTGAAAAAAACTAAATCAAAATGTAAGGCAAAGAAACAAGTTTTCATCGAAAGAACGGAAACGCAAAGCACAACTTTGTAAACTAATTCACAATCTTGTTGCCCGTTCAATTAGTATAACAGGAAAACTGAAAAGTGCTATAACCCTACCCCTAACCCTAAGCCCCTAACCCTAACCCTAACCCTAACCCTAACCTAACCCTAACACTAACACTAACACTAACACTAATTTGTTTCCTAACAGGAACAAGTTTCCAATGAAAGAACATAAACGTAAAGCACCACTTTGTAAACAAAATCACATGTGTGCCACTCGCTCAATTAGGAATACCGGAAAACTTAAAAGTGATATAACGCACTGTACAGCATAGGAACAAGTTTCGAAAGAAAGAACAGAAATGAAAAGCACTACTTTTAAACGGAGTCACATGTGTGTCGCTCGCTCAATTAGGAATACAGGAAAACTGAAAAGTGTTATCTCGCACTTTACGGCACAGAAACAAGTTTCCATCAAAGAAAAGAAACGCAAAGCACAAATTTGTAAACTAATTCACATACGTGTTGCCTGTTCAATTATTATAACAGGAAAACTGAAAAGTGATATATCAAACTGTACAGCACAGGAACAAGGTTCCATCGAAAGAACAGAAACACAAAGCACAACTTTGTAAACTAATTCACATACACGTCGCCTGTTCAATTATTATAACAGGAAAACTGAAAAGTGATATATCGCACTGTACAGTACAGAAACTAGTTTCCAAAAGAAGAACAGAAAAGCAAAGCACTACTTCGTAAACTAAATCACATGTGTGTCGCTCACTCAATTAGGAATACAGGAAACTGAAAAGTGATAAATCGAAATGTATGGCAAAGAAACAAGTTTTCATCGAAAAAACAGAAAACGCAAAGCACAACTTTGTAAACTAATTCACATTCGTGTTGCCCGTTCAATTATTATAACAGGAAAACTGAAAAGTGATATAACCTAACCCTAACCCTCAGCCTCTAACCCTAACCCTAACCTAACCCTAACCCTAAAACTAACCTAACCTAACCTAACCTAACTTGTTCCTAAATAGGAACAAGTTTAAGTTTCAACGAAAGAACATAAACACAAAGAAACACTACTTTATAAACTAAATCACATGTGTGCCACACGCTCAATTAGGAATACAGGAAAACTGAAAAAAGTGTTATCTAACACACTGTACACCACAGAAACAAGTTTCCAACAGAAGAACAGAAACACAAAGCACTACTTTATAAACTGAATCACATGTGTGTTGCTCACTCTAATTAGGAATACAGGAAAACTGAAAAGTGTTAAATCGAAATGTAAGGCAAAGAAACAAGTTTTCATCGAAAGAACAGAAACACAAAGCACAACTTTGTAAACTAATTCACATCGTGTAATCGCCTGTTCAATTATTATAACAGGAAAACTGAAAAGTGATATATCACACTGTACAGCACAGAATCAAGTTTCCAACAGAAGAACAGAAAGGCAAAGCACTACTTTGTAAACTAAATCACATGTGTGTCACTTGCTCAATTAGGAAGACAGGAAAACTGAAAAGCGATATATCAAAATGTAAGGCAAAGGAACAAGTTTTCATCGAAAAAAGAAACAGAAATGCAAAAGTGACTATGTAAACTAATTCACATTCTTGTTGCCTGTTCAATTATTATAACAGGAAAACTGAAAAGTGATATAACCTAATCAACCCTAAGACCTAAACATAACCTAACCCTAACCTAACCTAACCCCTAACACTAAACTACTAACCCTAACCCTAATTCTAACCTAACTTGTTCCTAACAGGAACAAGTTTTTATAACAAAGAACAGAAAAGCAAAGCACTACTTTTAAACTAAATCACATGTGTGCCACTCGCTCAATTAGGAATACAGGAAAACTGAAAAGTGTTATAAGTGTACAGCACAGAACAAGTTTCCAACAAAGAACAGAAAAGCAAAGCAAACTTTTAAACTAAATCACATGTGTGTCGCTCACTCAATTAGGAATACAGGAAAACTGAAAAGTGTTATATCACATGTATGGCACAGAAACAAGTTTCCATCGAAAGAACAGAAACGCAAAGCATTTGTAAAACTAATTCACATATGTGTCTCCCATTCAATTATTATAACAGGAAAACTGAAAAGTGATATATCAAACTGTACAGCACAGAAACAAGTTTCCAAAAGAAGAACAGAAACGCAAAGCACAACTTTGTAAACTAATTCACATGTGTGTCGCCTGTTCAATTATTATAAAACTGAAAAGGAAAATCGAAAAGTTTATAACCCTAAGGAACCTAACCCTAAAGTATAACCTAACCCTAACCCTAACCTAACCCAACCTAACCCTAACCCTAACCTAACCTAATCCTAACCTAATTTGTTCCTAAAGGAACAAGTTTCCAATGAAAGAACACAAATGCAAAGCACTACTTTGTAAACAAAATCACATGTGTGCCACTCGCTCAATTAGGAATACAGGAAAACTGAAAAGTGATATAACACACTGTACAGCATAGGAACAAGTTTTGAATGAAAGAAAAAATGAAAAGCACTACTTTTAAACGGAATCACATGTGTGTCGCTCGCTCAATTAGGAATACAGGAAAACTGAAAAGTGTTATCTCAAGACTTTACGGCACAGAAACAAGTTTCCATGGAAAGAACAGAAACATAAAGCACAACTTTGTAAACTAATTCACATACTTGTTGCCCGTTCAATTATTATAACAGGAAAACTGAAAAGTGATATATCACACTGTACAGCACAGAAACAAGTTTCCAACAGAAGAACAGAAACACAAAGCACTACTTTGTAAACTAAATCACATGTGTGTCGCTCACTCAATTAGGAATACAGGAAAACTGAAAATGATAAATCGAAATGTACAGGCAAGAAACAAGTTTTCATCGAAGAACAGAAAATGCAAAGCACAACTTTGTAAACTAATTCACATTCGTTTCACCTGTTCAATTATTATAACAGGAAAACTGAAAAGTGATATAACCCTCAATGTACCCAGAAACAAGTTTAACCCTAACCTAACCACAACCTTTGTAACCTAAAACATAACCTAACTGGTTCCTAACAGGAACAAGTTTTCAGGAAAGAACATAAATAACCAAAGCAATACTTTGGAAACTAAATCACATGTGTGCCACTACGCTAACCCTAGGAATACAGGAATACTGAAAAGTGATATAACTTGTACAGTACAGGAACAAGTTTCAAACAAGAGAAAAGAAAATAAACACAAAGCACTACTTTTTAATGGAAATCACATGTGTTTCCACTTACTCAATTAGGAATACAGGAAAACTGAAAAGTGTTATCTCTCACTGTATGGCACAGAAACAAGTTTCCATCGAAAGAACAGAAACACAAAGCACAACTTTTGTAAACTAATTCACATATGTGTTTCCCATTCAATTATTATAACAGGAAAACTGAAAAGTGATATATCGAATGTATGGCACAGAAACAATTTTCCATTCGAAAGAACAGAAACGCAAAGCACAACTTTGTAAACTAATTCACATCACGTGTCGCCTGTTCAATTATTATAACAGGAAAACTGAAAAGTGATATATCACAACTGTACAGCAACAGAATCAAGTTTTCCAACAGAAGAAATAGAAAGAAAAAAAAGCACTACTTTGTAAACAAAATCACATGTGTGTCACTTGCTCAATTAGGAATACAGAAAAACTGAAAAGAGATATATCTAAATGTATGGCAAAGAAACAAGTTTTCATTGAAAGAACAGAAACATAAAGCACAACTTGTAAACTAATTCACATTCGTGTTGCCTGTTCAATTATTATAACAGGAAAACTGAAAAGTGATATAACCCTAATCCTAACCCTAAGACCCTAAACATAACCTAACTAACCCCTAACCTAACCTAACCTAACCTAACCCTCCCTAACACTAACCCTAGGCCTAACCTAACCCTAACCCTAACAAGTTTCCAACAAAGAACAGAAATGCAAAGCAGTACTTTGTAAACTAAATCATGTGTGTGTGCCACTGGCCAATTGTGAAAAGATATAACCTGTACAGCACAGGAACAAGTTTTGAACGAAAGAACAGAAAAGCAAAGCACTACTTTTTAACGGAATCACCTGTGTGTCGCTCGCTCAATTAGGAATACAGGAAAACTGAAAAGTGTTATCTCGCACTTTATGGCACAGAGAGAAATTTCCATCGAAAGAACAGAAACACAATGCAAAACTTTGTAAACTAATTTACATACGTGTCGCCCGTTCAATTATTATAACAGGAAAACTGAAAAGTGATATATCACACTGTACAGCACAGGATCAAGTTTCAAACAGAAGAACAGAAACGCAAAGCAGTACTTTGTAACCTAAATCACATGTGTGTCGCTCGCTCAATTAGGAATGCAGGAAAACTGAAAAGCGATATATCGAAATGTATGGCGAAGAAACAAGTTTTCATTGAAAGAAAAGAAACGCAAAGCACAACTTGTAAACTAATTCACATTCGTGTCGCCTGTTCAATTATTATAACAGGAAAACTGAAAAGTGATATAACCCTATCCCTAACACTAAGCCCCTTACCCTAACCCTAACCCTAACACTAACCCTAACCATATTGCTGACCCTAAGCCCCTAACCATAACCCTAACCCTAATCCTAACCCTAACTTGTTCCTAACAGGAACAAGTTTTCTAGGAAAGAACATAAACGCAAAGCAATACTATTCCTAACAGGAACAAGTTTCCAACAAAAGAACAGAAATGCAAAGCAATACTTTGTAAATTAATCGCATGTGTGCCACTCGCTCAATTAGAATACAGGAAAACTGAAAAGAGATATAACACACTGTACAGCACAGGAACAAGTTTTGAACGAAAGAACAGAAAAGCAAAGCATGACTTTTTAACGGAATCACATGTGTGTCACTCGCTCAATTAGGAATACAGGAAAACTGAAAAGTGTTATCTCGCACTTAACGGCACAGAAACAAGTTTCCATTGAAAGAACCGAAATGAAAAGCACAACTTTGTAAACTAATTCACATACATGTCGCCCGTTCAATTATTATAACAGGAAAACTGAAAAGTGATATATCACACTGTAAAGCACTGAAAAAAGTTTCCAACAGAAGAACAGAAACGGAAAGCACTACTTTGTAAACTAAATCACATGTGTGTCTCTCACTAAATTAGGAATACAGGGAAACTGAAAAGCGATAAATAGAAATGTATGGCAAAGAAACAAGTTTTCATTGAGAGAATAGAAACGCAAAGCACAACTTTGTAAACTAATTCACATTCGTGTCGCCTGTTCAATTATTATAACAGGAAAACTGAAAAGTGATATAACCCTCACCATAACCCTAAGCCCCTAACCCTAACCCTAACCTAAACCTAAACCTAACCCTAACCCTAACCCTAACTAGTTCCTAACAGGAACAAGTTTTCCAAGAAAGAACATAAATGCAAAGCAATACTTTGGAAACTAAATCACATGTGTGCCACTCTCTCAATTAGGAATAACGGAAAACTGAAAAGAGATATAACGCACTGTCCAGCACAGGAACAAGTTTCGAACGAAAGAACAGAAAAGCAAAGCACTACTTTTAAATGGAATCACATGTGTGTTGCTTGCTCAATTAGGAATACAGGAAAACTGAAAAGTGTTATCTTGCACTTTATGGCACAGAAACAAGTTTTCATCAAAAGAACAGAAACACAAAGCACAACTTTCTAAACTAATTCACATATGTGTCGTCCGTTCAATTATTATAACAGGAAAACTGAAAAGTGATATAGCACACTGTACAGCACAGAATCAAGTTTCCAACAGAAGAACAGAAACGCAAAGCACTACATTGTAAACTAAATCACATGTGTGTCGCTCGCTCAATTAGTAAACAGGAAAACTGAAAGGAGATATAACGCACTGTACAGCACAGGAACAAGTTTCGAATGAAAGAACAGGAAAGCAAAGCACTACTTTTAAATGGAATCACATGTGTGTCGCTCGCTCATTTAGGAATACAGGAAAACTGAAATGTGATATATCGAAATGTATGGCAAAGAAACAAGTTTTCATTGAAAGAACAGAAACGAAAAGCACAACTTGTAAACTAATTCACATTCGTATCGCCTGTTTAATTATTATAACAGGAAAACTGAAAAGTGATATAACCCTATCCCTAACCCTAAGCCCCTTACCCTAACGCTAACCCTAACCCTAACGCTAACCCTAACCCTAACCCTAACCCTAACCCTAACCCTAACCCTAAGCCCCTAACCCTAACCCTAACCCTAATCCTAAACGTAACTTGTTCCTAACAGGAACTAGTTTCCAACAAAAGAACAGAAATGCAAAGCACTACTTTGTAAACTAAATCGCATGTGTGGCACTTGCTCAATTAGGAATAAAGGAAAACTGAAAAGAGATATAATGCACTGTACAGCACAGGAACAAGTTTTGAACGAAAGAACAGAAAAGCAAACCACTACTTTTTAACAGAATCACATGTGTGTCGCTCGGTCAATTACGAATAGAGGAAAACTGAAAAGTGTTATCTCGAACTTTATGGCACAGAAAGAAATTTCCATCGAAAGAACAGAAACGCAATGCACAACTTTGTAAACTAATTTACATACGTGTCTCCCGTTCAATTATTATAAAAGGAAAACTCAAAAGTGATATATCAAACTGTACAGCACAGAATCAAGTTTCCAACAGAAGAACAAAAACGCAAAGCAGTACTTTGTAACCAAAATCACATGTGTGTCGCTCGCTCAATTAGGAATGCAGGAAAACTGAAAAGTGATATGTCGAAATGTATGGCAAAGAAACAAGTTTTCATTGAAAGAACAGAAACGCAAAGCACAACTGGTAAACTAATTCACATTCGTGTCGCCTGTTCAATTATTATAACAGGAAAACTGAAAAGTGATATAGCACACTGTACATCACAGAATCAAGTTTCCAACAGAAGAACAGAAACGCAAAGCACTACATTGTAAACTAAATCACGTGTGTGTCGCTCGCTCAATTAGTAAAGAGGAAAACTGAAAAGAGATATAACGCACTGTACAGCACAGGAACAAGTTTCGAACGAAAGAACAGGAAAGCAAAGCACTACTTTTAAATGGAATCACATGTGTGTCACTCGCTCAATTAGGAACACAGGAAAACTGAAAATTGTTATCTCGCACTTTACAGCACAGAAACAAGTTTTCATCGAAAGAACAGAAACGGAAAGCACAACTTTGTAAACTAATTAACATTCGTGTTGCCTGTTCAATTATTATAACAGGAAAACTGAATAGTGATATAACCCTCACCCTAAACCTAAGCCCCTAACCCTAACCCTAACCCTAACCGTAAACACCTAAACCTAATCCTAACCCT
Organism: Meriones psammophilus; assembly: GCA_036365155.1. NCBI lineage: Eukaryota > Metazoa > Chordata > Mammalia > Rodentia > Muridae > Meriones > Meriones psammophilus. The sequence continues at coordinate 196,172 of JAEOAE010003241.1, read as the reverse complement.
AAACCTAAACACCTAAACCTAATCCTAACCTAAGCATAACCTAACCTAACCTAACTTGTTCCTAACAGGAACAAGTTTCCAATGAAAGAACAGAAACGCAAAGCACTACTTTGTAAACTAAATCACATGTGTGCCACTCTCTCAATTAGGAATACAGAAAAACTGAAAAGTGATATAACGCACTGTACAGCACAGGAACAAGTTTCGAACAAAAGAACAGAAAAGCAAAGCACTACTTTTTAACGGAATCACATGTGTGTCGCTCGCTCAATTAGGAATACAGGAAAACTGAAAAGTGTTATCTTGCACTTTATGGCACAGAAAGAAGTTTACATCGAAAGAACAGAAACGCAATGCACAACTTTGTAAACTAATTTACATACGTGTCTCCCGTTCAATTATTATAAAAGGAAAACTCAAAAGTGATATATCAAACTGTACAGCACAGAATCAAGTTTCCAACAGAAGAACAAAAACGCAAAGCAGTACTTTGTAACCTAAATCACATGTGTGTCGCTCGCTCAATTAGGAATGCAGGAAAACTGAAAAGTGATATGTCGAAATGTATGGCAAAGAAACAAGTTTTCATTGAAAGAACAGAAACGCAAAGCACAACTGGTAAACTAATTCACATTCGTGTCGCCTGTTCAATTATTATAACAGGAAAACTGAAAAGTGATATAGCACACTGTACATCACAGAATCAAGTTTCCAACAGAAGAACAGAAACGCAAAGCACTACATTGTAAACTAAATCACGTGTGTGTCGCTCGCTCAATTAGTAAAGAGGAAAACTAAAAAGAGATATAACGCACTGTACAGCACAGGAACAAGTTTCGAACAGAAGAACAGAAAAGCAAAGCACTACTTTTAAATGGAATCACATGTGTGTCGCTCGCTCAATTAGGAACACAGGAAAACTGAAAATTGTTATCTCGCACTTTACAGCACAGAAACAAGTTTTCATCGAAAGAACAGAAACGCAAAGCACAACTTGTAAACTAATTCACATTCGTGTTGCCTGTTCAATTATTATAACAGGAAAACTGAAAAGTGATATAACCCTATCCCTAACCCTAAGCCCCTTACCCTAACCCTAACCCTAACCTAACCCTAACCTAACCCTAACCTAAGCCCCCTAACCCTAAAAACCTAACCTAAACCTAACCCTAATCCTAACCCTAACAGTTTCCAACGAAAGAACAGAAATGCAAAGCACTACTTTGTAAACTAAATCGCATGTGTGCCACTCGCTCAATTAGGAATACAGGAAAACTGAAAAGATATATAACATACTGTACAGAACAGGAACAAATTTTGAATGAAAGAACAGAAAAGCAAAGCACTACTTTTTAACGGAATCACATGTGTGTCGCTTGCTCAATTAGGAATACAGGAAAACTGAAAAGTGTTATCTTGCACTTTATGGCACAGAAAGAAATTTCCATCGAAAGAACAGAAACGCAATGCACAACTTTGTAAACTAATTTACATACGTGTCTCCCTTTCAATTATTATAACAGGAAAACTGAAAATTGATATATCAAACTGTACAGCACAGAATCAAGTTTCCAACAGAAGAACAGAAACGCAAAGCAGTACTTTGTAACCTAAATCACATGTGTGTCGCTCGCTCAATTAGTAATGCAGAAAAACTGAAAAGCGATATATTGAAATGTATGGCAAAAAAACAAGTTTTCAATGAAAGAACAGAAACGCAAAGCACAACTTGTAAACTAATTCACATTCGTGTCGCCTGTTCAATTATTATAACAGGAAAACTGAAAAGTGATATAACCCTATCCCTAACCTAAGCCCCTTACCTAAACCTAACCTAACCTAACCCTAACCGAATCCTAAGCCTATCTTGTTCATAACAGGAACAAGTTTTCAACGAAAGAACAGAAATGAAAAGCACTACTTTTAAACTAAATTGCATGTGTGCCACTCGCTCAATTAGGAATACAGGAAAACTGAAAAGAGATATAACACACTGTACAGCACAGGAACAAGTTTCCAACAGAAGATCAGAAACGCAATGCACTACTTTGTAAAGTAAATCACATGTGTGTCCCTCACTGAATTAGGAATACAGGGAAACTTAAAAGCAATAAATCGAAATGTACGACAAAGAAACAAGTTTTCATCGAAAGAACAGAAATGCAAAGCACAACTTTGTAAACTAATTTACATTCGTGTCGCCTGTTCAATTATTATAATAGGAAAACTGAAAAGTGATATAACACTAATCCTCACCCTAAGCCCCTAACTCTAACCCTAACCTAACCTAATCCTAACTTGTTCCTAACAGGAACAAGATTCCAAAGAAAGAAAATAAACGCAAAGCACTACTTTGTAAAGTACATCACATGTGTGCCACTTGCTCAATTAGGAATACCGGAAAACTGAAAAGCTATATATAGAAATGTAAGGCAAAGAAATAAGTTTTCATCAAAAGAACAGAAACTCAAAGCACAACGTTGTAAACTAATTCACATTTCTGTCGCCTGTTCAATTATTATAACAGGAAAACTGAAAAGTGATATAACCCGAACCCTAACGCTAAGCCCTTAACCCTAACCTAAACCTAACCTAACCCTAACCCTACCCTACCTAACCTAACCCTAACCCAAACCCTAACTCTAACCCTAACCCTAACTTTTTCCTACCAGGAACAAGTTTCCAAGGAAAGAACATAAATGCAAAGCAGTAATTTGTAAAATAAATCAAATATGTGTTGCTCACTCAATTAAGAATACAGGGAAACTGAAAAGCGATAAATCGAAATGTATGGCAAAGAAACAAGTTTTCATCAAAGAACTGAAACGGAAAAGCACAACTTTGTAAACTAATTCACAATCGTCTCGCCAGTTCATTTATTATAACAGGAAAACAGAAAAGTGATATAACCCCTACCCTAACCTAAGCCCCTAACACTAAACCTAAAACCCAAACCCTAACCTTAACCCTAACCTAACCTAAGCCCCTAACCTAAACCAAACCCTAACCCTAACTTTTTCCTACCAGGAACAAGTTTCCAAGGAAAGAACATAAACGCAAAGCACTACTTTGTAAACTAAATCACATGTGTGTTGCTCGCTCAATTAGGAATACAGGAAAACTGAAAAGCGTTATATTGAAATTTACGGCAAAGAAACAAGTTTTCATCGAAAGAAGAGAAACGCAAAGCACAAATTTGTAAACTAATTCACATTCGTGTCGCCTGTTCTAATATTATAATAGGAAAACTGAAAGATGATATAACCAACTGTACAGCACAGGAACAAGTTTCCATTGAAAGAACAGAAACGCAAAACACTACTTTGTAAACTAAATCACATGTGTGTCGCTCGCTCAATTAGGAATACGAGAAAACTGAAAAGCTATATATCAAAATGTACACAAAGAAACAAGTTTTCATCGAAAAGAACAGAAACATAAAGCACAACTTTGTAAACTAATTCACATTCGTGTCGCCTGTTCAATCATTATAACAGAAAAACTGAAAAATGATATATCCAACTGTACAGCACAGGAACATGTTTCCATCGAAAGAAGAGAAACGCAAAGCAAAACTTTGTAAACTAATTCACATACGTGTTGCCTGTTCAATTAATATAACAGGAAAACTGAAAAGTGATATATCACACTGTAAAGCACAGAAACAAGTTTCCAACAGAAGAACAGAAACGCAAAGCACTACTTTGTAAACTAAATCACAGGTGTGTTGCTCGCTCAATTAGGAATACAGGGAAACTGAAAAGCGATATTTCGAAATGTACGGCAAAGAAACATGTTTTCATCGAAAGAATAGAAAAACAAAGCACAACTTTGTAAACTAATTCACATTCATGTTGCCTGTTCATTTAGTATAACAGGAAAACTGAAATGTGATATAACCCTAACCCTAACCATAAGCCCTTAATCCCTAACCCTAACCCTAACCCAAACCTAACCTAACACCTAACGCTAACCCCAACCCTTACCTAACCCTACCTAACCGTAACCCTAACTCTAACCTAACCTAACCTAACACTAACCCTAACTTGTTCCTAGTAACAAGTTTCCAACGTAAGAACATAAACACAAAGCACTACTTTTTAAACTAAATCACATGTGTGCCACTTGCTCAGTTAGGAATACAGAAAAACTGAAAAGTGATATATCACACTGTACAGCCCAGAAAAAACTTTCCAACAGAAGAACAGAAAAGCAAAGCACTACTTTTAAACGGAATCACATGTGTTTCCCTTGCTCAATTAGGAATAGAGAAAAACGGAAAAGTGTTATCTCTCACTGTACAGCACACAAACAAGTTTCAATCGAAAGAACAGAAACGCAAAGCACAACTTTGTAAACTAATTCACATACGTATCGCCCATTCAATTATTATAACAGGAAAACTGAAAAGTGATATATCACACTGTGCAGCACAGGAAGAAGTTTCCATCAGAAGAACAGAAACAGAAAGCACTACTTTGTAAACTAAATCACTTGTATGTCACTTGCTTAATTAGGAATATAGGAAAACTGAAAAGCGATATATCGAAATGTACGGCAAAGAAACAAATTTTCATCAAAAGAACAGAAATACAAAGCAAAACTTTGTAAACTAATTCTCATTCGTGTTGCCTGTTCAATTATTATAACAGGAAAACTGAAAAGTGATCAAAATCTAACCCTAACCCAAAGCCCCTAAACCTAACACTAACCCTAACCTTAACCCCTAACCCTAACCCGAACCCTAACCCTAACTTAACCCTAACCTAACCTAACCCCAACCTAACCTAACCTAACTTGTTTGTTCTAACAGGAACAAGTTTCAAACGAAAGAACATAAATGCAAAGCACTACTTTGTAAAGTAAATCACATGTGTGCTACTCGCTCAATTAGGAATACAGGAAACCTGAAAAGTGATATAACGCACTGTACAGCACAGGAACAAGTTTCGAACTAAAGTACAGAAAAACAAACTACCTTTAAACGGATTCACATGTGTGTCGCTCGCTCAATTAGGAATACAGGAAAACTGAAAAGTGTTACCTCGCACTGTAAGGCACAGAAAGAAGTTTCCATCGAAAGAACAGAAATGCAAAGCACAACTTTGTAAATTAATTCACATACGTGTCGTCCATTCAATTATTATAACAGGGAAAATGAAAAGTGATACATCACACTGTACAGCACAGAAACAAGTTTCCAACAGAAGAACAGAAATGCAAGGCACTGAAAGAATCCCGATGGGTGTCTTATGTCAGGGAGACCCCCTCCCAAGGATCAACGAGACCAGATGTTCGGCTGCAAACAGCAAGAGGCTTTATTTTGATACATGGGTACCTGGGGCGACAAAGTCTCTCGGAAGACTTGCGCGCCCCCTGAGTGGAAAGCTGGGCTTTTTATAGGGTCTCAGAGCAAAAGCACAGGTACAGAAGCGAGAAGCATAGTTACAGGGAGCTGATTGGTACATTTAAATGAGACCACAACTTGAGTCAGAGTTTGGCAGGGACATCATGATATCAGGAACTGGGTGGTCGGAAAGGTCATGATGGCTCTCAATCTTGGGACCGCCACCTGTTGTTTGTCTTTGGGCTCCTATCTCAGCTGGAACAGTCTCACTATTTGTCTTAGGGCCCCTATCTCAGCTGGAACAGTCTCACAAACTTCACATATGCGTGGTCAGCAGAAATTGAGTTTTGGCTCAATTGGGCAGCCTGACCGCAGATATCCCCAGCAGCTTGGTCACTTCAGCTAGTTCCCTCCCTAGCCCACAGAGTTTTTCAAAACAGTGGTATCCTTCAGAGTTTCTCAAAACAGTGCTGTACAAAATGACATTAACTATTAGCTGCTTCTAACTTTTGGTGAGGCGGGGGTCTTTCATTCCCCCCTTTTTCTTCTAACTTAGAATGGAATCTTTCATTCTAGGGCCTAGGGAGAGTTAATTTCTGTCTCCTGCTGTTTAAACTGATGATACTGCTGGGTTAACACCAACGCTTGTATGACAGAGAGCCAGTGGCTTTATTGAACCAACTCTCATACCAGCTTTGTCCTGACTCAAAGAACTGCTGTCTCTGTCTGAGTCTTCCTTTAAGCCAAGGAGAACTATTACAGGGTCTCTCTAGGCTTTTAGCCCAGTTGCTGCAATATTAGTGTCCATTTCAGCTAAGCAGATGCCCAAGATAATAGCTAATGCCAGGGAGCCCCTTTTGACTTAGCATTTCAGCCTGCTAGGGGGGATTTGGGCGTAGTTCCGTCTTCTGGAGCTTCTTCGAGCTGACCATTGGACCGTAGGCATCAGGGGCTAGGAAGGCTGAAATGCCAGTCAAAGGCTGGGCAATAAGGGAGTCCCAAGCATCTGGTTCATTGATCCACCCGAAGAGGCAGGGAGCAATCATGTCAGTTTCCAGGAAGTCCAGATCTCAGCTTGCAGTCCACAGCTGATGCCGGAACAGAGTCAAAAAGGTTAAAATCTGCTGAGACAAATTCAGACTAGACACAGAAGTTAAGATTTGTCTGTTAAATGGAAAAAGTGAGAAATCCCAACACCAGGGAAAAACTCTTCTGGGATCCATTTGAGCTATGCCAGATCTAGGTCTTATGACCTTTTGATTTTTATAAACTCATATAAATTTTTGGTATCAGAAAAGTAACATATAAGCAAATCTAATACAGCAACATTTTGAGAGTAACAGATAAAAACTATATCCAACAGAATTGGTACCAGTCAGCTGTTTTTTTTTTTTTTTTTTTTTTTTTTTATCTTTTATAAACAACTTAAGTGTGTCCATATGGCAGCCTTTATGGAGTTAACGGCATCTGAGCAGTGGAACTCAGCTTCATGGCTATTTTTCAAAGTCCAGTCTCTCACAGACTGACCTTGGTGGTCTTACAGTGGACTGCTCTGACCCTTACAAACTCCGTGCAACCATAGTAACCAGACAGCAGGCTCTGTGCAACCTTGAGTAAACCCTCCTATATTTTGGCTAAGTAAGATTGCCTGCGTGAGAAACTGCTTGTACTTTTTTTTTTTTTTTTACTTAAGTGTTAACCTGACGTCCATTAAATTGATACTTTGATCAGTATGTAGACCAACATTTTTTTAGATTTTTATAACCTGAACTCCTATATCCTCAGACCCTATATAAACCTTATATTTTTTATTTAACTATTAATATAAGACATTGGCAACTGATGTAAAGCCTGTGAGCAGGGCAAACCTGTTTTGTTTGGCTTTTTTTTTTTTATACAAAATATATAGTACCCAGTAGTTTTAACTAACTAATGAACTGTCCAATGAGCTGATAGTGAACCTAACTGTCTACTCTTTAACTGCCAAGTTACTGTTAACTAAGCCTAGCCTTTTAGCCTAGCTGTCAATGTGATCAGAGACCTGAGAAGGATAAATTATGAGCTAAGTACCAATCAAAATGACAGAGATGACTAGTTAGTCCATTACCTAGGCAGTGTCCCTGGCTCCTATGTTCTCCTGGCTTTTTGAGCAGAGGCAGTCCAGCCATCAGGCATAGAGGATGAGAAACTGCTGCTGTGGAAAGAGGAACAGGAGAGATTGACCTCACCTTGCCTCTCACAATGTGAGACAATGGCTCTTCAGGTGTCCCGGCTTTGTCCACAGTTTAGGCTGGGCCCTAGCAGTGGGCCAGTTGGGGCAGTATTGCCCAGTGGTTAGCATACCACAATCCAGAGTTGCAGTCATCTGTCGTTGTGTCCAAATCTTCTCGGAGACCTTGGGGAGCTACTGCCAGGATTTTGGGACTTTCTGCCACAATAAACTTACATATGTTAAAATGCCATATTCATCAGATCTCTGATAAGCTTGAGGGCCAGCATATCTGAGTTACTCTTTGTTTTTATCATCTGTTTTAAACTGTGTCCTATAAAACAGAATGCTATTTAATATAGTTCTAGCATATTTCTCAGATGCATGTTTTAGAACTATATATTTTAAGACAAATAGGCAAACTTTATAGTTACCCATCCTAGGCTTAACCTTAAAAAAACTTGAACAGGGAGACTAGGTAAGGCTCAACTGCAGTATTTAGCATGACTTTAAATCTGCTCTTTCTGAACTAAAATCAAAGCAAACCTTTTAATCTGATACAGTTCATAGAAAGGCTAGCAAATCTTGCTACTCCTACCACTTGCATTAAAATTAAGCAGTAAAAAGCATTTGTACTTAACACTGATATGACTATACATAACTGAGATACCTGAACAAAATGGTGGCAAACTCATAGTTTTACCCTCTTTATCTCTGAACCAGTATGGTGGCTGGCCATGTGTAACTGAACTCAGCTGGAAGTCCGAAACAAATATGGCAGCAAAACTACAGCTTTATGTGCTCTCTATCCCTGAACCATCATGGCAGCTAGCCATGTGTTAGCACAGGCTATGACTGACAATACCAAAAATAGCCATTAGGTGCTGTTGATGATACAGCAAACACTGTGGAGCATCCATAATCCCCCACAACCAAAAGTTCCCAGTGATCAAACAAGCTTTAGAAGAATTACTTTAGCCATACCAAACCTATCAGCTAGCTCTCTGGCTTTTTATAACACATCCACTAACCTTCTGCAACATTCTATATACCTTCAGGTTCCTAGCTTTCTTTTTCTGGCTTAACCAGACATGCTTACTTTCTTGCTTTCTTTTTTGCTTTTCAGACAACATAAAAACTCTCACTAAAATCCTTTCCATTTTGACATAATCCTGCAGAAGCCCAGAGTCTACGTACAATTTGCTTTCTATACATTACTATAAAGAGGAGTTTTGAAACTGCCATTTTTTTAAATAACTTTTCTGTAGCGGATAAGATGATCACAAATCAGCTTAACAAACAAACAGCTCTCCACAAGATACACTTTAAAAACTGCAATTTTTTCAGTTAGCACAAACAATACGGCAGGGTTTTATTTAGTAAAATTCATAAAATACCCAAGATCATTGTCATACCCAAATGCCTGATAAACTTTAAACATTTTACAGCCTTAAACATTTCAAAACCAGATTTTAAAACCAGAATTTACCAGTGTAAGCAATTTAATTTTTAAAACCAATACCAATTAACCAATTAAAATAAGTTATCCTTTTAACCTAGAAGGAAATGAGAATTAACGTCCACCAGCTGGCCAAATTTTCCTGGGAACCATAATTTTAAAAGTTGAAACTAGATTTTAAGACCAAAGTTTATCAGTGAAAACAACCTAATCTTCAGAACCAATATCAACTTAGAATAAGACTTTCTTCTTATCCTAAAAGGAAATAAAATCATTTTGACTCAGAGATTTTGCAATCTTTGTTTTTTTTTTTTCCTGAGCCACACCATGTGGCAATTTACATTGTTGTTATTTAAACATATGCATTTATAGACCCTACAAACACGTAGACACATATACGTGTTTAAAACAAGAATTTGAATTTAACCTTAAAACATACCCAATTATTTTTTTTATCATATCAACCATTTAAGACCAGTTGAAAACAATTGGATAATGGCCATATATTTAAACAGACAGACTCAGCTGCAATTCTAAACATTACAGTAAGTACAGTTTTTTTTTTTTTCTAAATTACTGTTTGATCTGTAAGTTGCAAGCCCCCTAGGTGGGAGGAGGGAAGAGAGGAACAAGAGAGAGTGGTGAGCTCTTGCTGCTTACTTTCCTGCTAAGGTGGCATGAAGGCAAGGGGAGGAGTTTTCCTCACTCTCAGCAGCCAGAGCAGCTCCTATCATGGAGCAGCTACAGTGCCAATCCCCGCCTAGCCATGTCTAAGGACTTTCATCCAGCAAGCCCATGAGCCTTGCCTACTCCCTTGGCTCCCTTGTGAGCTCTACTGTAGCTTACCTCCCCCAGGTCCTGAACCTGCTTCCTGGCTGGGCCTCTCCCTCCCCCGTGCTCTTTTGCTGTAAAGTTAAACTTTTTGGGAGTAGTGACAGTTTGTCCCATTTTTTCAAATACATAAAAACACTTATCACACTATAAAGAAGGCGAGACAGACAGAACACAACACAAGCCACGGCCAGAGATAAGACACAAAACTGAAAGCAAAAATTCAGATGGAGACTGTGTCGGAGGTCCAGTTCCTCCGTCTCCCAGAGGAAACACGTAGGCTTCGAACAGGGGCGAAGCCCCGAGAAGTCCGAGTCGGCTCGTGCTTCCAGACAGACGAGAGCAGAGAAATCGGCTCTCTCCCCACTCAGATGGGAACCGTGAAAACAGCTCCCTACAGAACACTCCTGAGACCTCTCCCAGGAGCCACTGAAAGAAAGTCCGATTCCGTCAACTCCTTTCAATTTCCACAATACAGATGACTTGGGCCAAGCCTCAGACCACAGGGGGACTCAAACCCCCTGGAAGCAGACACACACAAAACAGACTGCTTAACACCACGATACACAAGACTCACAGAACAAAAAGCCGGCAGTCTTACCTCCCGACGCTGGGTTGGTGGTCCCTGGGCTGGGGTCTGAGATCTCGCTGGGTCCTCCAAATGAAAGACTCCCTATGGGTGTCTTCCATCAGGGAGACCCCCTCCCAAGGATCAACGAGACCAGATGTTCGGCTGCAAACAGCAAGAGGCTTTATTTTGATACATGGGTACCTGGGGCGACAAAGTCTCTCGGAAGACTTGTGCGCCCCCTGAGTGGAAAGCTGGGCTTTTTATAGGGTCTCAGAGCAAAAGCGCAGGTACAGAAGCGAGAAGCATAGTTACAGGGAGCTGATTGGTACATTTAAATGAGACCACAACTTGAGTCAGAGTTTGGCAGGGACATCATGATATCAGGAACTGGGTGGTCGGAAAGGTCATGATGGCTCTCAATCTTGGGACCGCCACCTGTTGTTTGTCTTAGGGCTCCTATCTCAGCTGGAACAGTCTCACTATTTGTCTTAGGGCCCCTATCTCAGCTGGAACAGTCTCACAAACTTTTCATATGCGTGGTCAGCACAAATTGATTTTTGGCTCAACTGGGGCAGCCTGACCACAGATATCCTCAGCAGCTGGATCTCTTCTGCTAGTTCCCTCCCTAGCCCACAGAGTTTCTCAAAACAGTGGTATCCTTCAGAGTTTCTCAAAACAGTGCTGTACAAAATGACATTAACTATTAGCTGCTTCTAACTTTTGGTGTGGCGGGGTCTTTCAGCACTACTTTGTAAACTAAATCACATGTGTGTCTCTCGCTCAATTAGGAATACAGGAAAACTGAAAAGCGATATATCGAAATGTATGGCAAAAAAACAAGTTTTCATCAAAAGAACAAAACATAAAGCACAACTTTGTAAACTAATTCACATTCATTTCGCCTCTTCAATTATTAAAACAGGAAGACTGAAAAGTGATATAACCTAACCTAACCTAAGCACCTAACCTAACCTAACCTAATCCTAACCCTAACCCCTAACCTAACCCTAACCCCTAACCCTAACCTAACCCTACCTAACTCTAAGCCTAACCCTCACCTAACCTAACTTGTTCCTAGAGGAACAAGTTTCCAGCGAAAGAACATAAACACAAAGCACTACTTTGTACACTAAATCACATGTGTGCCACTCGCTCAATTAGGAATACAGGAAAACTGAAAAGTTATATAACACAATGTACAGCACAGGAACAAGTTTCGAACAAAAGAACACAAAAACAAAGCACTACTTTTTTTTTTTTTTAACTTGATGTTTTGTTTTTTTATTTATTTATTTTTAAATGCAGTTTATTCAGGAACCTTGAACAATCATCTGACCCTGGGGAAAGCCAGCCCTCAGCTTAAATAGCCTCTGGGTAGCCAGCCCAGGCATGCCACGTGGGCAATGCAGATAGGTCCACATACATGGAAGCAAGCCAGATCCTCAGCCTTAGCCAAATGTGGAGTTGTTTGTGACAGAGAGCACTCACCATCGGGAAGGTGGAAGGCGGAAACCAGCTCCATCTTTCAGGCGCGGCATTACGCAGCTCTCTACAGTTCCCCTTTTTTGTTTTGGACGCATCAGGCAAGAGTAGAGGTCTGATCTCTGATATTAGAAATAAATTGGGACTTTGTACTGATGTTCATTTAGGTGTCATCCACACAAAGAGCATCAGACCCGTCCGATACCTTTTTCTCAGAGGCGGGACCTGGGGCATCAACCCGCATGCAATCAGACATGCTCTTCTCTGGGTCCAAGGATGCTGACCCTGAGTGCAGTGCTTAGCCTTGCATCCTGATCGTAACATTTTGGCTTTTTATGGTAGCCAACCATGCTTGGGGAGAATGTCCTGCTTCAATGGCTGTAAAGGCCTGAATGGTCATGGCTGCATTACGCTGTTGTGAGACTCTAATCTTGCATATATACCACAGGCAAACCAAGGTGACCAACACCAGAAGGCCTGGTAATGCTCCCATGCCTGCCCATTCCTTCAGATGATTCATGGCTGCAGCAATCCATGATGATAATCCTGTGGCTAGTCCTGCGTCCACTCTGGTAGAATTTACCATGACAATGGCCACTCTCAGCTGGTCCATCGTAGTATTGAATTCTCAGTCAATTACCTAAAATATAGCTTGACAATTGTTTAGACAGATTTGCAGCACAGGGAAAATTCTCATGTTGTATGCTAGTGACACAAAGTCCAGCATACTTTCATTGACAGCCAAGTTGAGCGATTTGCCATAGGGTATCAATTTGTTCCTGCACGAGGTCAAACCTATGATTGAACTCCATCAAACCTCCTTTTAGTTGAGCATTAATTCCTTTTTGTACATCTAAGGCATGAGCTACCTTGGCTAAAAGGTTATTCAGGGTCTGAGCAGTCTGCCCAGTATGACTCATGGCTAATGGCGTGGTGGTAGCTCCAACAGCCGCCAATGAGATGGCAGTAACAATGGCAGCTGTAATTCCAAGATCCCTTTTCTGTCTGAAGAGAGTCATAGCGTGAGGGCATCAACGGGCACAGGCACCCAGCAAGGCATGTGAGTAACCAGCTAGTAAATTTACTAGCATTACAGCATTGGGCAAAAAAGCAACTATCATTACTACAATTACTTGGCTCTATCTGGCTAATAATGAATAAAAATGGGGGATGTAAACAAACAGGTGTGGGCTTATAGGAAATATTATGAGAAGCCTTAACCCCCTCATTGGAACATCCTGCATTGGTTCTAGAACTAGTAGTGTCCGAGGTGTCCGAGGTCTGAGTAGGTTCAGGAGACCATTGCCCCCAGGGGCGAGACGTGCTCCATGTAAATTGACTAACTCCATGTTTTCCTCCAATTTTGAAAGTCATTTAAGGTTCTTAAATTATTATTTTTTCCCTTTCTTTTAAATTTTTCATCAATTACACTTTATTCACTCTGCATCCCCCCATAAGCCCCTCCCTCCCCTCCCAATCCCACCCTCCCTCCTCCCTCTGCATGCATGCCACTCCCCAAGTCCACTGATAGGGGAGGTTCTCCTCTCCTTTCTTATCCTAGTCCATCAGTTCACATCAAAAGTGGCTTCATTGTCCTCTACTATGGCCTGGTAAGGTTGCTCCCCCTCAGGAGGAGGTGACTAAAGAGCAGGCCAGTCAGTTCATGTCAGAGGCAGCCCCTCTTCTCATTACTATGTAACCCAATTGGACTCTGAACTGCCCTGGGCTACATCTGTGCAGGGGTTCTGGGTTATCTCTATGAATAGTCCTTGGTTGGAGTATGAGTCTCTGGGAAGTTCCCTGTGTTCAAATTTTCTTGTTCTGTTGCTCTCCTTGTGGAGACCCTGTCCTCTCCAGCTCTTGCTCTTTCCCAGTTCTTACATAAAATTCCATTCACTCTGCCCAACAGTTGCCCATCAGGCTTAGCTTCTGCTTTGATAGTCTGTAGGGCAGAGGCTTTCAGAGACCCTCTGTGGTAGGTTCCTAGGTTGTTTCCTGTTTTCTTCTTCTTCTGATGTCCATCCTCTTTGCCTTTCTGGATGGGGATTAGACATTTTAGTTGGGCTCTTCTCTCTTGCTTAGTTTCTTTAGATGCACAGGTTTTAGTGGGTTTGTCCTATGTTGTATGTCTATATGAGTGAGTATATACCATGTGTGTCTTTTTGCTTCTGGGACAACTCACTCAGGATGATCCTTTCCAGATCCCACCATTTACCTGCAAATTTCATGATTTCCTTATTTTTCATTGCCGAGTAATATTCCATTGTGTAGATGTACCACAATTTCTGCATCCATTCTTCAGTTGAGGGGCATCTGGGTTGTTTCCAGCTTCTGGCTATTACAAATAAAGCTGCTATGAACATGGCTGAGCAAATTTCCTTTTTATGTGCTTGAGCCTCTTTTGGATATATGCCTAGGAGTGGTATGGCTGGATCTTGGGGAAGCACTATTCCTAGTTTTCTGAGAAAACGCCAGATTGATTTCCAGAGTGGTTGTACCAGTTTACATTCCCACCAGCAGTGGGGACGGGTTCCTCTTTCTCCACAACCTCTCTAGCATGTGTTGTCACTTGAGTTTTTGATCTTGGCCATTCTCATGGGTGTAAGGTGAAATCTCAGGGTTGTTTTGATTTGCATTTCCCTAATGGCTAGTGAGGTTGAGTATTTCTTTAAGTGCTTCTCTGCCATTCGGTATTCCTCTACAGAGAATTCTCTGTTTAGCTCTGTTCCCCATTTTTTAAGTGGATTACTTGGTTTGCTGCTTTTCAGCTTCTTTTGTTCTTTATATATACTTGATATGAGTCCTCTGTCAGATAAAGGGTTGGTGAAGATTCTTTCCCAATCTGTAGGAGATCGCTTTGTTTTGATGACGGTGTCCTTTGCTTTGCAGAAGCTTTTCAGTTTCATGAGGTCCCATTTATTGATTGTTGCTCTTAGAGCCTGTGCTGCTGGAGTTCTGTTCAGGAAGTTTTCCCCTGTACCAATGAGTTCTAGGGTATTCCCCACTTTTTTTTCAAGCCGATTTAATGTGTCTGGTTCTATGTTGAGGTCTATTTTCATTTTATGGATCTATTTTCATTTTTCTACATGTAGACATCCAGTTGGACCAGCACCATTTGTTGAAGATGCTATCTTTTTTCCATTGTATGATTTTGGCGTCTTTGTCAAATATCAGGTGTCCATAAGTGTGTGGGTTTATTTCTGGGTCCTCTGTTCGGTTCCATTGATCCATCATTCTGTTTCTATGCCAGTACCATGCAGTTTTTAAAACTGTTACTCTATAGTACAACTTAAGATCAGGGATGGAGATACCTCCAGAAGATCTTTTATTGTAGAGGATTGTTTTAGCAATTCTGGGTTTCTTGTTATTCCATATGAAGTTGAGAATTTTTCTTTCCAAGTCTGTAAAGAATTGTGTTGGTAAATTGATGGGCATTGCATTGAATCTGTAGATTGCTTTTGGTAAGATGGCCATTTTTACTATGTTAATCCTACCAAGCCATGAGCATGGGAGATCTTTCCATCTTCTCATATCTTCTTCTAGTTCTTTCTTCAGAGATTTGAAATTTTTTTCATACAAGTCTTTGACTTCCTTGGTTAGGGTTACTCCGAGGTACCGTATGTCAATTGTCGCTATTGTGAAGGGCGTTGTTTCCCTAATTTCTTTCTCAGTCCTTTTGTCTTTTGTATATAGCCCCCTAGCCCATAGCCCTACCCGCCTAGCCCTAGTCCCCTAGCCCCCTAGCCCCCTAGCCCCAGCCCTAGCCTCCTAGCCCCCTAGCACTAGCCCTAGCCCCCTAGTCCCCTATCTCCAGCCCTAGCCTCCAGCCCCAGCCCCAGCCCTAGCCATAGCCCTAGCCTAACCTAACCTGACCCTGACCTGAATCTGACCTGACCCTAACCTAACCTAACCCAACCCTAACCTAACACCTAACCTAACCTAACCTAACCTAACCCTAACCTAACCTAACCCTGACTTTAACCCTAATTCTGACCCTAACCACTAACCTAACCTAAACCCCCTTGACCTGACCTGACCCTGACCTGACCCTAACCCTAACCTAACCTAAACCTAACCCTAACCTAACCCCTAAATCTAACTCTAACCTAACACTAACCCTAACCCTAACCTAACCATACCCAAACCTTAACCTAACCTAACCCCTTACCTGACCTAACCTAACCTAACCTAACATTAATTCAAATTTAGAATTGGCTAAGGAGTTTCATAAAAGTTTTCATGTTACAGCTGAGACATTGCGTCATCGATTTGACAAAACTAGAAAAGAAGCTAGAGATATTGTTACACAATGTCAAAATTGTTGTCAGTTCTTACCTATGCCTCATGTTGGGATTAATCCCAGAGGAATCCGTCCACTACAAGTGTGGCAGATGGATGTTACTCACATTTCATTGTTTGGTAAAATTCAATATTTGTATGTTTCTGTTGATACTTGCTCTGGAGTTGTGTTTGCTTCTCCCCTGACTGGAGAAAAGGCAGCCCATGTTATTCAACATTGCCTAGAGGCATGGAGTGCCTGGAGAAAGCCCAAAATTCTAAAAACTGCCAATGGGCCGACCTATACTTCTCAAAAATTTGGACAGTTTTGTCATCCAATAAAAGTGACCCATCTAACGGGTCTCCCACATAACCCTCAAAGTCAGGGTATTATTAAACATGCTCACCGCACCCTAAAATCCTACTTAATAAAACAAAAGGGAGAGTCCAGGAGGCTCTGCCCTCAGTGCGATGAGTAACCATTTCCTTTGCACTCTTCACACTCAATTTTTTTTGAATTTGGACAGTCAAGGCCATTCGTGCTGATCATCACTGCTTAGGGCCTAATAGGCCCAGGGAAATGATCAAATGGAAGGATGTCTTAACTGGTCAATGGAAAGGCCGGATCCTATCTTAATAAGATCCAGGGAGCTGTCTGTGTTTTCCCACAGGAAGAAAACAATCCATTCTGGGTACCGGCTCCTCACTCACAAAAGCTGGTGACAGCTGAAGATGATCTTTCCACAGATACACCTGCTACCACTTGAAGAGTCAAGGCGTGCGAGGATGACCACTAATTCTACTCAGTGGATTCATCGCCCACAGATGGCTTAATACCCTGGGTTTCTTGGCCTTTTCTTACTTTAAGATTGGGTGGGGGTTGGAATGTTTGGTGCAGCACTATGTTGGGGCTTAGTGTTTTTACTCTGGTTGTTCTGCAAACTCAATACCCAACATAAATGTGACTAGGTCGCGATCGGCATAAACACTTGTGGCCTTGAAAGAAGGATCATATCCCAAAATTTTTTTATCCATGTTAAAAAATAAAAACAGACTGTGACACTCAGTCGATGTACCTCAGGGTTTTACCCATTGCCTGAGTCAATGAGTGATCCAAGTCAATGTTGCCTTTGCCTAAGCTGCTATGGTACCTAGATAGGAGGATGACAGCCCTTGCACTCCCTGCAATTTTATTCCATTGCACGGGAATGGGTGTCACCTCCTTTTTAAATCTTCTCCCTTAGCCCCTGCACCCAGAGGACTTGTCACCAATGCACCTGGTGGCGTAAGGAAGTAATCTAAAGCTCTTGATAAACACTCCCCAAAGAAGGAGCTCGCTT
The DNA here is from genome assembly GCA_036365155.1 of Meriones psammophilus. Lineage (NCBI taxonomy): Eukaryota > Metazoa > Chordata > Mammalia > Rodentia > Muridae > Meriones > Meriones psammophilus. The sequence goes on along the minus strand of JAEOAE010003241.1, from coordinate 178,655 downwards.
GATCGAGCTTAGGGCTCTCTTGTGCCACACTTATAGGCTTTAAGGCAGTTTTCATTTATTAAAACAAAAGGGGAATGTGGAGAGCTGAGACTCAGACGCTACCAGGTGGCGCTGACATTTTGCACTCAAAACTGTAAAAAAAAAAAAAAAAACAGTACGCATGCGCGGGTTGCGCAAATTGCATAAGCACTCTAAGCATGCTGGGCCAGAGTCATCAGGCGGGGTAAAGAGTGAGCAGCCAATCAGGGTATTGACACGTCACTTAGGTGCGACCAGGGCTTATATAAATAGCGCCACTTCTGGGCCCTGGTGCTCTCCTCCCTCTCCTCCTCCCCCTCTCCCCGCCCGGGGCTTGCCCGCCCTCGCCATGGACTGCGGGACGCCGTGGTGTCCTTAGGCCAATGCAGTGCCGCCCGCCTGCGGGTGGCCAGGCCCGCTCTCCTCTCCTCCTTTCATTGATTGACTGGAATAAAGGCTTGTTGCGGAAGGACCCTTGTGCCCGCGTGTGTTTCTGCCAGAGAGATGATCACGCGGCTTCCAACACCCTGACAGACCTGGCCTGGCCTGACTGCCTGGCCTGAGCCCTGGCCTGGCCCAGACAGCCCTGGCCCTGGCCTGACAGCCCTGGCCCTGGCCCTGACAGCCCTGGCCTGGCCTGACAGCCCTGGCCCTGACTCTGACAGCCCTGGCCCTGATGGCCCTGGCCCTGGCAGCCCTCCCCTCTCCTGACCCTGTCCTGGCAGCCCTGGCCCTGGCCTGGCTCTTGACCCTTGAACCTAACCTTTGACCCGCTAATCCTAACCCTAACCCTAACCCTAACCTAACCTAACCTAACCCTAACCTAACCCTGACAGCCCTGACCCTGACCCTGACAGCATTGACTCTGACCCTGACAGCCCAGGCCCTGTCCTGACAGCCCTGGCCCTGGCCTGACAGCCCTGGCACTGGCAGCCCTGGCCATGGCCTGATAGCCCTGATGGCCCTGGCCCTGGCAGCCCTTGTGGCCCTCTCCTGACCCTGTCCTGGCAGCCCTGGCCCTGGCCCTGGCCCTTGACCCTTGACCATAACCTTTGCCCCTAACCCCAACTCCTAACCCCTAACCCTAACCTGGCCTCTTGGCCAGACAGCCCCCCTGACCCTGACCCCTGACAGCCCTGGCCCTGGCCCTGCCAGCCCTGGTCCTGGCCTGGCAGCCCTGGCCCTGGCCCTGGCCCTGGCCTGGCCCTGACCCTGACCCTGGCCTGACCCCTGACCGTAACCCTAACCCTTGACACCTAAGCCTAACCTAACCCCTAACACTAACCTGGCCCCTGGCCCCTGGCCCCTAGCCCACTATCCCAACCCCCCTGCCCAAGCCCCTAGCCCTACCCCTGGCACCCCTGGCCTAGCCTCCTGGCCCCCCCCCCAGCCCTAGCCCCTAGCCCCTGGCCCCCCTGGTCCTGGCCCTAGTCCTGGCCCCCCTGGCACTGCACTAGCCCCTACCCCCAGCCCAACCCCCTACCCCTAGCCCCTGGCCCCCTGGCCTAGCCCTGGCCCTAGCCCCAGCCCTAGCCCCGTAGCCCCCCTAGACTCAGCCCCCCTGGCCCCAGCCCTGGCCTATCCACCCAGCCCCAGCCCCTGCCCCTAGCCCTGGCCCCTAGCCCCTAGTCCCCTAGCCCCTGGCCCCTGGCCCCCCAGCCCCTAGCCCTGGCCCCCCTAGCCTAGTCCTAGTCCTGGCCCCAGCCCTAGCACCATGGCCCCTAACCCTACCCCCTAGCCCCTAGCCCTCTAGCCCCCTAGCCCCAGCCCTAACCTCCTAGACCCCTAGCCCTAGCCCTAGCCCCCTAACCCCCTAGCTCCAGCCCTAGCCTCCAGTCCCAGTCCTAGCCCCAGCCCTAGCCTAGACCTAGCCCTAACCCTAACTGACCCTGACCTGACCTGAACCTAACCTAAACCTAACCTAACCCCTAACCTAACCCTAACAGCCCTAACCTAACCTGAACCTGACCTGACCCTGTCCTGACCTGACCTGACCCCTAACCCTAAACCTAACCTAACCTAACCCTAATCCTAACCTAGCCCTAACCCTAACCCTGAACCTGACCCTGTCCTGACCTGACCTGACCGCTAACACTAACCTAACCCTAACACTAAACCCTAAACACTAAACCTAAACCTTAACCTAACCTAACCCTAATCCTAACCCTAACCTAACACTAACCCTCTAACCCTAACCCCAACCCCCAACCCCAAACCCAATCCTAACCCCAGCCCTAACCTAACACTAACCCTAACCTTAAACCTCTAACCTAACCTAACCCTCTAACCTAACCTGGCCTAACCCCTAACCTAACCCTGACCCTAACCTCCCTAACCCTAACACCTAGCACTAACCCCTGACCTGACCTAAACATAACCCTAACCCACCTAACCTAACCCTAACCTGGCCTTAACCCCTAACCCTAACCCCAACCACTAACCCAACCCCAACCCCAGCCTAAGCCTAACCTAACCTGACCCTGACCTGACCACTAGCCTAACCCAAACCCTGGCCTAACCTAACCCACTAACCTAACCTAACCCCTAACCTAACCCTAACCTGACTTTTGCTCCTAACCTAACCTAACCTAACCCTAACCTGTGGCCCTAACCCCACTAACCCTAACCTAACCCTCTAACCTAACCTAATCCTAACCTAACACTAACACTAACTCTAACCTAACCCCTAAATCCTCACCCTAATCCTAACCTAACCTAACCCCAATCCCAGCCCCAGCCCCAGCCCCAGCCCCAGCCCTAGCCTAACCTAGCCCCAGCCCCTGTAGCCTAACCTAACCTAACCTAACCTAACCTAACCTAACCTATAACCTAACTCTAACCCTGTAACCTAACCTAACCTAACTCTAACACTAACCCTATCCTATCCCTAACCCTAACCCTAACCCTAACCTAACCCTAACCTAACCCTAACCCTAACCCTTTACCCTAATTCCTAACCTGTAACCCTAACCTAACCTAACCCCTAACCTAACACTAACCCTATCCTAACCCTAACCCCCTACCTAACCCTAACCCCAACCTAAACCTAACCCTAACCTAACCCTCTAACCTAACCTAACCCTCTAACCTAAACCCTAAACCTACACTAACCCTAACCTAACCCTAACCCTAACCTAACCTAAACCTAACCCTAACCCTAACCCTAACCCTAACCCTAACCCCTAATCCCAACCACAACCCCCACCCCTAAAAATGTCCCCAACCCCAGCCTAACCTAAACCTAACCCTAACCTAACCCCTAACCCTAACCCTAACCCTAACCCCAACCCCAACCCCAACCCCAAACCCAGCCTAACCTAACCTAACCCTAACCCTAACCTAACCTAAACCCTAACCCAACCTAACCCTCTAACCTAAACCTAACCTCTAACCTAACCTAACCTAACCTAACCTAACCTAACCTAACCCTAACCATAAACCTAACCCTAACCTAACCCTAACCTAACCTAACCTGATTTTAACACCTAACCTAACCTAAACCCAACCCCTAACCCTAACCTAACCCCCCTGAACCCCAACCTGACCTGACACTGACCCTGACCTGACCACTAACCTAACCTAACCCTAACCTAAACATAAACCTAACCAACCCTAACCTAAACCTAAACCCTATACCATAAACCTAAAACGTTAACCTAACCTAACCTAACCTAACCTTAACCCTAACCTCCTAACCTAACCTAACCCTCTAACCTAACCTAATCCTAACCCTAACACTAACACTAACCTATCCTAACCCTCACTCCTCACCCTAACCTAACCTAACCTAACCTAAACCTAAACATAACCCCAACCCCAACCCAAGCCTAACCTAACACCAACCTCAGCCTAACCTAACCCCAACCCGTTCAATTAGGAATACAGGAAAACTGAAAAGTGATATCTACTTTGTACCTCACAGAAACAAGTTTCCCAAAATAACAGAAAGGCAAAGCACAACTTTGAAAAATAAGTAACATGTGTGTCGCCTGCACAATTAGGAAGACAGTAAAAGTGAAAAGTTATATCTACGTTCTGTACCTCACAGAAACAAGTTTCCAACGAAAAGAAAAGAAAAGCAAAGCACTACTTTTAAGCGGAATCACATGTGTCTCGCTAGCTCAATTAGGAATACAGGAAAACTGAAAGTGTTATCTACACCCATAAGGCACAGAAACAAGTTTCCATCGAAAGAACAGAAACACAAAGCACAACTTTGTAAACTAATTCACACACGTGTCGCCCCTTCAATTATTATGACAGGAAAACTGAAAGTGATATAACCTAACCTAACCTAAGCCCTAAACCTAACAAAACCTAACCTAACCTAACCTAAGCCCTAACCCTAACCTAACCTAACCTAACCATAACCTAACCATAACTTGTTCCTAACAGGAACAAGTTTCCAACGAAAAAGAACATAAATGCAAAGCACTACTTTGTAAACTAAATCAACTGTGTGCCACTCGCTCAATTAGGAATACAGGAAAACTTAAAAGTGATATAATGCACTGTACAGCACAGGAACAAGTTTCGAACACAAGAAGAGAAACACAAAGCACAACTTTGTAAACTAATTCACATACATGTCGCCCGTTCAATTATTATAACAGGAAAACTGAAAAGTGATATATCAACTGTACAGCATAGGAACAAGTTTCCAACGAAAGAACAGAAATGCAAAGCAAAACTTTGTAAACCAATTCACATACGTATCGCCCATTCAATTATTATAACAAGAAAACTGAAAAGTGATATATCACACTGTACAGCACAGAAACAAGTTTCTAACAGAAGAACAGAAACGCAAAGCACTACTTTGTAAACTAAATCACATGTGTGTCGCTCACTCAATTAGGAAAACAGGGAAAATGGCGATAAATTGAAATGTATGGCATAGAAACGATTTTTCATCGAAAGAACAGAAATGCAAAAGCACAACTTTGTAAACTAATTCACATTAGTGTAAGCTTTTTCAATTATTATAACAGGAAAACTGAATAGTGATATAAACCTAACCTAACCTAAGCCATTAACCTAACCTAACCTAACCTAACCCTAACCTAACCTAACCTAAACCTCCCTAACCTAACCTAACCTAACCTAACCTAACCCTAACCTAACCTAACCTAATCCTAACCTAACTTTTTCCTGACAGGAACAAGTTTCCAACGAAAAGAACAAAAGCATAAAGCACTACTTTGTAAACTAAATCACATGTGTGCCACTCGCTCAATTAGGAATACAGAAAACTGAAAGAGATATAGCATGTGAGTAACCAGCTAGTAAATTTACTAGCATTACAGCGTGGGCAAAAAAGCAAGCCTCCTGGGTACCTGTGCCCGTTGATGCCCTCACGCTATGACTATCCTCAGACAGAAAAGGGATTTTGGAATTACAGCTGCCATTGTTACTGCCATCTCATTGGCAGCTGTTGGAGCTACCACCATGGCATTAGCCATGAGTCATACTGGGCAGACTGCTCAGACCCTGAATAACCTTTTAGCCAATGTAGCTCATGCCTTAGATGTACAAAAAGGAATTAATGCTCAACTAAAAGGAGGTTTGATGGTATTCAATCAGAGGTTTGACCTCGTGCAGGAGCAAATTGATACCCTATGGCAAATCGCTCAACTTGGCTGTCAATGAAAGTATGCTGGACTTTGTGTCACTAACATACAACATGAGAATTTTCCCTGTGCTGCAAATCTGTCTAAACATTTGTCAAGCTATATTTTAGGTAATTGGACTGGAGAATTCAATACTACGATGGACCAGCTGAGAGTGGCCATTGTCATGGTAAATTCTACCAGAGTGGACGCAGGACTAGCCACAGGATTATCATCATGGATTGCTGCAGCCATGAATCATCTGAAGGAATGGGCGGGCATGGGAGCGTTAGCAGGCCTTCTGGTGTTGGTCACCTTGGTTTGCCTGTGGTATATATGCAAGATTAGAGTCTCACAACAGCGTAATGCAGCCATGACCATTCAGGCCTTTACAGCCATTGAAGCAGGACAGTCTCCCCAAGCATGGTTGGCTACCATAAAAAGATAAAATGTTATGCTCAGGATGCGAGGCTAAGCACTGCACTCAGGGTCAGCCGCCTTGGACCCAGAGAAGAGCATGTCTGATTGCATGCGGGTTGATGCCCCAGGTCCGCCTCTGAGAAAAAGTTATCGGACGGGTCTGATGCTCTTTGGGTGGATGACACCTAAATGAACATCAGTACAAAGTCCCAATTTATTTCTAATATCAGAGATCAGACCTCTACTCTTTCCTGATGCGTCCAAAACAAAAAGGGGGAACTGTAGAGAGCTGCGTAATGCCGCGCCTGAAAGATGGAGCTGGTTTCTGCCTTCCACCTTCCGGATGGTCAGTGCTCTCTGTCTCAAACAACTCCCCATTTGGCTAAGGCTGAGGATCTGCCTTGCTTCCATGTATGTGGACCTATCTGCATTGCCACGTGGCATGCTGGGGTTGGCTACCCAGAGGCTATTTAAAGTGGGCTGGCTTTCCCCAGGGTCAGATGATTGTTCAAGGTTCCTGAATAAACTGCATTGAAAAAAAAAAAGATAAAAGATAAAAAAAAAATTCAGAAACACATCAAAAACATCAACCAACATGATCTACTAGGCTTCATCTGAGAAATTTAGGGATAATTCAATGTATATAATTCAATAAATATAAACCATCATATAACAGACTAAAATGCAAAACCCACATTGTCATCTAAAATTTTCTATGTAGCATATTATGATCTTCTAATAAGTTTCAGAAGATTTTAAAAATATTTTACTTGGTAAGGTTAAAATATTGACATTATTCACTGTCAAATTTTAATAAATGTGAGTTAAGTGAATGAATAAAAACACAACCAATCAGAAGCATAGCTTTCCATTTTTAGATGTTGATATCAAACACATAGATAATACTACTATGCTCTGACCCTCTTACAGTGAGCCATGGATACTCAATACTATAATTTCATATTTGGGTTGTTACACAGGATGGTAAAGTTATATCAACTTAGTTTCAGAACTTAAAATTTGAGTACTTTAGATCACTGCCCAGTATACTCATAATTACATGGCATTGTGAATTATATATATTGTGACAATATATATATATATATATATATATATATATATATATATATATATATATATAAATATATATTGCAAACATGTGTATCTATATTTCAGTAAATATATATGATAAAATAATATTATTAGTGGAATATGAAAATATGTATTTCACCTACTCAGATTTTCATGATGATCTGCATGTATTAATAAATATTAACATGACAGAGTTAGGCTTTGAGAAAATTGTAGTGACAGCATGTAAAATAGGTATGATAATGAGATAAGAATGCTAGAGGCAGGCTTCGGGAAAATTGTTTTCAATCTGACTTGTAAATTTGATTCATTTAAGGGATAAATTAGAGAATGATAAGTTAAATGAGAACAAATCTCAAAAGTATTGAATGGTTGTAGCAAGTGACTGCATGAGGTAGATTAATTTTTAAAAATATGAAACATTAAAAAATATGAGTTATTTCCCTCAGAATGATCTTTTCTATATCCCACCATTTGTTTGCAAATTTCATGATTTCCTCCTTTCTGATTGCTGAGTAGTATTCCATTGTATAAAAATACCACAATTTCTGTACCCATTCCTCCATTGATGGACATCTGGGTTGTTTCCAGGTTCCGGCTATTACAAATAAAGCTACTATAAATGAGGTTAAAAAAAAAAAAAAAGAACAGAAAGCATAAAGCACAACATTGTAAACTAATTCACATACGTGTGTCCCATTCAATTATTATAAAAGGAAAAATAAAAGTGATATATCACACTGTACAGCACAGAAACAAGTTTCTAACACAAGAACAGAAACACAAAGCACTACTTTGTAAAGTAAATCACATGTGTGTCGCTCGCTCAATTAGGAATATAGGAAAACTGAAAAGTGATGTATTGAAGTGTACTGCAAAGAAACAAGTTTTCATCGAAAGAACAGAAACACAAAGCACAACTTTGTAAACTAATTCATATACATCTCGCCTGTTCAATTATTATAACAGGAAAACTGAAAGTGATATAACCTAACCTTAACAATAACAAAACCCTAACCCCTAAAACTAACACTAACCTAACCTAACCTAACCCTAAAACCTAACCTAACCTAACCTAACCTAACCTAACCTAATGCTAACTTGTTCCTAAAGGAACAAATTTCCAACGAAAAAGAATATAAGCATAAAGCACAACTTTGTAAACTAAGTCACATGTGTGTCACTCGCTCAATTAGGAATACAGGAAAACTGAAAAGTAATATAATGCATTGTACAGCACAGGAACAATTTTCTAAAGAAAGAACAGAAAAGCAAAGCACTATATTTAAACAGAATCACATGTGTGTCACTCGCTCAATTAGGAATACAGGAAAACTGAAAATTGATATAACACTGTACAGCACAGGAAAAATTTTCTAATGAAAGAACAGAAAAGCAAAGCATTATATTTAAACAGAATCACATGTGTGTCACTCGCTCAATTAGGAATACAGGAAAACTGAAAAGTGTTATCTACACTGTATGGCAAAAAACAAGTTTCCATTGAAAGAACAGAAACACAAAGCACTACTTTGTAAACTAATTCACATACGTGTTGCCCTTTCAATTATTGTAATAGGATAACTAAAAAGTGATATATCACACTGTACAGCACAGAAACAAGTTTCCAACAGTAGAACAGAAACTCAAACCACTACTTTGAAAACTAAATCACATGTGTGTCGCTTGCTCAATTAGGAATATAGGAAAACTGAAAACTGATATGTCGCACTGTACAGTACAGGAACAAGTTTCCAACAAAAAAACAGAAGAGCAAAGCACTACTTTTAAACGGAATCACATGTGTGTCGCTTGCTCCATTAGGAATATAGGAACACTGAAAAGTGTTATCTCGCACTGTATGGAACAGAAACAAGTATCCATCGAAAGAACAGAAACGCAAAGCACAAGTTTGTAAACTAATTCACACACGTGTCGCCAGTTCAATTATTATTACAGGAAAACTGAAAAGTGATATAAGACTAACCTAACCTAACCTAACCTAACCCGTAACCTAACCTAACCTAACCTAACCTAACCCTAACCTAACACTAACCTAACCTAACCTAACCTAAACCTAACCTAACCTAAACCTAACCTAACTTGTTCCTAACAGGAACAAGTTTCCAATGAAAAAGAACATAAGCATAAAGCACACTACATTGTAAACTAAATCACATGTGTGTCACTCGTTCAATTAGGAATACAGGAAAACTGAAAAGTGATATAACACAGTGTACAGCACAGGAACAAGTTTCCAACGAAAGAACAAAAAAGCAAAGCACTACTTTTAAACGGAATCACATGTGTGTCGCTCGCTCAATTAGGAATACAGGAAAACTGAAAGTATCATCTCTCCTGTATAGCACAGAAACAAGTTTCCAACGAAAAGAACAGAAACATAAAGCACAACTTTTAAACTAATTCACATATGTGTCGCCCATTCAATTATTATAACAGGAAAACTGAAAAGTGATATATCACACTGTACAGCACAGAAACAAGTTTCCAACAGAAGAACAGAAACGCAAAGCACTATTTTCTGAAGTAAATCACATGTGTGTCGCTCGCTCAAATAGGAATACAGGAAAACTAAAAAGCAATATATAGAAATAATGCGGCAAAAAAACAAGTTTTCATCAAAAGACTGAAGCATAAAGCACAACTTTGTAAACTAATTCACATATGTGTCCCCGTTCAATTATTATAACAGGAAAACTGAAAAGTGATATATCACACTGTACAGCACAGAAACAAGTTTCCAACAGAAGAACAGAAATGCAAACCACTACTTTGTAAACTAAATCACATGTGTGTCTCTCACTCAATTAGGAATACAGGGAAACTGAAAAGCGATATATGGAAATTATGTCAAAAAAACAAGTTTTCATCAAAAGAACAAAAGCATAAAAGCACAACTTTGCAAACTAATTCACATAGTGTCGCCCGTTCAATTATCATAACAGGAAAACTGAAAAGTGATATATCGAACTGTACAGCAAGGAACAAGTTTCCAACAGAAGATCAGAAACGCAAAGCACTACTTTGTAAAGTTAATCACATGTGTCGCTCACTCAATTAGGAATACAGGGAAACTGAAAAGTGATATATCGCACTGGACAGCACAGGAACAAGTTTAGAATGAAAGAACAGAAAAGCAAAGCACTACTTTTAAATGGAATCACATGTGTGTCACTTGCTCAATTAGGAATACAGGAAAAATGAAAAGTGTTATCTCGCACCATAAGGCAAAGAAATAAGTTTTCATCGAAAGAACAGAAACACAAAGCACAACGTTATAAACTAATTCACATACCTGTCGCCCCTTCAATTATTATAACAGGAAAACTGTAAAGTGATATAACCTGGCCTAACCTAACCTAACCGTAACCTAACACTAACCTAACCCTAACCATAACCTAACACTAACCTAAACCCTACCTACCCTAACCTAACCTAACCTAACCTAACCTAACCTAACCTAACCTAACCTAACTCTAACCTAACCTAACCCTAAGCCTAACCCTACCTAACCTAACCTAACCTAACCTAACCTAACTGTAACTCTAACACTAATCCTAACCTAACTTGTTCTGACAGGAACAAGTTTCCAATGAAAAGAACAGAAGCATAAAGCACTACTTTGTAAACTAAATCACATGTGTGTCACTCGCTCAATTAGGAATACAGGAAACCTGAAAAATGATATATCGCACTGTACAGCACAGGAACATTTTTCGAACAAAAGAACAGAAAAGCAAAGCACAACTTTGTAAACTAATTCTCATACGTGTTGCCCGTTCAATTATTATAACAGGAAAACTAAAAAGTGATATATGACACTGTACAGCACAGAAATAACTTTCCAACAGAAGAACAGAAACACAAAGCACTAATTTGTAAACTAAATCACATGTGTGTTTCTTGTTCAATTAGGAATACAGGAAAACTGAAAAGTGATATATTGCACTGTACAGCACAGAATCAACTTTCCATCTAAAGAACAGAAACGCATAAAGCACAACAGTAAACTAATTCACATATGTGTCTCATGTTCAATTATTATAAAAGGAAAACTGAAAAGTGATATAACCCTCACCTAACCTAATCCTAATCCTAACCTAACCATAACCTAACCCTAACCCCAACCTTAACCTAACCTAACCTAACCTAACCTAACCTAACCTAACCTAACCTAACCTAACTTGTTCCTAACAGGAACATATTTCCAACAAAAGAACATAAGCATAAAGCACTACTTTGTAAACTGAATCACATGTGTGTCACTCGCTCAATTAGGAATACAGGAGACCTGAAAAGTGATATATCACACTGTACAGCACAAGAACAAGTTTGAGCAGAAAGAACAGAAAAGCAAAGACTACTTTTAAATGGAATCACATGTGTGTCACTCGCTCAATTAGGAATACAGGAAAACTGAAAAGTGATATATCACACTGTACAGCACAGAAACAAGTTTCCAACAGAAGAACAGAAACTCAAAGCACTACTTAAGTAAACTAAGTCACATGTGTGTTGCTCGCTCAATCAGGAATACAGGAAAACTGAAAAGTGATATATCGCAGTGTACAGCACAGGAAGAAGTTTCCAACGAAAGAACAGAAAAGCAAAGCACTACTTTTAAATGGAATCACATGTGTGTTGCTTGCTCCACTAGGAATACAGGAAAACTGAAAGTGTTATCTCGAACTGTACTGCACAGAAACAAGTTTCCATCGAAAGAACAGAAGCATAAAGCACAACTTTGTAAACTAATTCACACATGTGTTGCCCATTCAATTATTATAAAGAAAACTGAAAAGTGATATAACCTAACCTAACTCCTAACACTAACCTAACGATAACCCAAAATGCTAACCTAACGTAACCTAACCTAACCTAACCCAAAAACCTAACCCTACAATAACCTAACCTAACCTTAACAATAATGCTAACTTGTTCCTAACAGGAACAAGTTTCCAACAAAAAATAACATAAACGCAAAATCACTACTTTGTAAACTAAATCACATGTGTATCAGTTGCTCAATGAGAATACAGGAAAACTGAAAAGTGATATATCGCGTTGTACAGCAAAGGAACAAGTTTTGAGCGAAAAAACAGAAAAGCAAAGCACTACATTTAAACAGAATCACATTTGTGTCGCATGCGCTCAATTAGGAATACAGGAAAACTGAAAGTGTCATCTACGCACTGTATGGCACAAAAGCACAGAAACAAGTTTCCATCGAAAGAACACGAAAAAGAACAAGCGAAGCTGGTGACAGCTGAAGATGATCTTTCAACAGATACACCTGCTACCACTTGAAGAGTCAAGGCGTGAAGATGACCACTAATTCTACTCAGTGGATTCATCACCCACAGATGGCTTATTACCTGGGTTTCTTTCTTACTTTAAGATTGGGTGGGGGTTGGAATGTTTGGTGCAACACTATGTTGGGGCTTAGTGTTTTTACTCTGGTTGTTCTGCAAACTCAATACCCAACATAAATGTGACTAGGTACTTGTCAGCGCAAACACTTGTGGCCTTAAATCAAGGATCATCTCCCAAAATTTGGTTATCCATGTTAAAAAATTAAAACAGACTGTGACACTCAGTCGATGCACCTCAGTTGTTTTACCCATTGCCTGATTCGATGAGTGATCCAAGTCAATGTTGCCTTTGCCTAGCGGCGATGGTACCTAGATAGGAGGATGACAGCGCTTGCACTCCTGGAATTTTATTCCATTGCAGGGAATGGGTGTCACCTCCTTTTTAATCTTCTCCCTTAGCCCCTGCACCCAGAGGACTTGTCTCCATTGCACCTGGTGGGGTAAGGAAGTAATCTAAAGCTCTTGATAAACACTCCCCAAAGAAGGGCTCGCTTGATCGAGCTTACGGCTCTCTTGTGCCACGCTTATAGGCTTTAAGGCAGTTTTCATTTATTTAAACAAAGGGGATGTGGAGCTGAGACTCAGGCGCCACTAGGTCGGCGCTGACATTTTGCCCTCAAACTGTAAAAAAAAAAACCCTGCAATGCGCATGCTCGGGTGGCGCAAATTGCATAAGCACACTAAGCACGCTGGGCCCGAGTCATCAGGCAGTGTAAAGAGTGAGCAGCCAATCAGGGTATTGACACATCACTTAGGTGCGACCAGGGCTTATATAAACAGTGCCACTTCTGGGCCCTGGTGCTCTTCTTCCTCTCCTCCTCCCCCTCTCCCCGCCCGGGGTTTGCCGGCCCTGGCCGCGGTCCACAGGGCGCCACGGTGTCCTTTGGCCAATCTGGCGCCACCTGCGCCCACGAGGTGGCGGGGCCCGCTCTCCTCTCCTCCTTTCATCGATTGACTGTAATAAAGGCTTGTGCTGGAAGGACCCTTGTGTCCGCGTGCTTTTCTGCCACTAGACAAATCACGTGGCTTCCAACACCCTGACTGACCTGGCCTGACCTAACAGCCCTGGCCCTGGCTCTGACAGCCGTGGCCCTGGCCGAGCCCTGGCCCTGGCCTGACAGCCCTGGCTCTGGCCTGACAGCCCTAGCCCTGATCCTGACAGCCCTGGCCTGACTCTGACAGCCCTGGCCCTGGCAGCACTGGCCGTGGCCTGATAGCCCTGACAGCCCTGGCCCTGGCCTGACAGCCCTAGCCCTGACTCTGACAGCCCTGGCCCTGGCAGCCCTTGCCGTGGCCTGATAACCCTGGCCCCTGGCCTGGCAGCCCTTGCGGAACTGTCCCTGGCCCTGGCCCTGGCCCTGGCAGCCCTGGCCCGGGCCCTGGCCCTTGACCCTTGACCCTAACCTTTGACCCCTAACCTAACTCCTAACCCTAACCCTAACCCCTAACCTAACCTAACCCTGACAGCCCTGACCTGACCCTGACAGCACTGACCCTGACCTGACAGCCTTGGCCTGACACTGACAACCCCCTGGCCCTGGCAGCCCTGGCGTGGCCCTGATAGCCCCTGACAGCCCTGGCCCTGGACCTGGCAGCACTTGTCCTGGCCCTGGCAGCCCTGGTCCTGGTCTGGCAAGCCTGGCCCTGGCCTGACCCTGGCCTGACCATTGACCCTAACCCTTGACCTCCTAACCTAAACATAACCCCTAACCTAACCTTAGCCATGCCCCCCAGCCCTAGCCTGCTAGCCTAACCCACTTGCCCTGGCCCCCCTGGCCCTGGCCCTGGCCCCCCTGGCCCTAGCCTCCTGGCCCCCTATCCCCCCTAGCCCCCCTGGCCCTGGCCCCTGGTCCTAGCCCTACTCCTAGCCACCTGGCACTGACCCCCTGGCCCCCCCTAGCCACCTGGCCTTGGACCTGGCCCCTAGTCCTGCCTAGCTCTGGCCCAAGCCCTAGCCCCCTAGGCCCCTAGGCCCTGGCCCCCCTGGCCCCCCAGGCCCCCCCCTAGCCCCTAGGGCTAGCCCTAGCACCCTAGTCCCCTAGCCCCTAGCCATAACCCCTGGCCTAGCCCTAGCCACCTGGCCTAGTCCTAGTCATGGCCCCAACCCTGGCCCCCCTGGCCCCTGGCCCTAGCCCCCCTGGCCCCTAGGCCCGGCAATAGCCTCCTGGCCCCCCTAGCCCTAGCCCTAGCCCCATAGCCCGTGGCTCCAGCCCTAGCCTCCAACCCCAGCCCCAGCCCCAGCCCAGCCCTAGCCCTAGCCCTAACCTAACCTAATCCTGACCTGACCTGACTCTAACCTAACTTTAGCCTAACCTAACCTAACCTAACCCTCACCCTCTAACCTAACCTAACTAACCCTTTAACCTAACCCTAACCTAACCTAACCTAACCCTAACCTAACCTCTCCTAACCTAACCTAACCCCTAACCTAACCTAACCCCTAACCCTAACCTAACCATAACCATAACCATAACCATAACCCTAACCCCAGACCCAGCCCCAGGCCTGTTCCCAGCCTAACTCTAACCTAACCTAAACCTAACCCCTAACCTAACCTAACCCTAACCTAACCCCAGCCCCAGCCCTAACCTAACCCTAACCTAAACCTAACCCTAACCTAACCTAACCTAAGTCTAACACCAGCCCCAGCCCCAGCCCTAACCTAACCTAACCTAAACCTAACACCTAACCTAAACCTAACCTAACCCAACCCCAACCCCAGCCCCAGCCCTAACCTAACCCTCTAACCTAAACCTAACCTAACCTGGCCTAACCCCCTAACCCTAACCCCCAAACCCCCCTAACCTAACCTAACCTAACCCCTAACCCTCTAACCTAACCTAACCCGAACCCGACCCTAACACCTAACCTAACCTGAAAGCCCTGACCTGACTCTGACAGCACTGAAACTGCCCTGACAGCCCTGGCCTGGCCTGACAGCCCTGGCCCTGGCCCTGGCAGCCCTGGCCCTGGCAGCCCTAGCCATGGCCCTGGCGGCCCTGGTCCTGGCCTTGACCCTGGCCCTGGCCTGACCCTTGACCCACTATCCTAACCTAACCACTTACCTAACCCTGGCCCCTGGCCCACTGGCCCTAGCCCTGGCCCCTAGCCTAGCCTCCTGGCCCCGTGGCCTTCTGGCCCCCCTGGCCCTGCCCCCCTAGCCCTAGCCTCCTGGCCCGTAGCATTCTGGCCCCCTAGCCCTAGCCCCCTAGCCTTAGCCTAGCCCTAGCCCCGTAGCCCCATTCCCCTAGCCCCAGCCCTAGCCTCCTAGCCCCAGCCCTAGCCCCCTAGCCCCCTAGCCTCAGCCTAGCCCTAGCCCGTGGCCCCATCCCCATAGCCCCAGCCCTAGCCCCCCTGGCCCTAGGCCTAGCCCCTAGTCCCCTATGCCCTAAACCTGGCCCCTATCCTATCCCTGGCCCCTTAGCCTAGTCCTGGTCCTGGCCCAATCCCTCGCTCGCTAGCCCCTAGCCCTAGCCCTCTAGCCCTAGCCCCATAGCCCCCTAGCCCCAGACCTAGCCTCCTAGCCCCCTAGCCCTAGCCCTAGACCCCTAGTCCCCTAGTTCCAGCCCTAGGCTCCAGCCCCAGCCCCAGAACTAGCCATTGCCTAGCCTAACCTAACACTGACCTGACACTGACACTGACCTAACCTAACCCTGACCCTAACCTAACCTAACCCCTAACCTAACCTAACCTAACCTAACCTAACCTAACCTAACCTAACCTTAACCTAACCTAACCCCCAAACCTAACCTAATCCTGACTTTAACTCCTAACCTAACCTAACCTAACCCCTAACCCTAACCTAATTCCCTAACCTAACCTGACCTGACACCGATCCTGACCTGACCTGACCCTAACCTAACCTAAACCCTAACCTAACCCTCTAACCTAACCATAACCCTCTAACCTAACCTAACCTAACCTAACACTAACCTAACCTAACCCTCTAAACCTAACCTAACCTAAGCGTAACCCTACCTAACCTAACCATAACCTATCCTAACACTAACTTATTCCTAACAGGAAAAATTTTCCAGCAGAAGGAACATAAATGCAAAGCACTACTTTGTAAACTAAATCACATGTGTGTGACTCGCTCAATTAGGAATACAGAAAAACTGAAAAGTGATATATTACACTGTACAGCACAGGAACAAATTTCCAACAGAAGAACAGAAACACAAAGCAATACTTTGTAAACTAGATCACATTTTTGTGGCTCGCTCAATTAGGACTACAGGAAAACTGAAAAGTGATATATCAGACTTACAGCAAAAAACACTTTTTCATCGAAAGAACAGAAATGCAAAGCACAACTTTGTAAACTAATTCACATATGTGTCGCTTGTTCAATTATTTTAACAGGAAAACTGAAAAGTGATATAACCTAACCTAACCTAACCTAACCTAGCCCTAACCTAACCCTGTCACCATAACCATATCCTAATCCTAATCCTAACCTGTAACCTAACCCTACCCTAAGCCTACCTAACCTAACCTTAACCCTTACCTAACCTAACTTGTTCCTAACAGGAACAAGTTTCCAACAAAGAATATAAAGGCAAAGCACTAGTTTGTAAACTAAATCACATGTGTGTCACTCGCTCAAATAGGAGTACAGGAAAGCTGAAAAGTGATATATCGAACTTTACAGCAAAGAAACAAGTTTTCATCGAAAGAACAGAAGCATAAAAGCACATCTATGAAACTAATTCACATACGTGTCGCCTGTTCAATTATTATAACAGGAAAATTGAAAGTGATATAACCTAACCTAACCTAATCCTAACCTAACACTAACCTAACTTGTTCCTAACAGGAACAAGTTACCCAACGAATGAACATAAACACAAAGCACTGCTTTGTAACCTAAATCACTTGTGTGTCACTCGCTCAATTAGCAATACAGGAAAGCTGAAATGTGATATACCGCATAGTACAGCACAGGAATAAGTTTGAGCGAAAGAAGAGAAAAAGCAAAGGACTACTTTTAAGCGGAATCACATGAGTGCTGCTCGCTCACTTAGAAATACAGGAAAGCGGAAAAGTGTTATCTTGCTCTGTATGCGGCATGGAAACAAGTTTCCATCGAAAAGAACAGAAACACAAAGCACAACTTTGTAACCTAATTCACATACGTGTCGCCCGTTCAATTATTATAACAGGAAAACTGAAAGTGATATATCCTAACCTAACCTAACCCTAATCCTAACCTAACCCTCACCTAACCTAACCTAACCTAACCTAACCTAACCTCTAACCTAACCCTCCCACTTTAGAGCACAGAAAGTAGTTCCCAATGAAAGTACAGAAACATAAAGCACAACATTAAAAACTAAATCACAGGTGTGTCACCTGCACAATTAGGAATACAGGAAAACTGAAAAGTGATATCTCCCATTTTAGAGCACAGAAAGAAGTTTCAATGAAAGAACAGAAACATAAAGCACAACTTTGGAAACTAAATCACATGTGTGTCACCTGCACAATTAGGAATACAGGAAAACTAAAAGGTGATATCTTGCACTGTACCTCACAGAAACAAGTTTCAATTAAAGAACAGAAATTTTAAGCACAACATTGTAAACGAAGTAACATGTGTGTCACCTGGTCAATTAGGAATACAGGAGAACTGAAAAGTGATATGTCGCACTGTAGTTCACAGAAACAAGTTTACAAAAAAAGAATAGAAAGGCAAAGCACAACTTTGTAAACTAAGTAACATGTGTGTCTCCTGCAAAATTAGGAATACAGGAAAACTGAAAAGTGATATTTTCCACTTTAGAGTACAGAAAGAAGTATCCAATGAAAGAAAAGCAAGGCAAAGCACAACTTTGGAAACAAAATCACATTTGTGTCGCCTGCTCAATTAGGAATACAGGAAAACTGAATAGTGATATCTTCCACTGTAGTTCACACAAACAAGTTTCCAACAAAAGAACAGAAAGGCAAAGCACAACTATGTAAACTAAATCACATGTGTGTCACCCGCTCAATTAGGAATACAGGAATACTCAAAATTGATATCTCCCACTCTATACACAGAAACAAGTTTCCAACAATACAACAGAAAGGCAAAGCACAACTTTGTAAACTAAATAACATTTGTGTTCCCTGCTGATTTAGGAATACAGGAAAACTGAATAGTGATATCTCCCACTTTAGAGCACAGAAAGAAGTTTCCAATGAAAGAACAGAAAGCATAAAGCACAACTCTGGTAACTAAATCAAATGTGTGTCGCCAGTTCAATTAGGATTACATGAAAACTGAAAAATGATATCTCGCTTTGTACCTCAAAAAACAAGTTTCCAACGAAAGAACAGAAATGTAAAGCACAACTTTGTAAACTAATTAACATGTGTGTCACCTGTACAATTAGGAATACGGGAAAACTGAAAAGTGATATCTCCCACTTTAGAGCAAAGAAAGAAGTTTCAATGAAAGAACAGAAAGGCAAAGTACAACTTTGGAAACTAAATCACATGTGTGTCGCCCATTGACTTAGGAATACAGGAAAACTGAAAAGTGATATCTCCCACTGTAGTGCACAGAAAGAAGTTTGCAACAAAAGAACACAAATGTAAAACACAACTTTGTAATCTAAGTAACATGTGTGTCATCCGTTCAATTAGGAATACAGGAAAACTGAAAATTGATATCTCCCACTTTAGAGCACAGAAAGAAGTGTGTAATGAAAGAACATAAACACAAAGCAGAGCTTTGGAAAATAAATCACATCTGTGTCGCCCGTTCAATTAGGAATACAGGAAAACTGAAAAGTGATATCTCGCACTGGACCTCACAGAAACAAGTTTCCCACAAAGAACAGAAAGGCAAAAAGCACAACTTTGAAAACTAAGTAACATGTGTGTCGCCTTCACAATTAGGAATACAGTAAAACTGAAAAGTTATATCTCGCACTGTACCTCACAGAAACATGTTTCCAAGGAAAGAACAAAAATGTAAAGCACAACTTTGTATGCTCAGTAACATGTGTATAGCCCTCTCAATTAGGAATACAGGAAAACTGAAATGTGATATCTCCACAGTAGTGCACAGAAACAAGTTTCCAACAAAAGAATAGAAAGGCAAAGCAAAACTTTGTAAACTAAATCACATTTGTGTCGCCCGTTCCATTAGGAATACAGAAAAACTGAAGCGTGAGATCTCCCACTTGAGAGCACAGAAAGAAATTTCAACAAAGTACAGAAATATAAAGAACAACTTTGTAAACTAAGTAACATGTGTGTCACCTGCACTATTAGGAATAGAGGAAAACTGAAAAGTGATATCTCCCACTTTAGAGCAGAAAAAGAAGTTTCCAATGAAAGAACAGAAAGCATAAAGCACAGCTTTGGAAACTAAATCACATGTGTGTCGCCCGTTCAAATAGGAATACAGGAAAACTGAAAAGTGATATCTTGCACTGTACCTCACAGAAACAAGTTTCAATGAAAGAACAGAAATGTAAAGCACAACTTTGTAATCTAAGTAACATGTGTGTCACCTGCACTATTAGGAATACAGGAAAACTGAAAAGTGATATCTCCCACTTTAGAGCAGAAAAGAAGTTTCCAATGAAAGAACAGAAAGTCAAAGCACAACTTTGGAAATTAAATCACATGTGTGTCGCCCATTGACTTAAGAATACAGGAAAACTGAAGGTGATATCTCGCATTGTACCTCAGAGAAACAAGTTTCCAATGAAAGAAAAGAAATATAAAGCACAACTTTGCAAACTACTTAACATGTGTGTCGCCGCTCAATTAGGAATACAGGAAAACTGAATAGTGATATCTCCCACTTGAGAGTACAGAAAGAAGTTTCCAATGAAAGAAGAAAACATAAAAGCACAACTTTGGTAACTAAATCACATGTGCGTCGCCAGGTAAATTAGGATTACATGAAAAGTGAAAAATGATATCTCGCACTGTACCTCAAAGAAACAAGTTTCCAATGAAAGAACAGAAATGTAAAGCACAACTTTGTAAACTAATTAACATGTGTGTCGCCTGTACAATTAGGAATACGGGAAAACTGAAAAGTGATATCTCCCACTTTAGAGCAAAGAAAGAAGTTTCCAATGAAAGAACAGAAAGGCAAAGCACAACTTTGGAAATTAAATCACATGTGTGTCGCCCATTTACTTAGGAATACAGGAAAACTGAAAAGTGATAACTCCCACTGTAGTGCACAGAAAGAAGTTTGCAACAAAAGAACACAAATGTAAAGCACAATTTTGTAAACTAGATAACATGTGTGTCATCTGTTCAATTAGGAATACAGGAAAACTGAAAAGTGATATATCGCACTGTACCTCACAGAAACAAGTTTCCAATGAAAGAACAGAAATGTAAAGCACAACTTTGTATGCTCAGTAACATGTGTATAGCCCACTCAATTAGGAATACAGGGAAACTGAAATGTGATATCTCCACAGTAGTGCACAGAAAGAAGTTTCCAACAAAAGAATAGAAAGGCAAAGCAAAATTTGTAAACTAAAAATCACATTTGTGTCACCCGTTCCTTTAGGAATACAGAAAAACTGAAACGTGAGATCTCCCACTTGAGAGCACAGAAAAATTTCCAACAAAGTACAGAAATGTGAAGAACAACTTTGTAAACTATGCAACCTGTGTGTCCCCTGCACAATTAGGAATACATGAAAACTGAAAAGTGATATCTTCCACTTTAGAGCACAGAAAGAAGTTTGCAATGAATGAACAGAAAAGCAAAGCACAACATGTGTGTCACCTGTTCAATTAGGAATCCAGAAAAACTGAAAAGTGATATCTTGCATTGTACCTCACACTAACAAGTTTCAATGAAAGAAAAGAAATATAAAGCACAACTTTGCAAACTACTTAACATGTGTGTCACCCGCTCCATTAGGAATACAGGAAAACTGAAAAGTGATATCTCCCACTGTAGTGCACAGATAGATGATTCAAAAAAAGAACAGAAATGAAAATCACAAGTTTGTAAACTAAGTAACATGTATGTAGCCCGTTCAATTAGAAATACAAGAAAACTGAAAAGTGATATCTCCCACTGTAGTGCATAGAAACAAGTTTACAACAAAAGAATAGAAAGGCAAAACACAACTTTTTAAACTAAATCACATTTGTGTCGCCCGCTCAATTAGGAATACAGGAAAACTGAAAAGTGATATCTCCCACTTTAGAGCATAGAAAGAATTTTCCAATGTAAGAACAGAAATGCAAAGCACAACTTTGGAAAATAAATCAAATGTGTGTCGCCCGTTCAAATAGGAATACAGGAAAACTGAAAACTGATATCTTGCACTGTACCTCACAGAAACAAGTTTCCAACGAAAGAACAGAAATGTAAAGCACAACTTGTAAACTAATTAACATGTGTGTCACCTGAACAATTAGGAATACAGGAATACTAAAAAATGATATATTCCACTTTGGATTACAGGAAGAAGTTTCCAATGTAAAGAACAGAAAGGTAAAGCACAACTTTGGAAACAAAATCACATGTGTGTTTCCCGTTCAATTAGGAATACAGGAAAACTGAAAAGTGATATCTCCCCATTACAGCAAAGGAACATGTTTCCAATGAAAGAACAGAAAAGCAAAGTACTACTTTTAAACTAATCACATGTGTGTCGCTCATTCAATTAGGAATACAGGAAAACTCAAAAGTGTTATCTCCCACTGTAGTGGCAAGAAACAAGTTTCCAAAAAAAGAAACACAAATGTAAAGCACAATTTTGTAAACTAATTCATATAAGTGTTGCCTGTTCAATTATTATAACAGGAAAACTGAAAAGTGATATAACCTGACCTAACCTAACCTTAGAACCTACAGAAAGAATTTTCCAATGAAAGAACATAAACACAAAACAGAGCTTTGGAAAAGAAATCACATCTGTTTTGCAAGTTCAATTAGGAATACATAAAAACTGAAAAATGATATCTAACCTAATTTGTTCCTAAAGAAACAAGTTTCCAACAAAAGAACAGAAAACCAAAGCACTACTTTTAAACTAATCACATGTGTGTTGCCCGCTCAATTAGGAATACAAGAAAACTGAAAAGTGATATCACCCACTGTAGTGCACAGAAACAAGTTTCCAACAAAAGAACATAAAGCATAAAGCACAACTTTTAAAATAAATCACATAAGTGTTTCCCGTTCAATTATGATAAAGGAAAACTAAATAGTGATATATCCCACTGTACAGCACAGAAAAAAGTTTCCAACAGAAGAACATAAACACAAAGCAGAGCTTTGGAAAATAAATCACATCTGTGTCGCTAGCTCAATTAGGAATACAGGAAAACTGAAAAGTGATATCTTGAAATGTACCTCACAAAAACAAGTTTTAATCAAAAAGAACAGAAACACAAAGCACAACTTTGAAAACTAATTCACATGTGTGTGTTCAATTATTATAATTAGGAATACAGTAAAACCTAAAAGTTATATCACTAACCTAACCATACCTCCTAACCTAACAAGTTTCTAACAGGAACAATTTCAACAGAACATAAGCATAAAGCACAACTTTGTATGCTCAATCACATGTTTGCCACCCTCTCAATTAGGAATACAGGAAAACTGAAATGTGATATAATGCACTGTACACCACAGGAAAAGTTTCCAACAAAAGAACTGAAAAGCAAAGCAAAATATTTAAACGGAATCACATTTGTGTCGCCCGTTCCATTAGGAATACAGGAAAACTGAAAAGTGTTATCTCCCACTGTAGAGCACAGAAACAAGTTTCCAACAAAAGTACAGAAATGCAAAGAACAACTTTGTAAACTAATTAACATGTGTGTCGCCTGCAATTATTATAACATAGAAAACTGAAAAGTGATATCTCCCACTGTACAGCACAGAAAGAAGTTTCCAATAAAAGAACAGAAACTCAAAGCACAACATTGTAAACTAATTCACATGTGTGTCACCCGTTCAAATATTAAACAGGAAAACTGAAAAGTGATATATAACACTTTACAGCATATAAACAAGTTTCCAACAAAGAACAGAAATGTAAAGCACAACTTTCTAAACTAAATCACATGTGTGTTGCCACTCAATTAGGAATACAAGTAAACTGAAAAGTGATATATCCCAATTTAGACAAAAGAAACAAGTTTCAATCAAAAACAGAAACATAAAGCACAACTTTGTAAACTAAATCACATGTGTGTCACCTGTTCAATTAGGAATACAGGAAAACTGAAAAGTGATATCTAACCTTGTACATCACACTAACAAGTTTCCAAATGTAAACCTGAACAGAAATAACCCTAAAGCACAACCTAACCTAAAACCTAACGCAACCTGTGTGTCCCCTGCCAATTAGGAATACAAGAAAACTGAAAAGTGATATCTTCCACTCTAACACAGAAACAAGTTTCCAATGAAAAAGAACATAAAAGCAAAGCACAACATTGGAAACTAAATCACATGTGTGTCACCTGTTCAATTAGGAATACAGGAAAACTGAAAAGTGATATCTCCCACTGTATGGTGCACAGAAAGATGATTCCAAATAAATAACAGAAATGTAAATCACTACATTTGTAAACTAAGTAACATGTATGTAGCCCGCTCAAATAGGAAATACAAGAAAACTGAAAAGTGATATATTGCACTGTACAGCACAGAAACAAGTTTCCAACAAAAGAATACAGAAAAGCAAAGCACATCTTTGTATACTAAATCACATTTGTGTGTATTAGCCAGTTCAATTATTAATACAGGAAAACTGAAAAGTGATATCTCCCACTTTAGAGCACAGAAACAAGTTTCCAAAAGAAAGAACAGAAAAGCAAAGCACTACTTTGGAAAATAAATCAAATGTGTTTTGCCCGCTCAAATTAGGAATACAGGAAAACTGAAAACTGATATCTTGCAGTATATAGCACAGAAACAAGTTTCCAATGAAAGAACAGAAATGTAAAAGCACAACTTTGTAAACTAATTCACATAAGTGTCACCTGTTCAATTATTATAATACAGGAAAACTGAAAGTGAGTGATATCTTCCACTTTGGATTACAGGAAGAAGTTTCCAATGTAAGAACAGAAAGGTAAAGCACAACTTTGGAAACAAAATCACATAACCCCCGTTCCATTAGGAATAACAGGAAAACTAAAACTGATAATCGCACCATTGTTCTAACAGGAACATGTTTCCAACCAAAGAACAGACCATAAGCAAAGCACTACTTTTAAAACTAAATCACATGTGTGTCACTTGCTAAATTAGGAATACAGGATAACTGAAAAGTGTTATCTCGCACTGTACAGCACAGGAACAAGTTTCCATCGAAAGAACAGAAAAGCAAAGCACTACTTTGTAAACTAAATCACATGTGTGTTGCCTGTTCAATTAGGAATACAGGAAAACTGAAAAGTGTCATTTAACCCTGTAAGACACAGAAACAACCTAACCTCCATCAAAAGAACAACCCCTAACCCTAACCTAAACTTTGTAAAATAATTCACATCGTGCCGCCCATTCAATTATTATAAGAGGAAAACTGAAAAGTGATATATTTCACTGTTTGTTCCTACAGGAACAAGTTTCAACGAAAAGAACAGAAAAGCAAAAGCACTACTTTGTAAATTAAATCACATGTGTGTTGCTCGCTCAATTAGGAATACAGGAAAACTGAAAAGTGATATATCGCACTGTACAGCACAGGAACAAGTTTACAACAGAAGAACAGAAAAGCAAAACACTACTTTTAAACTGGAATCACATGTGTGTCGCTCAGTCAATTAGGAATACAGGAAAACTGAAAAGTGATATATTGCACTGTACAGCACAGGAACAAGTTTCCATCAAAAGAACAAGCAAGCAAAAGCACAACTTTGTAAAATAATTCTCCTATGTGTAGCCTGTTCAATTATTATAACAGGAAAACTGAAAAGTGATATATTACACTGTACAGCACAAAACAAGTTTCCAACAGAAGAACAAAACACGGAAAGTAATACTTTGTAAACTAAATCACATGTGTGTTGCTCGCTCAATTAGGAATACAGGAAAACTGAAAGCTATATCGAAATGTATGGCAAAGAAACAAGTTTTCATCAAGAACAGAAATGCAAAAAGCACAACTTTGTAAACTAATTCACATTCGTGTGGCCTGTTCAATTATTATAACAGGAAAACTGAAAGTGATATAATCCTAACCCTAACCTAACCCCCTAAACCTACCCCTAACCTAACCTAACCCTATAACCCTAACCTAATCCTAACCTAAAACTAACCTAACTAACCTAAACCTACCATAACCTAACCTAACCCTAACTTGTTCCTAACAGGAACAATTTTTTCAATGAAAGAACATAAACACAAAGCACTACTTTGTTAAATAAATCACATGTGTGCCACTTGCTCAATTAGGAATACAGAAAAATTCAAAAAGTGATATAAGGCACTGTACAGCACAGAAACAAGATTTGAGCAGAAAGAACAGAAAGGCAAAGCACTACTTTTAAACGGAATCACATGTGTGTCGCTCACTCAATTAGGAATACAGGAAAACTGAAAAGTGTTATCTTGCACTGTACAGCACAGAAACAAGTTTCCATCAAAAAACAGAAAAGCAAAGCACAACTTTGTAAACTAATTCAAATACGTGTCGCCAGTTCAATTATTATAACAGGAAAACTGAAATGTGATATATCGAACTGTACAGCACAGGAACAAGTTTCCATTGAAAGAAAAGAAAGCATAAAAGCAAAACTTTGTGAGCAGATTCACATACATGTAGCCTGTTCAATTATTATTAACAGGAAAACTGGAAAGTGATATATCACATTGTACAGCACAGAAACAAGTTTCCATCAGAAGAACAGAAACATAACACACTACTTTGTAAACTAAATCACATGTGTGTTGCTCGCTCAATTAGGAATACAGGAAAACTGAAAAGCGATATATCGAAAATGTATGGCAAAGAAACAAGGTTCTTGAAGAAGAACAGAAAAGCAAAAGCACAACTTTGAAAACTAATTCACATTAGTGTCGCCTGTTCAATTATTATAACAGGAAAACTGAAAAGTGACCTAACCCTAACCATAACCCCTAACCTAAACCTAACCTCCTAAACCTACCCCTAACGCTAACCCTAACCCTATCATAACCTAACCCTAACCTAAACCTAACACCTAACCTAACCTAAACCTACCATAACCCTAACACTACCCTAACCTAACCTAACCTTAACTTGTTCCTAACAGGAACAAGTTTCCAAGGAAAGAATATAAACATAAAGCACTACTCTCTAAACTAAATCACATGTGTGTCACTTGCTCAATTAGGAATACAGGAAAACTGAAAAGTGATATATCACACTGTATGGTACAGAAACAAGTTTCCATCG
This sequence comes from Meriones psammophilus, assembly GCA_036365155.1. NCBI lineage: Eukaryota > Metazoa > Chordata > Mammalia > Rodentia > Muridae > Meriones > Meriones psammophilus. Next base: position 151,742 of record JAEOAE010003241.1, on the reverse strand, counting down.
AAAAAACAGAAGAACAAATCACTACATTTAAACGGAATCACATGTGTGTCACTCACTCAAATAGGAATACAGGAAAACTGAAAAGTGATATATCGCACTGTACAGCACAGAAACAAGTTTTCATCAAAAAAAACAGAAAAGCAAAGCACATCTTTGTATACTACTTCACATACGTGTATCGCCAGTTCAATTATTATTACAGGAAAACTGAAAAGTGATATATCGAACTGTACAGCACAGGAACAAGTTTCCATTGAAAGAAAAGAAAAACAGCAAAAGCAAAACTTTGTGAACAATTCACATACGTGTAGCCTGTTCAATTATTATTAACAGGAAAACTGGAAAGTGATATATCACATTGTACAGTACAGAAACAAGTTTCCATCAGAAGAACAGAAACATAACACACTACTTTGTAAACTAAATCACATGTGTGTTGCTCGCTCAATTAGGAATACAGGAAAACTGAAAAGCGATATATCCAATGTATGGCAAAGAAACAAGGTTCTTGAAAGAACAGAAACATAAAGCACAACTTTGAAAACTAATTCACATACGTGTCGCCTGTTCAATTATTATAACAGGAAAACTGAAAAGTGACCTAACCTAACCATAACCCCTAACCCTAAACCTAACCTCCTAAACCTACCCTAACGCTAACCCTAACCCTATCATAACCTAACCCTTACCTAAACCTAACACCTAACCCTAACCTAAACCTACCATAACCCTAACACTAACCCTAACCTAACCTAACCTTAACTTGTTCCTAACAGGAACAAGTTTCCAAGAAAAGAATATAAACACAAAGCACTACTTTCTAAACTAAATCACATGTGTGTCACTTGCTCAATTAGGAATACAGGAAAACTGAAAAGTGATATATCGCACTGTATGGTACAGAAACAAGTTTCCATCGAAGAACAGAAAACAAATCACTACATTTAAACGGAATCACATGTGTGTCGCTCAGCTCAAATAGGAATACAGGAAAACTGAAAAGTGATATATCGCACAATACAGCACAGAAACAAGTTTTCATCAAAAAACAGAAAAGCAAAGCACATCTTTGTAAACTACTTCACATACATGTAAGCCCAGTTCAATTATTATTACAGGAAAACTGAAAAGTGATATATTTCACTGTACAGCACAGGAACAAAGTTTCAAACGAAAGAACAGAAAAGCAAAGCACTACTTTGTAAACTAAATCACATGTGTGTCGCTTGCTCAATTAGGAATACAGGAAAACTGAAAAGTGTCATTTAGCACTGTAAGACACAGAAAGAAGTTTCCATCAAAGAACAGAACCGCAAAACACAACTTTGTAAAATAATTCACATACTTGCCGCCTGTTCAATTATTATAGGAGGAAAACTGAAAAGTGATATATTTCACTGTATAGTACAGGAACAAACCTTTAAAAGATCAAGAAACATAAGCAAAATTTAAATCACATGTGTGTCGCTCAGTCAATTAGGAATACAGGAAAACTGAAAAGTGATATATTGCACTGTACAGCACAGGAACAAGTTTCCATCAAAAGAACAGCATAAAGCACAACTTTGTAAAATAATTCTCCTACGTGTCGCCCGTTCAATTATTATAACAGGAAAACTGAAAAGTGATATATTACACTGTACAGCACAGACAAGTTTCCAACAGAAGAACAAAAACGGAAAGTAATACTTTGTAAACTAAATCACATGAGTGTCGCTCGCTCAATTAGGAATACAGGAAAACTGAAAAGCGCTATATCGAAATGTATGGTAAAGAAACCAGTTTTCATTGAAAGAACAGAAATGCAAAGCACAACTTTGTAAACTAATTTACATTTGTGTCGCCTGTTCAATTATTATAACAAGAAAACTGAAAAGTGATATAATCTTAACCCTAACCCTAAGCCCCTAATCCTAACCTAACCTAACCTAACCTAACCCTAATCCTAACCCCTAACCCTAACTCTAACCCTAACACTACCATAACCCTAACCTAACCCTACTTGTTCCTAACAGGAACAATTTTCCAATGAAAGAAAATAAACACAAAGCACTACTTTGTTAAATAAATCACATGTGTGCCACTCGCTCAATTAGGAATACAGAAAAATTCAAAAGTGATATAAGGCACTGTACAGCACAGGAACAAGATTTGAACGAAAGAACAGAAAGGCAAAGCACTACTTTTAAACGGAATCACATGTGTGTCGCTCACTCAATTAGGAAAAAGGAAAACTGAAAAGTGTTATCTTGCACTGTAAGGCACAGAAACAAGTTTCCATCGAAAGAACAGAATCATAAAAGCACAACTTTGTAAACTAATTCAAATACGTGTCGCCCATTCAATTATTATAACCCAAAAAACTGAAAAGTGATATATCAAACTGTACAGCACAGGAACAAGTTTCCATTGAAAGAAAAGAAACATAAAGCAAAACTTTGTGAGCAATTCACATACGTGTAGCCTGTTCAATTATTATTAACAGGAAAACTGAAAAGTGATATATCACATTATACAGCACAGAAACAAGTTTCCATCAGAAGAACAGAAACACAACACACTACTTTGTAAAACTAAATCACATGTGTGTCGCTCAATTAGGAATACAGGAAAACTGAAAAGCGATATATCAAATGTATGGCAAAGAAACAAGGTTCTTGAAAGAACAGAAACTCAAAGCACAACTTTGAAAACTAATTCACATTAGTGTCCCCTGTTCAATTATTATAACAGGAAAACTGAAAAGTGATATAAGCCTAACCTAACCCCTAACACCTAACCCTAATCCTAACACCTAACGCTAACCTAACCCTAAACCTAACCCTACCTAATGCTAACCCTAACCCTAACACTAACCTAACCCTAACTTGTTCCTAACAGGAACAAGTTTCCAAGAAAGACCATAAACATAAAGCACTACTTTGTAAACTAAATCACATGTGTGTCACTTGCTAAATTAGAAATACAGGATAACTGAAAAGTGAAATATCGCACTGTACAGCACAGGAACAACTTTTGAACGAAAGAACAGAAAAGCAAAGCATAACTTTGTAAACTAATTCACATACGTGTCGCCTGTTCAATTATTATAACAGCAAAACAGAAAAGTGATATATCACACTGTACAGCACAGAAACAAGTTTCCAAAAGAAGAACAGAAATGCAAAGCACTACTTTGTAAACTAAATCACATGTGTGCTTCTCTCTCAATTAGCAATACAGGAAAACTGAAAAGTGATATATCGAACTGTATGGTAAAGAAACAAGTTTTCATTGAAAGAACCGAAATGCAAAGCACAACTTTGTAAACTAATTCACATACGTGTCGCCTGTTCAATTATTATAACAGGTATACTGAAAAGTGATATAAAACTATCCGTAACCCTCACAACCTAACCCTATCCCTAACCTAACCTTAACCTTAACCCCTAACCCTAACCCTAACCTAACCCTAACTTGTTGTTCCTAACAGGAACAAGTTTCCAGAAAAGACAATAAACAAAAGCACTACTTTGTAAACTAAATCACATGTGTGTCACTTGCTAAATTAGAAATACAGGAAAACTGAAAAGTGATATATCACACTGTACAGCACAGCAACAAGTTTAGAACGAAAGAACAGAAAAACAAATCACTACTTTTAAATGGAATCACATGTGTGTCGCTCGCTCAAATAGGAATACAGGAAAACTGAAAAGTGATATATCGCACTGTAAGGCACAGAAACAAGTTTCAAAAAGAAGAACAGAAATGCAAAGCACTACTTTGTAAACTAAATCACATTTGTCTTGCTCTCTCAATTAGTAGTACAGGAAAACTGAAAAGTGATATATTAAACTGTACGGCAAAGAAACAATTTTTCATCGAAAAGAACAGAAGCATAAAAGCACAACTTTGTAAACTAATTCACATACGTGTTGCTTGTTCAATTATTATAACAGGAAAACTGAAAAGTGATATAACCCTAACCTAACCCTAACCCTAACCTAACCCTAACCTAACCCTAACCTAACCTAACCTAACCTAACCTGTTTTCCTAACAGGAACAAGTTTCCAAGAAAAGACCATAAACATAAAGGACTACTTTGTAAACTAAATCACATGTGTGTCATTTGCTAAATTAGAAATACAGGATAACTGAAAAGTGATGTATCCCACTGTACAGCAAAGGAACAAGTTTAGAACGAAAGAACAGAAGAACAAATCACTACTTTTTTTTTATTCATCAGTTACATTTTATTAACTCTGTATCCCAGCCGTGTCCTGATCCCTCATTTCCTCCCAGTCCCTCCCTCCCTCCCTCATCTCCACCGTGCCCCTTTCCAAGTCCACTGATAGGGGGGACCTCCTCCCCATTCATCTGATCCTATTTTATCAGGTATCTTCAGGACTGGCTGCAAAGCCCTCCTCTGTGGCCTAACAGGACTTCTCCTCCCTTCGGGGGTGGGGAGACCAAAGAGCCAGTCATTGGGTTTTGATAGAAATAGTCCTTGTTCCCCTCACTTTGGGAAACCAATTGGTTACTGAGCTACCACAGGCTACATCTGAGCGGAGGTTCTAGGTTATATCCATTCATGGTCCTTGGTTGAATGTCAGTCTCAGAAAAGACCCTGTGCCCAGATATATTTGGTCCTTGTGGAGCTCCTATCGTTTCCCCATCAGACTAACTCCCCTTCTTTCTTATGATTCCCTGTACTCTGCCAAAGGTTTGGTCATGAGTCTTTGCTTTGAAAACACTGCTAGTTAGAGTCTTTCAGATGCACTCAGTAGACTCCTGTCATACATTCAATGCACATCCCATCTGTCTTTCTAAACGAGGATTGATCATCTTACCCCATGTCCACTCAATTGATTATCTTTTTTAGGTGTATAGATTTCATTATGTTTATCATATCTTATAGGTCTATATAAGTGAGTATATCCCATGTTTGTCTTTCTCCTTCTGGGATATTTCACTCAGAATGATCTTTTCTAGATCCCACCATTTGCCTTCAAATTTCATGATTTCCTCCTTTTTGATTGCTGAGTAGTATTCCATTGTATAAAAATACCACAATTTCTGTACCCATTTCACCAGATGTTGATGGACATCTGGGTTGTTTCCAGGTTCTGGCTATTACAAATAGAGCTGCTATAAACATGGTTGAGCAAGTGTCCTTTTTGTGTACTTGAACAAACTTTGGGTATATACCTAGCAGTGGTATAGCTGGGTCTGGAGGAAGCACTATTCCTATTTGTCTTAGAAAGCGCCAGATAGTTTTCCAGAGTGGTTGTACCAGTTTATATTCCCACCAGCAGTGGAAGAGGGTTCCCCTTTCTCCACAACCTCTCCAGCATGTGTTATCGCTTGAGTTTTTCATCTTGGCCATTCTGATGGGTGTAAGGTGATATCTCAGAGTCGTTTTGATTTGCATTTCCCTGATGACTAATGAGGATGAGCATTTCTTTAAGTGTTTTTCTGCCATTCGATATTCCTCTGTCGAGAATTCTCTGTTTAGCTCTGTTCCCCATTTTTTAATTGGATTACTTGGATTGCTGCTTTTCAGCTTCTTTAGTTCTTTGTATATACTGGATATTAGTCCTCTGTCAGATAAAGGGTTAGTGAAGATTCTTTCCCAATCTGTAGGCAGTCATTTTGTTTTGATGACGGTATCCTTTGCTTTACAGAAACTTTTCAGTTCCATGAGTTCCCATTTATTGATTGTTGCTCTTAGAGCCTGTGCTGTTGGTGTTCTGTTCAGGAAGTTGTCTCCTGTGCCAATGAGTTCTAGGCTGTTACCCACCTTTTTCCAATTGATTTAGGGTATCTGGTTTTATGTTGAGGTCCTTGATCCACTTTGACTTTAGTTTTGTGCAGGGTGATAAATATGGATCTATTTTCATTTTTCTGCATGTAGACATCCAGTTGGTCCAGCACCATTTGTTGAAGATGCTGTCTTTTTCATTGAATGGATTTGGCTTCTTTGTCAAATATCAGTATTCATAGGTGTGTGGATCTATTTCTGTGTCTTCTATGCGGTTCCATTGATCCTCCTTTCTGTTTCTATGCCAATACCATGCAGTTTTATTACTGTTGCCCTGTAGTACAGCTTGAGATCAGGAATGGAGATACCTCCAGATGATCTGTTGTTGTACAGGATCGTTTTGGAGATTCTGGGTTTTTGTTTCTCCATATGAAGCTGAGAATCTTTGTTTCGAGGTCTGTAAAGAATTGAGTTGGTATTTTGATGGGAATTGCATTGAATCTGTAGATTGCTTTTGGCAGTATGGCCATTTTCACAATGTTAATCCTACCAATCCATGAGCACGGGAGATCTTTCCATCTTCTGATATCTTCTTGATTTCTTTCTTCAGAGACTTGAAGTTTTTTCTCAAACAGGTCTTTCACTTGCTTGGTTAGAGTCACACCAAGGTACTTTATGTTATTAGTGGCTATTGTGAAGGGTGTTCTTTCCCTAATTTCTTTATCAGCCTTTTTGTCTTTGGTATATAGGAGGGCTTCTGATTTTTTGAGTTGATTTTGTATCCTGCCACTTTGCTGAAGGTGTTTATCAGCTGAAGGAGTTCTCTGGTTGAATTTTTGGGGTCGCTCATGTATACTATCATATCATCTGCAAATAGTGACACTTTGACCTCTTCCTTTCCGATTTGTATCCCCTTGATCTCCTTTAGTTGTCTTATTGCTCTGGCTAGGACTTCAAGTACTATGTTGAAGAGATATGGGGACAATGGACAGCCTTGTCTTGTCCCTGATTTCAGTGGGATTGATTTAAGTTTCTCTCCATTGAGTTTGATGTTAGCTGTAGGCTTGCTATATATTGCCTTTACTATGTTTAGGTATGTGCCTTGTATCGCTGATCTCTCAAGACTTTAAACATGAATGGGTGTTGGACTTTGTCAAATGGTTTTTCGGCATCTAAGTAGATGATCATGTGGTTTTTCTCCTTCAGTTTGTTTATGTAGTGGATTACATTGATGGATTTCCGTATGTTGAACCACCCTTGCATGCCTGGGATGAAGCCTACTTGGTCATGGTGGATGATATCTTTGATATGTTCTTGGATTCGGTTTGCAAGTATTTTATTGAGTATTTTTTGCGTCAATGTTCATAAGAGATAGGCCTGAAGTTCTCTTTTTTTTGGGTCTTTGTGTGGTTTAGGTATTAAGGTGACTGTGGCTTCATAGAATGAGTTTGGTAGTGTTCCTTCTGTTTCTATTTTGTGGAATAGCTTGAGGAGAATTGGAGTTAGCACTTCTTTGAAGGTCTTGTAGAATTCTGGGCTGAAGCCATCTGGTCCGGGCTTTTTTGGAGGGGAGACTGTTAATGACTGCTTCGATTTCCTTGGGAGATATAGGGCTATTCAGTCTTTCTACCTGATCTTGACTTAGTTTTGGTAGATGGAATCTTTCAAGAAAATTATCCATTTCATTTAGATTCTCAAATTTTGTGGCATATAGGCTTTTGTAGTATGACCTAATAATTGTTTGGATTTCCTCAATGTCTGTGGTTATGTCCCCATTTTCATTTCTGATTTTGCTGATCTGGATAGTTTCCCTCTGCTTTTTAGTTAGTTTGGCTAAGGGTTTGTCTATCTTGTTGATTTTCTCAAAAGAACCAGCTTTTTGTCTCATTGATTCTTTGGATAGTTTTATTTGTTTCTAGTTGATTGATTTCAGCCCTTAGTTTGATTATTTCCAGCCGTCTGCTCCTCTTGGGTGTATCTGCTTCTTTTTTTTCTAGGGTTTTCAGTTGGGCCATTAAGTTGTTTGTATGTGATGTTATGAATTTCTTCTTGCAGGCACTTAGTGCTATAAATTTTCTTCTGAGCACTGCTTTCAATGTGTCCCATAAATTTGGGTATGTTGTGCCTTCCTTTTCATTGAATTCTAGGAAGTCTTTAATTTCTTTCTTTATTTCTTCCTTAACCCAGCTGTCATTGAGTAGTAAGTTGTTCAGTTTCCATGTGCATGTTGGCTTTTTGTTGTTTCTGTTGTTGTTGATGTCTAGCTTTAGTCCATAGTGGTCAGATAGTATACAAGGGTTTATTTCAATCCTTTTGTATCTGTTGAGGCTTGCTTTGTGACCCACTATATGGTCTATTTTGGAAAAGGTTCCATGCGGTGCTGAAAAGAAGGTGTACTCTTTTGAGTTTGGGTGAAACGATCTGTAGACGTCTATTAGGTCCATTTGATTTAGGAATTCTGTGAGTGCTTTTATTTCCCTATTTGGTGTCTGTCTAGTTGATCTGTCCCTTGGTGAGAGTGGAGTGTTGAAGTCTCCCACTATTAAGGTATTAGGATCAATGTATGATTTAAGCTTTAATAATGTTTCATTTACGAATGTCGGTCCTCTTGTATTTGGGGCATAGATATTCAAGATTGTGATGTCCTCTTGAAGGATTTTTCCTTTGATGAGAATATAGTGGCCCTCCTTATCTTTTTTTATTAACTTGGGTTGAAAGTCTATTTTATTAGATATTAGGATGGCTACTCCAGCTTGTTTTCTGGAACCATTTGCTTGAAAAACAGTTTTCCAGCCCTTTACTCTGAGGTAATGTTTGTCTTTGTTGCATAGGTGTGTTTCTTGGATGCAACAGAATGTTGGATCCTGTTTCCTTAACCATTCTGTTAGCCTTTGTCTTTTTATTGGTGAGTTGAGTCCATTGATATTGATAGATAATAGTGACCAATGCATGTTAGTTCCTTTTGTAATGGAGTCGATGATCTAACCCTGTTTCATTGCTGGTTTTCTTTTCATTTTTGTTGGGACATTATCTGTATGCCCTGTTTTCTTGGGTGAGTTTGTTTTCATTGGATTGGAGTTTTCCTTCTAGTATCTTCTGTAGGGATGGTTTGCTGTGTAGATATTGTGTAAACTTAGTTTTGTCATGGAATATTTTGTTTTCTCCATCTATGTTGATTGAAAGCTTTGCAGGGTATAGTAGTCTGGGTTGACACTTGTGATCTCTTAGAGTCTCCATGATACTTGCCCAGGCCCTTCTGGCTTTCATAGTTTCTGATGAGAAGTCTGGTGTGATTCTGATAGCTCTACCTTCATATGTTACTTGGCCTTTTCCTTTGCTGCTTTTAATATCTTTTCTTTGTTCTGTAGATTTAGTGTTTTGACTATGATGTGACGTGATGTGTTTCTTTTCTGGTCTAGTCTATTTGGAGTTCTGTAGGCCTCCTGTATATTTATGGACATCTCTTTCTTTAAGTTGGGAAAATTTTTCTTGTATGATTTTCTTGAAAATATTTTCTGGACCTTGGAGTCTGGAGTCTTCTTTTTCATGAATTCCTATTATTCTTAGATTTTGTCTTTTCATAGCATCCTTGATTTCTTGGATATTTTGTGATTGGAACTTTTCTGATTTTACTTTTTCTTTGAGAGAAGTATCCATTTCTGCAAGTGTGTCTTCAGCTCCAGAGATTCTCTCTTCCATCTCTTGTATTCTGTTGTTGATGCTTACTTTTGTGGTTCCTGATCTTTTCTCCAAGTTCTCCAGCTCAAGTGTTTTCTCATTTTGTGTTTTCTTTATTGATTCTAATTCTGTTTTCATGTCTTGCACCATTTCTTTCATGTGTTTGAATTTGGATTCCTGACTTTCTACGATGGCCTCTATTTCTTTTTTCATTTCCTTCTTATATGCCACTAATTTTTCCTCTACTTGTGTATCTATTTGTTTGGCTATGTTTCCCTGTGTTTCTTTAAAGATATTGTCTATTTCTTCTTTCTTTGCCTCCAATTGACTGGCCATTTCTTTGAAAGACTTGTTCATTTCCTCCTTATGAGCCTCAAATAATTGGGCAAGCATGGGTTTAAAATCATTTTCCTGTGCTTCTGCTGAATTGGAGTATCCATCGATTTTGGGGTTTGTTGGTGAAGTCATGATGTCCTGATTTATGTTGGAAGTGTTCTTTCGCCTACCCCTGGCCATTGGCTTATCTGAAACCTTCCCTGTTTGTTTTTGGATTCTGCAGATCAGACAGGTGCTGTCTCTCTCTGGTATCTGGAGAGTTCTTCAGGAAGCTGAGCACTCTCAGCATGTGCTGAGGACTAGCTGTACCTGTGGGAGGAAAATGCGCAGGCGCAAAAGCGGGGCAAATGCAAGCGTGTGTGCGGCGTGCGTGTGTGTGTGTCTGTGTGTGTGTAAGTGTGCGTGGATGAGTTTCTCGAGGACAGAGTGATGGCTAATGTTGAACCCTTGAGTATGTGGGAGGGCTCTGCACTGTATATGTCACAGGCGCTAATGATGATCGCAGTGCAATTTCTGGCATTAACTGTCTTAACTCCTCAATCAGGCCCACAGGGCAGGAACTTCAATGTCCCTAGTGCCCCTCTGTTTCCCAAAGTGGGTATGTGGGTGGGAAGGGGGTTCGATGCCTGGCTTCTGATTTAGAAGGACCCAGGATCTGGGGAACTGCAGATTCTCAAGGGTGCACTCACTTACAGGCAGGTTTCCTGGCAGAGATCGTGGTATCCGGGGCTCTCTGCTCTCTGGTTTGTCCCTGCTCCTTTGATGTGTTCCGCCAGTTCTGTGCTGCTGTCACTGCCAGGTTCTGAGGTCTTGCTGCAGCTGGAGATTTCAGGGTGGTCACTACAGCAGGGATGCTGTAATTCGCTCAATTAGAAATACAGGAAAAATGAAAAGATATATATATTGAACTGTACAGCACAGGAACAAGTTTAGATCTAAAGAACAGAAAAACAAATCACTACTTTTAAACGGAATCACATGTGTGTCGCTCGCTCAATTATTAATACAGGCAAACTGAAGAGTGATAAAGGCTAACCCTAACCCTAACACTAACACCCTAACACTAACCCTAACCTGAACGCCTAACCCTAACCGTAACCCTAACCCTAACCCTACCCTAACCCTGACCCTAACCGTAACATTAAACCTAACTGTTCCTAAACCTAACAGGAAAAGTTTCCAAGGAAAGAACATAAATGCAAAGCACTACTTTGTAAACTAAATCATATGTGTGTCACTCACTCAATTAGGAATAAGGAAAACTGAAAAGTGATATATCGCACTGTACAGCACAGAAACAGGTTTAGAACAAAAGATCAGAAAAACAAATCACTACTTTTAAACGGAATCACATGTGTGTTTTGTTCTCAAATATTAATACAGGAAAATTGAATAGTGCTATATATCGCACTGTACAGCACAGAAACAAGTTTCCATCGAAAGAACAGAAAGGCAAAGAACAACTTTGTATACTAATTAACATATATGTCGCCCGTTCAATTATTATAACAGGAAAACTGAAAAGTGATATATCGCACTATACAGCACAGGAACAAGATTCGAACTAAAGAACAGAAAAGGAAAACACTACTTTGTAAACTAAATCACATGTGTGTCGCTCACACAATTAGGAAGACAGGAAAACTGAAAAGTGATATATCGCAGTGTATGGCACAGAAACAAGTTTCCAACAGAAGAACAGAAACACAAAGCACTACTTTGAAAACTAAATCACATGTGGGTCACTCGCTAAATTAGGAATACAGGAAAACTGAAAAGGGATATATGGCACTGTACAGCATAGGGACAAGTTTCAAAAAAAAAAGAACAGAAAAGGAAAGCACTACTTTTAAATGGCATCACATTTGTGTTGCTCGCTCAATTAGGAATACAAGAAAACTGAAAAGTGATATATCAATTATGCGGCACAGAAACAAATTTTCATTGAAAGAACAGAAACATAAAGCACAACTTTGTAAACTAATTCACATTTGTGAAGCCAGTTCAATTATTATAACAGGAAAACTGAAAAGTGATATAACCTAAACCTAACCTAACCCTAACCCTATCCTAACCTAACCTAACCTAACCCTAACCCCCTACCCCTAACCCTAACCGTAAACCTAACCCCCAACTCTACCTAACCTAACCCTAACCCTAACCTAACCCTAACTCTTACTTGTTCCTAACAGTAACAAGTTTCCAACGAAAGAACATAAATGCAAAGCACTACTTTGTAAACTAAATCTCATGTGGGCCACTCTCTCAATTAGGAATACAGGAAAACTGAAAAGTGAACCATCGCACTGTATAGCACAGGTACAAGTTTACAAGGAAAGAACAGAAAAGCAAAGCACTACTTTTAAAGGGAATCACATGGGTTTTTCTTACTCAATTAGGAATACAGGATAACTGAAAAGTGTTATCTCACACTGTATGGCACAGAAACAAGTTTTCATCGAAAGAATAGAAAAGCAAAGCACAACTTTGTAAACTAATTCACATACGTGTCGCCAGTTCAATTACTATAACAGGAAAACTGAAAAGTGATATAACGAACTGTACAGCACAGGAACAAGATTCCAACAGAAGAACAGAAACACAAACCACTACTTTGTAAACTAAATCACATGTGTGTTGCTCGCTCAATTAGGAATACAGGAATACTGAAAAGTGATATATTGAATGGCAAAGAAACAAGTTTTCATTGAAAGAACAGAAACACAAAGGACAACATTGTAAACTAATTCACATATGTGTCGCCTTTCAATTATTGTAACAGGAAAACTGAAAAGTGATATAACCTAACCTATCCCTAACCCTAACCTAACCCTAACCCTACCTAACCCTAACTCTAACCTAACCTAAACCTAACCTAGACTAACCCTAACCTAACAGGAACAACTTTCCAACAAAAGAACATAATAATCAAGCACTACTTTGTAAACTAAATCACATGTGTGTCACTCGCTCAATTAAGAATAAAGGAAAACTGAAATGTAATATAGCGCACTCTACATCACAGGAACAAGTTTCCAACAAAAGAACAGGAAAGCAAAGCACTACTTTGTAAAGGGAATCACATGTGTGTCACTCGCTCAATTAGGAATACAGGAAAACTGAAAAGTGTTATCTTGCACTCTATGGCACAGAAACAAGTTTACATTGAAAGAACAGAAACGCAAAGCACAACTTCATAAACCAATTCACATATGTGTTGCCCGTTCAGTTATTATAACAAGAAAACTGAAAAGTGATATATCGCACTGTACAGCACAGAGACAAGTTTGCAACAGAAGAACAGAAAGGCAAACCACTACTTTGTAAACTAAATCACATGTGTGTCGCTCACTCAATTAGGAATACAGGAAAACTTAAGAGTGTTATCTCACACTGTAGAGCACAGAAACAAGTTTTCATCGAAAGAACAGAAACACAAAGCACAACTTTGTAAACTAATTCAAATACATGTCGCCTGTGCAATTATTGTAACAATGAAACTGAACAGTGATATAAACCTAACCTAACCTAGCCATAACCTAACCTAAACCTAACCGTAACCCTAACCCTACCTAACCTAACCTAAACCTAACCCTAACCTAACCTAAGCCTAACCTAACATTAACCCTAACCTAAATTGTTCCTAACAGGAACAAGTTTCCAATGAAAGAACATAAACACAAAGCACTCCTTTGTAAACTAAATTAACTGTGTGTCACTTTCGCTCAGGTAGGAATACAAGAAAACTGAAAAGTGATATATCTAACTGTATGGCAAAGAAACAAGTTTTCATCGAAAGAACAGAAACATAAAAAGCACAACTTTTTGTAAACTAATTCACATACCTGTAGCCTGTTCAATTATTATAACAGGAAAACTGAAAAGTGATATAACCTAACCTAACCTAACCTAATCCTAACCCCTAACCTAACCCTAACCCTAACCCTACCTAACCTAACCTAACCCCTGACCCTAACCCCCCCAACCCTAACACCTAACATTAACCCTAACCTAACCTAACCTAACCTAACCCTAACACCTAACCTTAACCTAACCTAACCTAACCTAACTTGTTCCTAACAGGAACAAGTTTTCAACAAAAGAACATAAATCACACATTTAATATTACAGGAAAACTGAAAAGTGATATATCACACTGTACTGCAGAGAAACAAGATTCCAACTGAAGAACAGAAACACAAAGCTCTACTTTGTAAACTAAATCAAATGTGTGTGGCTCACTCAATTAGGAATACATGAAAAGTGAAAAGTGATATACCGTACTCTACATCACAGGAACAATTTTCCAACAAAAGAACAGGAAAGCAAAGCACTACTTTGTAAAGGGAATCACATGTGTGTCGCTCGCTCAATTAGGAATACATGAAAACTGAAAAGTGATATAACCCTAACACTAATCCTAACCCTAACCCTAACTTGTCCTAACAGGAACAAGTTTCCAACAAAAGAACAGAAACGCAAAGCATTACATTCTAAACTAAATCACAAGTGTGTCGCTCACTCATTTAGAAATACAGGAAAACTGAAATGTGATATATCGCACTATACAGCACAGGAACAAGTTTCGAACGAATTAACAGAAACGGAAAGCACTATTTCTAAACTAAATCACATGTGTGTCGTTAGCTCAATTAGGAATACAGGAAAACTGACAAGTGATATATCGCACTTTACAGCACAGGAACAAGTTACCAACGGAAGAACAGAAAAGCAAAGCACTACTTTGTAAACTAAATCACATGTGTGTCGTTAAGCAATTAGGAATACAGGAAAACTGAAAAGTGATATATTGCACTTTAAAGCACAGGAACAAGTTTCCAACGAAAGAACAGTAAAGCAAAGCACTACTTTGTAAAGAGAATCACGTGGGTGTAGCTCACTCAATTTGGAATACAGGAAAACTGAAAAGTGTTATCTCCCACTATACAGCACAGAAACAAGTTTCCATCGAAAGAACAGAAACGCAAAGCACAACTTTGCAAACTGATTCACATATGTGTCACCCATTCAATTATTATAACAGGAAAACTGAAAAGTGATATATCGCACTGTACAGCACAGGAACAAGTTCTGAACGAAAAGAACAGAAAAGCAAATCACTACTTTGTAAACTAAATCACATGTGTGTCGCTTCGCTCAATTATGAATATAGGAAAACTGAGAATTGATATATCACACTGTACAGCACAGGAACAAGTTTCCAACAAAATAACAGAAACACAAAGCACAACTTTGTAAACTAAATCACATACGTGTCACCTGTTCAATTATTATAACAGGAAAACTGAAAAGTGATATAACCCTAACACTAACCCTAACCCCTAACACTAACCCTAACCCTAACCCTAACCCTAACCCCTAACCCTAACACTATCCCTAACCCCAACCCTAACACTAACCCTACCTAACCCTCACCCTAACCGTAACCTAACCTTCAACCTAACACTAAATCGTTCCAAACAGTAACAAGTTTCCAACAAAGAACATAAACGCAAAGCACTACTTTTAAACTAAATCACATGTGTGTCACTCGCTCAGTTAAGAATACAGGAAAACAGAAAAGATATATATCTCTCAGTACAGCACAGGAACAAGTTTCAAACGAAAGAATAGAAAAGCAAAGCAATACTTTGTAAACTGAATCACATGTGTGTCGCTCACTCAATTAGGAATACAAGAAAACTGAAAAGTCATATATTGAACTGTGCGGGAAAGAAACAAGTTTTCATCGAAAGAACAGAAACACAAAGCACAACTTTGTAAAGTAATTCACATACGTGTCACCTGTTCAATTATTATAACAGGAAAAATGAAAAGTGATATATCCCTAACATTAACCCTTCCCCTAACCCGCTAAACCTAACCCTAACCCTAACGCTAACCCTAACCACCTAATCGTAAACTTAACCGTAACCGTAACCCTACCCAAACCTAACCTAACCCTATCCCTAACCCCTAACCCTAACCCTAACCCTAACCCTAACCTACCTAACCTAACCCTAACCTAACTCCTAACAGGAACAAGTTTCAAACGAAAGAACATAAACGCAAAGCATTACTTTGTAAACTAAATCACATGTGTGTTACTCGCTCAATTTGAAATACAGGAAAACTGAAAAGCGATATATCGAAATGTACGGCAAAGAAGCAAGTTTACATCGAAAGAACAGAAACACAAAGCACAACTTTGTAAAGTAATTCACATACGTGTCACCTGTTCAAATATAATAACAGGAAAACTGAAAAGTGATATAACCCTAACCCTATCCCTAACCTTAAACTCAACCTAACCTTCAGCATAACCCTAACTTGTTCCTAACAGGAACAAGTTCCCAATGAAAGAACTTAAACGCAAAGCACTACTTTGTAAACTAAATCACATGTGTGTCACTTGCTCAGTTAAGAACACAGGAAAACAGAAAAGTTATATATAGCACTGTACAGCACAGGAACAAGTTTCGAACGAAAGAACAGAAAAGCAAAGCACTACTTTGTAAACTGAATCACATGTGTGTCGCTCGCTCAATTAGGAATAGAGGAAAACTGAAAAGAGATATATCGAACTGTTCTGCAAAAAGTAAGTTTTTTGGAAACAAAATCACATCTGTGTCATCCGTTCAATTAGGAATACAGGAAGACTGAAAAGTGATATCTCGCACTGTACCTCACAGAAACAAGTTTCCAATGAAAGAACAGAAATTTAAAGCACAACTTTGTAATCTAAGTAAGATGTTTATAGCCCTCTTAATTAGGAATACAGGAAAAATGAAAAGTGATATCTCCCTCTTTAGAGCACGAAAGAAATTTCAAATAAAAGAACAGAAAGCAAAAAGCAAAACTTTGGAAGCTAAATCACATGTGTGTCACCCGTTGAATTAGGAATACAGGAAAACTGAAAAGTGATATCTCCCACTGTAGTGCACAGAAACAAGTTTCCAATGAAAGAAAAGAAATATAAAGCACAACTTTGCAAACTAACTAACATGTGTGTCGTCGGTTCAATTAGGAATACAGGAAAACTGAAAAGTGATATCTCCCACTGTAGTGCACAGAAACAAGTTTCCCCCAATAGAACTGAAAGGAAAGTCACAACTTTGTAAACTAAATCACATTTGGGTCGCCCGCTAAATTAGGAATACAGGAAAACTGAAAAGTGATATCTCCCATTTTAGAGCACAGAAAGAAGTTTCTAATGAAAGCACAGAAACACAAACCACAACTTTGGAAAATAAATCACATGTGTGTGGCCAGTTCCATTAGGAATACAGAAAAACTGAAAAGTGATATCTCCCACTTTAGAGCACAGAAAGAACTTTCCAATGAAAGAACATAAACACAAAACAGAGCTTTGGAAAGGAAATCACATTTGTGTCGCCCGTTGAATTAGGAATACAGGAAAACTGAAAAGTGATATCTCGCACTGTACCTCACAGAAACAATTTTCCAGTGAAAGAACAGAAATGTAAAGCACAACTTTGTAATCTAAGTAAGATGTTTATAGCCCTTTCAATTAGGAATACAGGAAAAATGAAAAGTGATATCTCCCATTTTAGAGCACAGAAAGAAGTTTCCAATAAAAGAACAGGAAGGAAAAGCACAACTTTGGAAACTAAATCACATGTGTGTCACCCGTTGAATTAGGAATACAGGAAAATTGAAAAGTGATATCTTGCATTGTACCTCAGAGAAACAAGTTTCCAATGAAAGAAAAGAAATATAAAGCACAACTTTGCAAACTAAGTAACATGTGTGTCATACGTTCAATTAGGAATACAGGAAAACTGAAAAGTGATATGTCCCACTGTAGTGCACAGAAACAAGTTTCCACCAAAAGAATAGTAAGGAAAGTCACAACTTTGTAAACTAAATCACATTAAATTGTCGCCTGTTCAATTAGGAATACAGGAAAACTGAAAAGAGATATCTGAACTGTAGTGCACAGAAACAAGTTTCCAACAAAAGAATAGAAAGGCAAAGCAAAACTTTTTAAACTAAATCAAATTAGTGTTGCCCGCTAAATTAGGAATACAGGAAAACTGAAAAGTGATATCTCCCATTTTAGAGCACAGGAAGAAGTTTCCAATGAAAGCACAGAAACGAAAAGCACAACTTCGTAAACTAAATCACATGTGTGTCGCCTGTTCCATTAGGAATACAGGAAAACTGAAAAGTGATATCTCCCACTTGAGAGCACAGAAAGAAGTTTCCATCAAAAAATACAGAAATGTAAAGCACAACTTTGTAAACTAAGTAACATGTGTGTCAACCATTCAATTAGGAATACAGGAAAACTGAAGAGTGATATCTTGCAGTGTAGCACACAGAAACAAGTTTCAACGTAAGAAGAGAAATGTAAAGTACAAATTTGTAAACTAAGTAACATGAGTGTTGCCCGTTCAATTAGGAATACAGCAAAACTGAAAAGTTATATCTCCCACTGTAGAAAACAGAAACATGTTTCCACCAAAAGAATAGAAAGGAAAGTCACAACTTTGTACACTAAATCACATTTGTGTTGCTCATTCAATTAGGAATACAGGAAAACTGAAAAGTGATACCTCCCACTTTAGAGCACAGAAAGAAGTTCCCAATGAATGAACATAAACACAAAGCAGAGCTTTGGAAAATAAATCACATCTGTGTCATCCTTTCAATTAGGAATACAGGAAAACTGAAAAGTAATATCTTGCACTGTATTTCACAAAAAACAATTTTCCAACAAAGAAGAGAAATGTAAAGTACAAATTTGTAAACTAAGTAACATGAGTGTTGCCCGCAAATTAGGATAACAGGAAAACAGAAAAGTGATATCTGGCACTGTACCTCACAGAAACAAGTTTCAATGAAAGAACAGAAATGTAAAGCACAACTTTGTAATCTAAGTAAGATGTTTATAGCCCTTTCAATTAGGAATACAGGAAAAATGAAAAGTGATATCTCCCATTTTAGAGCACAGAAAGAAGTTTCCAATAAAAGAACAGAAACGAAAAGCACAACTTTGGAAACTAAGTCACATGTGTGTCATCCGTTGAATTAGGAATACAGGAAAACTGAAAAATGATACCTCGCATTGTACCTCAGAGAAACAAGTTTCCAATGAAAGAAAAGAAATATAAAGCACAACTTTGCAAACTAAGTAACATGTGTGTCATACGTTCAATTAGGTATACAGGAAAACTGAAATGTGATATGTCCCACTTTAGTGCACAGAAACAAGTTTCCACCAAAAGAATAGTAAACGAAAAGTCACATTTGTAAAGTAAATCACATTTTAGGAATACAGGAAAACAGAAAAGTGATATGTCCCATTGTACCTCAGAGAAACAAGTTTCAATTAGGAATACAACTTTGGAAAACTAAATAACATTTGTATCTTCAATTAGGTATACAGGAAAACTGAAAAGAGATATGCACAGAAACAAGTTTCCAACAAAATTAGAATAGAAAACTGAAAAGCAAAGCAAAACTTTTTAAACTAAATCAAATTAGTGTTGCCCGCTAAATTAGGAATACAGGAAAACTGAAAAGTGATATCTCCCATTTTAGAGCACAGAAAGAAGTTTCCAATAAAAGCACAGAAACACAAAAAACAACTTTGTAAACTAAATCACATGTGTGTCGCCCGTTACATTAGGAATACAGGAAAACTGAAAAGTGATATCTCCCACTTGAGAGCACAGAAAGAAATTTCCATCGAAAATACAGAAATGTAAAGCACAACTTTGTAAACTAAGTAACATGTGTGTCGACCATTCAATTAGGAATACAGGAAAACTGAAGAGTGATATCTTGCAGTGTAGCACACAGAAACAAGATTCCAACGAAAGAAGAGAAATGGAAAGTACAAATTTGTAAACTAAGTAACATGAGTGTTGCCTGTTCAATTAGGAATACAGGAAAACTGAAAAGTGATATCTCCCACTTTAGAGCACAGAAAGAAGTTCCCAATGAAAGAACATAAACACAAAGCAGAGCTTTGGAAACTAAATCACATCTGTGTTGCACTTTCAAATAGGAATACAGAAAAACTGAAAAGTGATATCTTGCACTGTAGTGCACAGAAAAAAGTTTCCAGCAAAAAAATAGAAAGGAAAGTAACAACTTTGTAAACTAAATCACATTTGTGTCGACCGTTCAATTAGGAATACAGGAAAACTGAAAAGTGATATCTCCCACTTTAGAGCACAGAAATAAGTTCCCAATGAAAGAACAGATATGTAAAGCACAACTTTGTAATCTAAGTAAGATGTGTATAGCCCTCTCAATTAGGAATATAGGAAAACTGAAAAGAGATATCTCCCAATTTAGAGCACAGAAAGAAGTTTCCAATAAAAGAACAGAAACGCAAAGCACAGCTTTGGAAACTAAATCACATGTGTGTCGCCTGTTCAAATAGGAATACAGGAAAACTGAAAAGTGATATCTTGCACTCTACCTCACAGAAATAAGTTTCCAATTAAAGAACAGAAATGGAAAGCACAACTTTGTAAACTAAGTAACATGTGTGTCACTTGCACAATTAGGAATACAGGAAAATTTAAAAAGCGATATCTTCCACTTTGGAGTACAGGAAGAAGATTTCAATGTAAGAATAGAAAGGTAAAGCAAAACTTTGGAAACTAAATCACATGTGTGTTGCCAGTTCCATTAGGAATACAGGAAAACTGAAAAGTGATATCTCCCACTTGAGAGCACAGAAAGAAGTTTCCAACGAAAATACAGTAATGTAAAGCACAAGTTTGTAAGCTAATTAACATGTGTGTCATCTGTTTAATTAGGAATACAGGAAATGGAAAAGTCATATCTCCCACTGTAGTGCACAGAAACAAGTTTCTACCAAAAGAATAGAAAGGAAAGTCACAACTTTGTAAACTAAATCACATTTGTGTCGCCCGTTCAATCAGGAATACAGGAAAACTGAAAAGTGATATCTCCCACTTTAGAGCACAGAGAGAATTTTCCAATGAAAGAATATAAACGCAAAGGAGAGCTTTGGAAAATAAATCCCATCTGTTTTGCCCCTTCAATTTGGGTACAGGAAAACTGAAAAGTGATATCTCCCACTGTACCTCACAGAAACAAGTTTCCAATGAAAGAACAGAAATGTAAAGCACAACTTTGTAAACTAAGTTACATGTATGTTGCCCATTCAAGTAGGAATACGGGAAAAATGAAAAGTTATATCTCCCACTGTAGTGCACACAAAAATAAGTTTCCAACAAAAGAACAGGAAGGCAAAGCACAACTTTGTAAACTAAATCACATCTGTGCCACCTGTGTAATTAGGAATACAGGAAAACTGAAAAGTGACATCTCGCACTGTACCACACAGAAACAAGTTTCCAACGAAAGAAGAGAAATGTAAAGCACAACTTTGTAAACTAAGTAACATGTATGTTGCCCATTCAATTAGGAATACAGGAAAACTGAAAAGTTATATCTCCCACTGTAGTGCACACAAAAATAAGTTTCCAACAAAAGAACAGGAAGGCAAAGCACAACTTTGTAAACTAAATCACATGTGTGTCACCCGCTCAATTAGGAATACAGGAAAACTGAAAAGTGATATCTTGCACTCTACCTCACAGAAATAAGTTTCCAATTAAAGAACAGAAATGGAAAGCACAACTTTGTAAACTAAGTAACATGTGTGTCACCTGCACAATTAGGAATACAGGAAAATTGAAAAGTGATATCTTCCACTTTGGAGTACAGGAAGAAGTTTTCAATGTAAGAATAGAAAGGTAAAGCAAAACTTTGGAAACTAAATCACATGTGTGTTGCCAGTTCCATTAGGAATACAGGAAAACTGAAAAGTGATATCTCCCACTTGAGAGCACAGAAAGAAGTTTCCAACGAAAATACAGTAATGTAAAGCACAAGTTTGTAAACTAATTAACATGTGTGTCATCTGTTTAATTAGGAATACAGGAAAACGGAAAAGTCATATCTCCCACTGTAGTGCACAGAAACAAGTTTCCACCAAAAGAATAGAAAGGAAAGTCACAACTTTGTAAACTAAATCACATTTGTGTCGCCAGTCAATCAGGAATACAGGAAAACTGAAAAGTGATATCTCCCACTTTAGAGCACAGAAAGAATTTTCCAATGAAAGAATATAAACGCAAAGGAGAGCTTTGGAAAATAAATTACATCTGTGTCGCCCCTTCAATTTGGGTACAGGAAAACTGAAAAGTGATATCTCCCACTGTACCTCACAGAAACAAGTTTCCAATGAAAGAACAGAAAGGCAAAGCACAACTTTGGAAACTCAATCACATGTGTGTCGCCTGTTCAATTAGGAATACAGGAAATCTAAAAAGTGATATCTCCCAATGTACCTCACAGAAACAAGTTTCTCAAGAAAGAACAGAAATGTAAAGCACAACTTTGTTAACTAAATAACATGTGTGTTGCCTGCACAATTAGGAATATAGGAATACTGAAATGTGATATCTTCCGCTTTAGAGCACAGAAAGAAGTTTCCAATGAAAGAACAGCAACTCAAAGCACAACTTTGGAAACTAAATCACATGTGTGTCACCCATTCAATTAGAAATACAGTAAAACTGAAAATTGATATCTCCCACTGTACCTCACAGAAACAAGTTTCCAATGAAAGAACAGAAATGTAAAGCACAACTTTATAAACTAAGTAACATGTGTCGCCTGCACAATTAGGAATTAAGGAAAACTGAAAAGTGATATCTTCCATGTTAGAGCACAGAAAGAAGTTTCCAATAAAAGAACAGAAACGAAAAGCACAACTTTGGAAACTAAAT
Organism: Meriones psammophilus; assembly: GCA_036365155.1. NCBI lineage: Eukaryota > Metazoa > Chordata > Mammalia > Rodentia > Muridae > Meriones > Meriones psammophilus. The sequence goes on along the minus strand of JAEOAE010003241.1, from coordinate 129,181 downwards.
CACATGTGTGTCGCCCGTTCAATTAGGATTACATGAAAACTGAAAAGTGATATCTCACAATGAACCTCACAGAAACAAGTTTCCAACTAAACAACAGAAATGTAAAGCACAACTTTGTAAACTAAGTAAAATGTGTTTTGCCAGTTCAATTAGGAATACAAACAAACTTAAAAGTGAAATCCCGCACAGTACCACACAGAAAAAAGTTTCCAACAAAAGAACAGAAAAGCAAAGCACAACTTTGTAAATTAAATATCATTTGTGTTCCCTGCTCATTTAGGAATACAGGAAAACTGAAAAGTGATATTTCCCACTTTAGAGCACAGAAAGAATTTTCCAATGAAAGAACAGAAACGCAAAGCACAACTTTGGAAACTAAATCACATGTGTGTCGCCCGTTCAATTAGGAATACAGGAAAACTAAAAAGTTATATCTTGCCCTGTACCTCACAGAAACAAGTTTACAACGAAGGAAGAGTAATGTAAAGCACAATTTTTAAAATAAGTGACATGTGTGTTGCCCGCTCAATTAGGAATACAAGAAAACTGAAAAGTGATATCTCCCACTGTAGTGCACAGAAACAAGTTTCCAATGAAAAAACAGAAATGTAAAGCACAAGTTTGTAAACTAAGTAACATGTGTGTCACTCGCTCAATTAGGAATACAGGAAAACTGAAAAGTGATATCTTGCACTGTACCTCACAGAAACAAGGTTCCAATGAAAGAACAGAAAGGCAAAGCACAACTTTGGAAACTCAATCACATGTGTGTCGCCTGTTCAATTAGGAATACAGGAAATCTAAAAAGTGATATCTCGCAATGTACCTCACAGAAAAAGTTTTCTCAAGAAAGAACAGAAATGTAAAGCACAACTTTGTTAACTAAATAACATGTGTGTTGCCTGCACAATTAGGAATATAGGAAAACTGAAATGTGATATCTTCCGATTTAGAGCACAGAAAGAAGTTTCCAATGAAAGAACAGCAACTCAAAGCACAACTTTGGAAACTAAATCACATGTGTGTCGCCCATTCAATTATAAATGCAGGAAAACTGAAAAGTGATATCTTCCATGTTAGAGCACAGAAAGAAGTTTCCAACAAAAGAACAGAATGGCAAAGCACAACTTTGTAAACTAAATCACATGTGTGTCGCCCGTGTAGCCCGTTCAATTAGAATTACATGAAAACTGAAAAGTGATATCTCGCACTGAACCTCACAGAAACAAGTTTCCAACTAAACAACAGAAATGTAAAGCACAACTTTGTAAACTAAGTAAAATGTGTTTTGCCAGTTCAATTAGGAATACAAACAAACTTAAAAGTGAAATCTCGCACAGTACCACATAGAAAAAAGTTTCCAACAAAAGAACAGAAAAGCAAAGCACAACTTTGTAAACTAAATATCATTTGTGTTCCCCACTCATTTAGGAATATAGGAAAACTGAAAAGTGACATTTCCCACTTTAGAGCACAGAAAGAATTTTCCAATGGAAGAACAGAAACGCAAAGCACAACTTTGGAAACTAAATCACATGTGTGTCGCCCGTTCAATTAGGAATACAGGAAAACTAAAAAGTGATATCTTGCCCTGTACCTCACAGAAACAAGTTTCCAATGAAAGAAGAGTAATGTAAAGCACAACTTTTAAAATAAGTGGCATGTGTGTTGCCCGCTCAATTAGGAATACAGAAAAACTGAAAAGTGATATCTCCCACTGTAGTGCACAGAAACAAGTTTCCAACGAAAGAAGACAAAAGTAAAGCACTACTTTTAAACGGAATCACAAGTGTGTTGCTCGCTCAATTAGGAATACAGGAAAACTGAAAAGTGTTATCCCTCACTGTAGGGCACAGAAACAAGTTTCCATCGAAAGAACAGAAACGCAAACACAACATTGAAACTAATTCACATATGTGTCGACCGTTCAATGGAGAAAGGGGAACCCTCCTCCATTGCTGGTGGGAATGTAGTCTGGTACAACCACTTTGGAAGTCAATCTGGCGCTTTCTCAGACAATTAGGAATAGCGCTTCCTCAAGATCCAGCTATACCACTGCTAGGCATATACCCAAAATTTGCTCAAGTACACAATAAGGACATTTGCTCAACCATGTTTGTAGCAGCTTTATTTGTAATAGCCAGAACCTGGAAACAACCCAGATGTCCATCAACGGAGGAATGGATACAGAAATTGTGGTATTTCTACACAATGGAATACTACTCAGCAATCAAAAAGGAGGAAATAATGAAATTTGCAGGCAAATGGTGGGATCTAGAAAAGATCATTCTGAGTGAAGTATCCCAGAAGGAGAAAGACAAACATGGAATATACTTGCTTATATAGACCTAAAAGATAGGATAAACGTAATGAAATATAAAGAAGATAATCAAGAAACCAGACACGGGGTATGATGATCTATCTTCATTTAGAAAGACAAATGGGATATGCATTGAACGTATGACAGGAGTCTACCGCAGAAAGCATCTGAAAGACTCTACCGAGCAGTGCTCCAAAATAGATACTAAGACTACAAACAAACCTTCGGCAGAGTGCAGGGAATCATATGAAAGAAGGGGAGTTTGATGTGGAAAGGATAGGAGCTCCACAAGGACCAAACGTATCTGGGCACAGGGTCTTTTCTGAGATGGACACTCAACCAAAGTCCATGAGAGGATAAAATCTAGAACCTCTGCTCAGATGTGACCCGTGATAGCTCAGTAATCAATTGGTTTCCCACAGTAAAGGGAACAAGGACTATTTCTAACATGAACTCAATGACTGACTCTTTGACCTCCCCACCTCCCAAGGGAGGAGCAGTACTGTTAGGCCACAGAGGAGGACTTTGCAGCCAGTCCTGAAAATACCTGACAAAAGCGAGTCATATGAAAGGGGAGGAGGTCCTCCCCTATTAGTGGACTTGGAAAGGGACAGGGAGGAGATGAGGGAGGGAGGGTGGGATTGGGGAGGAATGAGGATACAGCTGGGATACAGAATTAACAAAATGTAACTAATGAGAAAAATAAAATTATGGAGAAAAAATAAAAAAAGAAAAAAAGAAAACTAATTCACATACGTGATGCCTGTTCAATTATTATAACAGGAAAACTGAAAGGTGATATAAAACCTAACCTAACATTAACCCTTTAACCCTAACCCTAACCCTAACACTAACCCTAACCGTAACCCCTAACCCTAACCCTAACCATAACCCTAAACCTAACCCTAACCCTACCCTAACACTAACCTTAACCCTAACCCTGAACCTAAACCTAATCCTAACCCTAACCCTAACTTGTTCCTAGAACATAAACGAAAAGCACTACTTTGTACACTAAATCACATATGTGTCACTCGCACAATTAGGAATACAGGAAAACTGAAAAGTGATATAATGCACTGTACAGCACAGGAATAAGTTTCGAACGAAAGAACAGAAAAGCAAAGCACAACTTTGTAAACTAATTCACATATGTGTCCCCCGTTCAATTATTTTAACAGGAAAACTGAAAAGTGATATAACCCTAACCCAAACCCCGTAACCCTAACCCTAACGCTAACCTTAACCCCTAACACTAACCCTAACCCTAACTCTAACCCTACTCTAACCCTAACTTGTTCCTAACAGGAACAAGGTTCCAACTAAAGAACATAAACGCAAAGCACGACTTTGTAAACTAAATCACATGTGTGTGGCTCCCTCAATTAGGAATACAGAAAAACGGAAAAGTGATATATCGCATTGTACAGCACAGGAACAAGTTTCAAATGAAAGAACAGAGAAGCCAAGCACTACTTTGTAGACTAAATCGCATGTGTGTCACTCGCACAATTATTAATACAGGAAAACTGAAAAGTGATATATTGCACCATACAGCACAAGAATTAGTTTCCAACAAAAGAACAGAGAAGCAATGCACAATTTTAAACGGAATCACATGTGTGTCGCTCGCTCAATTAGGAATACAGGAAAACTGAAAAGTGTTATCTCGCACTGTACAGCACAGAAACAAGTTTCCATCGAACGAACAGAAAGGCAAAGCACAACTTTGTAAACTAATTCACATACGTGTTGCCATTCCAATTATTATAACAGGAAAACTAAAAAGTGATATATAACACTGTATAGCAGAGAAACAAGTTTCCAACGGAAGAACAGAAAAGCAAAAAAGAGACTTTTA
>JAEOAE010003241.1:22500-122500 GCA_036365155.1 Meriones psammophilus | reverse complement strand
AAAAGCAATATATCGAAATGTATGGCACAGGAACAAGTTTTCATTGAAAGAACAGAAACGCAAAGCACAACTATGTAAACTAATTCACATTCGTGTCGCCTGTTCAATTATTATAACTGGAAAACCGAAATGTGATATAACCCTAATCCTAAACCTATGCCCCTAAACCTAACCCTAATCCTAACCTAACCCTAACCCTAACCCTAAGCCCGTAACCCTAAGCCTAACCCGAACCATAACCCTAACCCTAACTTGTTCCTAACAGGAACAAGTATCCAACAAAAGAACAGAAACTCAACACACTACTATGTAAACTAAATCACATGTGTGCCAAGCTCTCAATTAGGAATACAGGAAAACTGAAAAGAGACATTACGCACTGTACAGCACAGCAACAAGTTTCGAACGAAAGAACAGAAAAGCAAAGCACTACTTTTATAAGGAATCACATGTGTGTTGCTCACGCAATTAGGAATACAGGAATACTGAAAAGTGATATAACGCACTGTACAGCACAGGAACAAGTTTCGAACAAAAGAACAGAAAAGAAAAGCACTACTTTTTAATGGAATCACATGTGTGTCGCTCACTCAATTAGGAATACAGGAAAACTGAGAAGTGTTATCTCGCACTTTATGACACGGAAAGAAGTTTCCATCGAAAGAAGAGAAACGCAAAGCACAACTTTGTAAACTAATTCACATTCGTGTCGCCTGTTCAATTATTATAACTGGAAAACCGAAATGTGATATAACCCTAACCCTAACCCTAAGCCCCTAACACTAACCATAACCCTAAACCTAACCTAACCCTAACCTAACCCTAATACTAAGCCCCTAACCCTAACCCTAACCCTAACCCTAACCCTAAACCTAACCCTAACTTGTTCCTAACAGGAACCTGTTTCCAACGAAAGAACATAAACGCAAAGCACTACTTTGTAGACTAAATCACATGTGTGCCAACCTGTCAATTAGGAATACAGGAAAACTGAAAAGAGATATAACGCACTGTACAGCACAGCAACAAGTTTCAAACGAAAGAACAGAAAAGCAAAGCACTACTTTTAAACGGAATCACATGTGTGTTGCTCGCGCAATTAGGAATACAGGAAACTGAAAAGTGTTATCTCGCACTGTACGGCACAGAAACAAGTTTCCATCGAAATAAGAGAAAGGCAAAGCAAAACTTTGTAAACTAATTTACATACATGTCGCCCGTTCAATTATTATAACAGGAAAACTGAAAAGTGATATATCACACTGTACAGCACAGAAACTAGTTTCCAATAGAAGAACAGAAATGCAAAGCACTACTTTGTAAACTAAATCACATATGTGTCACTCACTCAATTAGGAATACAGGGAAACTGAAAAGCGATAAATCTAAATGTATGGCAAAGAAACAAGTTTTCATCGAAAGACCGGAAACGCACAGCACAACTTTGTAAACTAATGCACATTCATGTCGCCCGTTCAATTATTATAACAGGAAAACTGAAAAGTGCTATAACCTAACCCTAACCCTAAGCCCTAACCCTAACCCTAACCCTAACCCTAACCCTAATACTAACTTGTTCCTAACAGGAACAAGTGTTCAATGAAAGAACATAAACATAAAGCACCACTTTGTAAATTAAATCACATGTGTGCCACTCACTCAATTAGGTATACAGGAAAACTGAAAAGTGTTATCTCGCACTTTATGGCACAGAAACAAGTTTCCATCGAAAGAAGAGAAACGCAAAGCACAACTTTGTAAACTAATTCACATATATGTCGCCCGTTCAATTATTATAACAGGAAAACTGAAAAGTGATATATCGCAATGTACAGCACAGGAACAAGTTTCGAACAAAAGAACAGAAAAGCAAAGCACTACTTTTTAACAGAATCATATGTGTGTCGCTCGCTCAATTAGGAATACAGGAAAACTGAAAAGTGTTATCTCGCACTTTATGGCACAGAAACAATTTCCATCGAAAGAAAAGAAACGCAAAGCACAACTTTGTAAACTAATTCACATATATGTCGCCCGTTCAATTATTATAACAGGAAAACTGAAAAGTGATATATCACACTGTACAGCAGAGAATCAAGTTTCCAACAGAACAGAAACGCAAAGCAGTACTTTGTAACCTAAATCACATGTGTGTCGCTCGCTCAATTAGGAATACAGGAAAACTGAAAAGCAATATATCGAAATGTACAGCAAAGAAACAAGTTTTCATTGAAAGAACAGAAACGCAAAGCACAACTTTGTAAACTAATTCACAATCGTGTCGCCTGTTCAATTATTATAACAGGAAAACTAAAAAGTGATATAACCTAACCCTAACCCTAAGCCCCTAACCCTAACCCTAACCCTAACCCTACCTTGTTCCTACCAGGAACCTGTTTCCAATGAAAGTACATAAACGCAAAGCACTACTTTGTAAACTAAATCACATGTGTGTCGCTCGCTCAATTAGGAATACAGGAAAACTGAAAAGAGATATAACGCACTGTACAGAACAGCAACAAGTTTTGAACGAAAGAACAAAAAAGCAAAGCACTACTTTTAAACGGAATCACATGTGTGTCGCTTGCGAAATTAGGAATACAGGAAACTGAAAAGTGTTATCTCTCACTGTACGGCAAAGAAACAAGTTTCCGTCGAAAGAACAGCAACGAAAAGCACAACTTTGTAAACTAATTCACATACATGTCGCCCGTTCAATTATTATAACAGTAAAACTGAAAAGTGATATGTCACACTGTACAGCACAGAAACTAGTTTCCAAAAGAAGAACAGAAACACAAAGCACTACTTTGGAAACTAAATCATATGTGTGTCGCTCACTCAATTAGGAATACAGGGAAACTGAAAAGCAATAAATCGAAATGTACGGCAAAGGAACAAATTTTCATCAAAAGAACTGAAACGGAAAGCACAACTTTGTAAACTAATTCACATTCGTGTTGCCTGTTCAATTATTATAACAGGAAAATTGAAAAGTGATATATCCCTCACCCTAACCCTAAGCCCATAACCCTAACCCTAACCCTAACCCTAACCCTAAGCGCTAAACCTAACCCTAACCCTAACCCTAACCCCTAACCCTAACACTAACCTAAAACCTAACTTGTTCCTAACAGGAACAAGTTTCCAATGAAAGAACAGAAACGCAAAGAACTACTTTTTAACGGAATCACATGTGTGCCACTCGCTCAATTAGGAATACAGGAAAAGTGAAAAGTGATATAACGCACTTTACAGCACAGGAACAAGTTTCGAACAAAAGAACAGAAGAGCAAAGCACTACTTTTTAATGGAATCAAATGTGTGTCGCTCGCTCAATTAGGAATACAGGAAAACTGAAAAGTGTTATCTCGCACTTTATGGCACAGAAAGAATTTTCCATCGAAAGAAGAGAAACGCAATGCACAACTTTGTAAACTAATTCACATATGTGTCGCCCATTCAATTATTATAACAGGAAAGCTGAAAAGTGATATATCGAACTGTATAGCACAGGAACAAGTTTCCATCGAAAGAACAGAAATGCAAAGAACAAACTTTTAAACTAATTCACATTCGTGTCGCCTTTTCAAATATTATAACAGAAAAACTGAAATGTGATTTAACCCTAACCTAACCCTAACCCCATTCCCTAACCCTAACCATAACCTAAACCTAACACTAACCCTAACCCTAACAATAACCCAAACCCTAACCCTAAGCCCCTAAACCTAACCCTAACCTAACCTAACCCTAACTTGTTCCTAACAGGAACCTGTTTCCAACGAAGAACATAAACGCAAAGCACAACATTGTAAACTAAATCACATGTGTGCCACGCTCTCAATTAGGAATACAGGAAAACTGAAAAGAGATATTAAGCACTGTACAGCACAGCAACAAGTTTCGAACTAAAGAACAGAAAAGCAAAGCACGACTTTTAAAGGGTATCACATGTGTGTCGCTCGCGCAATTAGGAATACAGGAAACTGAAAAGTGTTATCTCAAACTGTATGGCACAGAAACAAGTTTCCATCAAAATAAGGGAAACGCAAAGAAAAACTTTGTAAACTAATTCACATACATGTCGCCCGTTCAATTATTATAACAGGAAAACTCAAAAGTGATATATATCGCACTGTACAGCACAGAAACTAGTTTCCAACAGAAGAACAGAAACGCAAAGCACTACTTTGTAAACTAAATCACATGTGTGTTGCTCACTCAATTAGGAATACAGGGAAACTGAAAAGCAATAAATCGAAATGTAAGGCAAAGAAATGAGTTTTCATAGAAAGAACGGAAACGCACAGCACAACTTTGTAAACTAATTCACATTCGTGTCTCCCGTTCAATTATTATAACAGGAAAACTGAAAAGTGCTATAACCCTAACCCTAACAATAAGCACCTAACCCTATCCCTAACCCTAACCCTAACCCTAACCCTAAGCCCCTAACCCTAACCCTAACCTAACCCTAACCCTATCCTAACCCTAACTTGTTCCTAACAGGAACAAGTTCCCAATGAAAGAACAGAAACGCAAAGCACTACTTTTTAAACTATATTACATGTGTGCCACTCGCTCAATTAGGAATACAGGAAAACTGAAAAGTGATATAATGCACTGTACAGCACAAGAACAAGTTTCAAACAAAAGAACAGAAAAGGAAAGCACTACTTTTAAAACGGAATCACATGTGTGTCACTCGCTCAATTAGGTATACAGGAAACCTGAAAAAGTGTTATCTCCCACTGTACGGCACAGAAACAAGTTTCCATCAAAAGAAGAGAAACACAAAGCACAACTTTTTAAACTAATTCACATACATGTTGCCCTTTCAATTATTATAACAGGAAAACTGAAAAATGATATATCACACTGTACAGCACAGAAACAAGTTTCCAACAGAAGAACAGAAACATAAAAACACTACTTTGTAAACTAATTCACATGTGTGTGTCGCTCACTCAATTAGGAATACAGGGAAACTGAAAAGAGATATATCGAAATATATGGCAAAGAAACAAGTTTTCATCGAAAGAACAGAAACACAAAGCACAACATTGTAAACTAATTCACATTCGTGTCGCCTGTTCAATTATTATAACAGGAAAACTGAAAAGTGATATAACCTAATCCTAACCCTAAGCCCCTAACCTAACCCTAACCCTAACCCAAACCCTAACCCTAAACCTAACCCTAACCTAACCTAACCCTAACTTGTTACTAACAGGAACAAGTTTCCAACAAAAGAACATAAACGCAAAGCACTACTTTGTAAACTAAATCACATGTGTGCCACTCGCTCAATTAGGAATACAGGAAAACTGAAAAGAGATATACCGCACTGTACAGCACAGGAACAAGTTTTGAACGAAAGAACAGAAAAGCAAAGCACTACTTTTAAACGGAATCACATGTGTGTTTCTCGCTCAATTAGGAATACAGGAAACTGAAAAGTGTTATCTCACTTTATGGAACAGAAACAAGTTTCCATCGAAAGAAGAGAAACGCAAAGCACAACTTTGTAAACTAATTCATATCGTGATATCGCCCTTTCAATTCTTATAACAGGAAAACTGAAAAGTGATATATCACACTGTACAGCACAGAAACAAGTTTCCAAAAAGAAGAACAGAAACGCAAAGCACTACTTTGTAAACTAAATCACATTTGTGTCGCTCACTCAATTATGAATACAGGGAAACTGAAAAGCAATAAATCGAAATGTACGACAAAGAAACAAGTTTTCATCGAAAGAACAGAAATGCAAAGCACAACTTTGTAAACTAATTTACATTCGTGTCGCCTGTTCAATTATTATAACAGGAAAACTGAAAAGTGATATAACCCTATCCTCACCCTAAGCTCCTACCTCTATCCCTAACCATAACCCAAACCCCTAACCCTAACACTAACCCTAACCCTAACTTGTTCTTAACAGGAACAAGTTTCCAACGAAAGAACATAAACGCAAAGCACTACTTTGTAAAGTAAATCACATGTGTGCCACTCGTTCAATTAGGAATACAGGAAAACTTAAAAGTGATATAACGCACTGTACAGCACAGGAACAAGTTTCGACAAAGGAAAAGAAAAGAAAAGCACTACTTTTAAATGGAATCACATCTGTCTCACTCGCTCCATTAGGAATACAGGAAAACTTAAAAGTGTTATCTCAATCTGTATGGCACAGAAACAAGTTTCCATCGATAGAAGAGAAATGCAAAGCACAACTTTGTAAACTAATTCATATACGTGTTGCCCGTACAATTATTATAACAGGAAAACTGAAAAGTGTTATCTCACACTGTACAGCACAGAAACAAGTTTCCAACAGAAGAACAGAAACACAAAGCACAACTTTGTAAACTAAATCACATGTGTGTCGATCCCTCAATTAGAAGTAAATGAAAACTGAAAAGCGATATATCGAAATGTACAGCAAAGAAACAACTTTTCATCGAAAGAACAGAAACGCAAAGCACAACTTTGTAAACTACTTCACATTCGTGTCGCCTGTTCAATTAGTATAAGAGGAAAACTGTAAAGTGATATAACCCTAACCCTAACCCTAAGCCCCTAACCCTAACCCTAAACCCCTAGCCCTAACACTAACCCTAACCCTAACCCTAACCCTAACCCTAACCTAACTTGTTTCCTAACAGGAACAAGTTTGAAACGAAAAGAACATAAATAAAAGCAGTACTTTGTAAACCAAATCACATGTGTGCCACTCGCTCAATTAGGAATACAGGAAAACTGAAAAGTGATATAACGTACTGTATGGCACAGAAACAAGTTTCAATCAAAAGAAGAGAAACGCAAAGCACAACTTTTAAACTAATTCACATATGTGTCTCCCGTTCAATTATTATAACAGGAAAACTGAAAAGTGATATATCACACTGTACAGCACAGAATCAAGTTTCCAACAGAAGAACAGAAACACAAAACACTACTTTGTAAACTAAATCACATGTGTAGCTCGCTCAATTAGGAATACAGGAAAACTGAAAAGTGATATATTTAAATATATGGCAAAGAAACAAGTTTTCATTGAAAGAACAGAAACGCAAAGCACAACTTTTTAAACTAATTCACATTCCTGTCGCCCGTTGAATTATTATAACAGGAAAACTGAAAAGTGATATAACCCTAACCCTAAACCTAAGCCCCTAACCCTAAACCTAACCCCTAACCCTAATCATAACCCTAACCCTAACCCTAACCCTAACCCTGCCTAACCCTAACCCTAACCCTAACCCTAACCCTAACCTAACCCTAACATGTTCCTAACAGGAACAAGTTTCCAACGAAAGAACATAAACACAAAGCACTACTTTGTCAACTAAATCACAGGTGTGCCACTCACTCAATTAGGCATACAGGACAACTGAAATGTGATATAACGCACTGTACAGCACAGAAACAAGTTTCGAACGAAAAAACAAAAAAGCAAAGCACTACTTTTAAACCAATCACATGTGTGTCACTCGCTCAATTAGGAATACAGGAAAACTGAAAAGTGTTATCTCACACTGTATGGCACAGAAAGAAGTTTCCATCGAAAGAACAGAAACGCAAAGCACAACTTTGTAAACTAATTCACATTAGTGTCGCTTCCTGTTGAATTATTATAACAGGAAAACTGAAAAGTGATATAACCCTAACCATAACCTAAGCCCCTAACCCTAACCCTAATTCTAACCCTAACCCTAACCCCTAACCCTAACCTTAACCCTAACCCTAACCCTACCTAACCATAACCATAACCATAACCTAATCCTAACAGTAACTTGTTCCTAACAGGAACAAGTCTCCAAGGAAAGAATAGAAACGCAAAGCACTACTTTGTAAACTAAATCAAATGTGTGCCACTCGCTCAATTAGGAATACAGGAAAACTGGAAAGTGATGTAACGCACTGTACAGCACAGGAACAACTTCGAAAGAAAGAACAGAAAAGCAAAGCACTAATTTTAAACGGAATTACATGTGTGTTTCTCGCTCAATTAGGAATACAGGAAAACAGAAAAGTGTTATCTCGCACTTCACGGCACTGAAACAAGTTTCCATCAAAAGAACAGAAACTCAAAGCACAACTTTGTAAACTAATTGACATACGTTCACCTGTTCAATTATTAAAACAGGAAAACTGAAAAGTGATATATCACACTGTACAGCACAGAAACAAGTTTCCAACAGAAGAACAGAAACACAAAGCACTACTTTGTAAATTAAATCACATGTGTGTCGGGTGCTCAATTAGGAATACAGGAAATATGAAGATCGATATATCGAAATGTACAGCAAAGAAACAAGTTTTCATCGAAAGAAATGGAAAGCAAAGCACAACTTTGTAAACTAATTCAAATTCGTGTTGCCTGTTCAATTATTAAAACAGGAAAACTGAAAAGTGATATATCCTAACCCTAACCCTAAGCTACTAACCCTACCCCAACCCTAACGCTAACCATAACACCTAAATCTAACCCTAACCCTAACCCTAACCCTAACCCTACCCTATCCCTAACCCTAACCTAACCTAACTTGTTCCTAACAGGAACAAGATTCCAAAGAAAAAACATAAACAAAAGCACTACTTTGTAAACTAAATCACATGTGTGTCACTCGCTCAATTAGGAATACAGATAAACTGAAAAGTGTTATCTCGCACTGTACGGCACAGAAACAAGTTTCCATCGGAAGAACAAAAAAGCAAAGCACAACTTTGTAAACTAATTCATATCCATGTTGCCCATTCAATTATTATAACAGGAAAACTGAAAAGTGATATATCACTCTGTACAGCACAGAAACAAGTTTCCAACAGAAGAACAGAAACACAAAGCACTACTTTGTAAACTAAATCACATGTGTGTCGCTCACTCAATTAGGAATACAGGGAAACTGAAAAGCAATATATGGAAATTATGGCAAAGAAACAAGTTTTCATCAAAAGAACAGAAACGCAAAGCACAACTTTGTAAACTAATTCACATACGTGTTGCCCGTTCAATTCTTATAACAGGAAAACTGAAAAGAGTTACCTCGCACTGTACATCACAGAAACAAGTTTCCATCGAAAGAAAAGACACCCAAAGCACAATTTTGTAAACTAATTCACATAAGGTTTGCCAGTTCAATTATTATAAAAGGAAAACTGAAAAGTGATATATACGAATTGTACAGCACGGGAACAAGTTTCCATCTAAAGAACAGAAACGCAAAGCACAACTTTGTAAACTAATTCACATACGTGTGCCCGTTCATTTATTATAACAGGAAAACTGAAAAGTGATATATCACACTGTACAGCACAGAAACAAGTTTCCAACAGAAGAACAGAAACGCAAAGCACAACTTTGTAAACTAATTCACATTCGTGTCGCCTGTTCAATCATTATAACAGGAAAACTGAAAAATTATATATCCAACTGTACAGCACAGGAACATGTTTCCATCGAAAGAACAGAAAGGCAAAGCACAACTTTGTAAACTAATTCACATACGTGTTGCCCGTTCAATTAATATAACAGGAAAACTGAAAAGTGATATAACCCTAACCCTAACACTGTAAAGCACAGAAACAAATTTCCAACAGAAGAACAGAAACGCAAACCACTACTTTGTAATCTAAATCACAGGAGTGTTGATCGCTCAATTAGGAATACAGGGAAACTGAAAAGCAATATTTCGAAATGTACGGCAAAGAAATAAGTTTTCATCGAAAGAACAGAAACGCAAAGCACAACTTTGTAAACTAATTCAAATACATGTCGCCTGTTCAATTGTTATAACAGGAAAACTGAAATGTGATATAACCCTAACCCTAACTCTAAGCCCCTAACTCTAACCCTAACCCTAACCCAAACGCTAACCCTAACACCTAACCCTAACGCTAACCCTAACCCTTACCATAACCCTACCTAACCCTAACCCTAACCCTAACCCTAACCTAACCTAACCCTAACCCTAACTTGTTCCTAACAGGAACAAGTTTCCAACGAAGAACATAAACGCAAAGCACTACTTTGTAAACTAAATTACATGTGTGCCACTCGCTCAGTTAGGAATACAAGAAAGCTTAAATGTGATATATCGCACTGTACAGCACAGGAACAAATTTCGAAGGAAAGAAGAGAAAAGCAAAGGACTACTTTTAAACGGAATCACATTATTGTTGCTCGCTCACTTAGGAATACAGGAAAACTGAAAAGTGTTATTTTGCACTGTACGGCATGGAAACAAGTTTCCATCGACAGAACAGAAACACAAAGCACAAATTTGTAACCTAATTCACATAATGTGTCGTCTGCTCAATTATTATAACAGGAAAACTGAAAAGTGATATATCACACTGTACAGCAAAGAAACAAGTTTCAACGAAAAGAACAGAAAAGCAAAGCACTACTTTGTAAACTAAATCACATGGGGGTTACTAGCTCAATTGGGAATACAGGAAAACTGAAAATTGTTATCTCGAGCTGTATGGCACAGAAACAAGTTTCCATTGAAAGAACAGAATCGCAAAGCACAACTTTGTAAACTAATTCACATATGTGTCGCCTGTTCAATTATTATAACAGGAAAAATGAAAAGTTATATATCCCTAACCCTAACCCTAACCCCCCTAACCCTAACCTCACCCTAACCCTAACCCTAACCCTAACCCCTAACCCTAACCCTCCCACTTTAGAGCACAGAAAATAGTTCCCAATGAAAGTACAGAAACGCAAAGCACAACATTCGAAAATAAATCACATGTGTGTCGCCCGTTCAATTAGGAATACATGAAAACTGAAAAGTGATATCTCCCACTGTAGTACACAGAAACAAGTTTCCACAAAAGAATAGAAAGGCAAAGCACAACTTTGTAAATTAAATCACATTTGTGTCGCCCGCTCAATTAGGAATACAGGAAAACTGAAAAGTGATATCTCCACTTTAGAGCAGAGGAAGAAGTTTCCAATGAAAGAACAGAAACACAAAGCACAACTTTGGAAACTAAATTACATGTGTGTCACCTGCACAATTAGGAATACAGGAAAACTGAAAAGTGATATCTCCCATTTTAGAGCACAGAAAGAAGTTTCCAATGAAAGAACAGAAACGCAAAGCACAACTTTGGAAACTAAATCACATGTGTGTCACCTGCACAATTAGGAATACAGGGAAACAAAAAAGTGATATCTTGCACTGTACCTCACAGAAACAAGTTTCCAACTAAAGAACAGAAATGTTAAGCACAACATTGTATAAGAAGTAACATGTGTGTCACCTGCACAATTAGGGAATACAGGAAAACTGAAAAGTGATATCTTCCACTTTAGAGTACAGAAAGAAGTATCCAATGAAAGAAAAGCAAGGCAAAGCACAACTTTGGAAACTAAATCACATTTGTGTCGCCCGTTCAATTAGGAATACAGGAAAACTGAAAAGTGATATCTCCCACTTTAAAGCACAGAAACATGTTTCCAAAAAAAAGAACAGAAAAGCGAAGCACAACTATGTAAACAAAATCACATGTGTGTCCCCCACTCAATTAGGAATATAGGAATACTGAAAAGTGATATCTTCCACTGTAGTGCACAGAAACAAGTTTCCAACAAAAGAACAGAAAGGCAAAGCACAACTATGTAAACTAAATCACATGTGTGACACCCGCTCAATTAGGAATACAGGAATACTGAAAATTGGTATCTCCCACTCTAGTACACAGAAACAAGTTTCCAACAATACAACAGAAAGGCAAAGCAAGTTTGTAAACTAAATAACATTTGTGTTCCCTGCTGATTTAGGAATACAGGAAAACGGAATAGTGAAATCTCCCACTTTAGAGCACAGAAAGAAGTTTCCAAAGAAAGAAGAGAAACGCAAAGCACAACTTTGGTAACTAAATCACATGTGGGTCGCCAGTTCAATTAGGATTACATGAAAACTGAAAAATGATATCTCGCACTTTACCTCAAAGAAACAAGTTTCCAACGAAAGAACAGAAATGTAAAGCACAACTTTGTAAACTAATTAACATGTGTGTCGCCTGTACAATTAGGAATACGGGAAAACTGAAAAGTGATATCTTCCACTTTAGATCAAAGAAAGAAGTTTCCAATGAAAGAACAGAAAGGCAAAGCACAACTTTGGAAACTAAATCACATGTGTGTCTCCCATTGACTTAGGAATACAGGAAAACTGAAAAGTGATAACTCCCACTGTAGTGCACAGAAAGAAGTTTCCAACAAAAGAACACAAATGTAAAGCACAATTTTGTAAACTAAGTAACATGTGTGTCGTCCGTTCAATTAGGAATACAGGAAAACTAAAAAGTGATATCTCCCACTTTAGAGCACAGAAAGAAGTTTCCAATGAAAGAACATAAACTCAAAGCAGAGCTTTGGAAAATAAATCACATCTGTGTCGCCCGTTCATTAGGAATACAGGAAAACTGAAAAGTGATATCTCGCACTGTACCTCACAGAAACAAGTTTCCCACAAAAGAACAGAAAGGCAAAGCACAACTTTGTATACTAAGTAACATGTATATAGCCCTCTCAATTAGGAATACAGGAAAACTGAAATGTGATATCTCCACAGTAGTGCACAGATACAAGTTTCCAACAAAAGAATAGAAAGGCATAGCAAAACTTTGTAAACTAAATCACATTTGTGTCGCCCGTTCCATTAGGAATACAGAAAAACTGGAAAGTGAGATCTCCCACTTGAGAGCACAGAAAGAAATTTCCAACGAAAGTACAGAAATGTAAAGAATAACTTTGTAATCTAAGTAACATGTGTGTCGCCTGCACTAATAGGAATACAGGAAAACTGATAAGTGATATCTCCCACTTTAGAGCAGAGAAAGAAGTTTCCAATAAAAAACAGAAACGCAAAGCACAACTTTGGAAACTAAATCACATGTGTGTCACCCGTTCAATTAGGAATACAGGAAAACTGAAAAGTGATATCTTGCATTGTACCTCACACTAACAAGTTTCCAACGAAAGAACAGAAATGTAAAGCACAACTTTGTAAACTACGTAACCAGTGTGTCCCCTGCACAATTAGGAATACAAGAAAACTGAAAAGTGATATCTTCCACTTTAGAGCACAGAAAGAAGTTTGCAATGAATGAACAGAAAAGCAAAGCACAACATTGGAAACTAAATCACATGTGTGTCACCTGTTCAATTAGGAATCCAGGAAAACTGAAAAGTGATATCTCGCATTGTACCTCAGAGAAACAAGTTTCCAATGAAAGAAAAGAAATATAAAGCACAACTTTGCAAACTACTTAACATGTGTGTCGCCCACTCAATTAGGAATACAGGAAAACTAAACGGTGATGTCTTCCACTGTAGTGCACAGAAAGATGATTCCAAAAATAGAACAGAAATGTAAATCACAAGTTAGTAAACTAAGTAACATGTATGTAGCCTGTTCAATTAGAAATACAAGAAAACTGAAAAGTGATATCTCCCACTGTAGTGCATATAAACAAGTTTCCAACAAAAGAATAGAAAGGCAAAGCACAACTTTTTAAACTAAATCACATTTGTGTCGCCCGCTCAATTAGGAATACAGGAAAACTGAAAAGTGATAACTCCCACTTTAGAGCATAGAAAGAATTTTCCAATGAAAGAACAGAAATACAAAGCAAAACTTTGGAAAATAAATCAAATGTGTGTCGCCCGTTCAAATAGGAATACAGGAAAACTGAAAAGTGATATCTTGCACTGTACCTCACAGAAACAAGTTTCCAATGAAAGAACAGAAATGTAAAGGACAACTTTGTAAACTAAGTAACATGTGTGTCACCTGCACAATAAGGAATACAGGAAAACTGAAAAGTGATATATCGCACCATACAGCACAGGAACATGATTCCAACGAAAGAACAGAAAAGCAAAGTACTACTTTTAAAAGGAATCACATGTGTGTCGCTCGCTCAATTAGGAATACATGAAAACTGAAAAGTGTTATCTCGTACTGTATGGCACAGAAACAAGTTTCCATCGAAAGAACAGAAACGCAAAGCACAAATTTGTAAACTAATTCACATATGTGTCGCCTGTTCAATTATTATAACAGGAAAACTGAAAAGTGATATATCCCTAACCCTAACCCTGTGTAACCTAACCCTGTAACACTAACCCTAATCCCTAACCCTAACCTAACCTAACCCTAACCCTAAAACCTAAACCTGTAACCTAACCCTGTAACCCTAACCCTGTAACCCTAACCCTAACACTAACACTAACCCTAACCCCTAACCCTAACCTAACCATAACCAAAACCCTAAACCTAACCCTAACCCTAACCATAACCATAACCCCAGCAAAACCCTAAACCTAACCCTAACCCTAACCCTAACCCTAACCCTAACTTGTTCCTAAAAGGAACAAGTTTCCAACGAAAGAACAGAAAAGCAAAGCACTACTTTTAAATGGAATCACATGTGTGTTGCTCTCTCAATTAGGAATACAGGAAAACTGAAAAGTGTTATCTGGCACTGTACAGAACAGAAACAAGTTTCCATCGAAAGAACAGAAACGCAAAGCACAGCTTTGTAAACTAATTCACATAAGTGTTTCCCGTTCAGTTATGATAAAAGGAAAACTAAATAGTGATATATCACACTGTACAGCACTGAAAAAGTTTCCAAAAGTAGAACAGAAACGGAAAGCACTTCTTTTTAAATAAAATCACATGTGTGTCACTAGCTCAATTACGAATACAGGAAATCTGAAAAGTGATATATTGAAAAGTATTGCAAAGAAACAAGTTTTCATCGAAAGAACAGAAACACAAAGCACAACTTTGCAAACTAATTCACATAATTGTCGACTGTTCAATTATTATAACAGGAAAACTGAAAAGTGATATAACCTAACCATAACCTAACCCCTAACCCTAACCCTATCCTCATTTAACCCAAACTTGTTCCTAACAGGAACAAGTTTCCAATGAAAGAACATAAACGCAAAGCACTACTTTGAAAACTAAATCACATGTGTGCCACTTGCTCAATTAGGAATACAGGAAAACTTAAAAGTGATATAATGCACTGTACACCACAGGAACAAGTTTCGAACAAAAGAACTGAAAAGCAAAGCACTACATTTAAATGGAATCACATGTGTGTTGCTCGCTCAATTAGGAATACAGGAAAACTGAAAAGTGTTATCTGGCACTGTACGGAACAGAAACAAGTTTCCATCGAAAGAACAGAAACGCAAAGCACAGCTTTGTAAACTAATTCACATAAGTGTTTCCCGTTCAGTTATGATAAAAGGAAAACTAAATAGTGATATATCACACTGTACCCTAATCCCTAACCCTAACCCTAACCCTAACCCTAACCCTGTAACCCTAACCCTGTAACCCTAACCTGTAACCCTAACCCTAACACTAACACTAACCCTAACCCCTAACCCTAACCCTAACCATAACAAAACCCTAAACCTAACCCTAACCCTAACCCTAACCATAACCATAACCCCAACCCCAACCCTAAACCTAACCCTAACCCTAACCCTAACCCTAACCCTAACCCTAACCCTAACCCTAACTTGTTCCTAAGGAAAGAACAGAAACGCAAAGCACTACTTTTTAAACTAAATCACACGTGTGTCGCTCGCTCCATTAGGAATACAGGAAAACTGAAAAGTGTTATCTCGCACTGTATGGCACAGAAACAAGTTTCCATCAGAAGAAGAGAAACGCAAAGCACAACTTTGTAAACTAATTCACACATGTGTCGCCCGTTCAATTATTATAACAGGAAAACAGAAAAGTGATATAACCCTAACCTTTACCTAACACTAACCCTACCCCCCTAACACTAACCCTGACGATAACCCTAACCCTAACCCTAAACGTAACTTGTTCCTACAAAGTACTAATTTGTAAACAAAATTACATGTGTGTCGCTCGCTCAATTATGAATACAGGAAAACTGAAAAGTGATATATCGCACTGTACAGCATAGGAACAGGTTTCGAACGAAAGAACAGAAAAGCAAAGCACTACATTGTAAACTAAATCACATGTGTGTTGCTCGCTCAGTTAGGAATACAGCAAAACTGAAAAGTGATAAATCGAATTGTATGGCAAAAAAACAAGTTTTCAATGAAAGGACAGAGACACAAAGCACAACTTTGTAAACTAATTCACATACGTGTTGCCCGTTCAATTATTATAACAGGAAAACTGAAAAGTGATATAACGCACTGGACAACACAGAAATAAGTTTCCAACAGAAGAACAGAAACACAAAGCACTAATTTGTAAACTAAATCACATGTGTGTTTCTCCTTCAATTAGGAATACAGGAAAACTGAAAAGTGATATATCACACTGTACAGCACAGAATCAAGTTTCCTTCTAAAGAACAGAAACGCAAAGCACAACTTAGTAAACTAATTCACATATGTGTCGCATGTTCAATTATTATAAAAAGGAAAACTGAAAAGTCATATAACCCTCACCCTAACCCTAATCCTAATCCTAAACCTAACCATAAACCTAACCCCTAACCCCAACCCTAACCCTAAACATAACCCTAAAACTAACCCTAACTCTACCTTGTTCCTAACAGGAACAAGTTTCCAACAAAAGAACATAAACGCAAAGCACTACTTTGAAAACTAAATCACATGTGTGCCACTCGCTCAATTAGGAATACAGGAAAACTTAAAAGTGATATAATGCACTCTACACCACAGGAACAAGTTTCGAACAAAAGAACTGAAAAGCAAAGCACTACATTTAAATGGAATCACATGTGTGTTGCTCGCTCAATTAGGAATACAGGAAAACTGAAAAGTGTTATCTGGCACTGTACGGAACAGAAACAAGTTTCCATCGAAAGAACAGAAACGCAAAGCACAGCTTTGTAAACTAATACACATAAGTGTTTCCCGTTCAGTTATAATAAAACGAAAACTAAATAGTGATATATCACACTGTACCCTAATCCCTAACCCTAACCCTAACCCTAACCCTAACCCTGTAACCCTAACCCTGTAACCCTAACCCTGTAACCCTAACCCTAACACTAACACTAACCCTAACCCTAACCCTAACCCTAACCATAACCAAAACCCTAAACCTAACCCTAACCCTACCCTAACCCTAACCATAACCCCAACCCCAACCCTAAACCTAACCCTAACCCTAACCCTAACCCTAACCCTAACCCTAACCCTAACCCTAACCCTAACATGTTCCTAAGGAAAGAACAGAAACACAAAGCACTACTTTTTAAACTAAATCACATGTGTGTTGCTCGCTCCATTAGGAATACAGGAAAACTGAAAAGTGTTATCTCAAGACTGTATGGCACAGAAACAAGTTTCCATCAGAAGAAGAGAAACGCAGCACAACAACTTTGTAAACTAATTCACACACGTGTCGCCTGCTCAATTATTATAACAGGAAAACAGAAAAGTGATATAACCCTTATCTTTACCTAACACTAACCCTACCCCCCTAACACTAACCCTGACGATAACCCTAACCCTAACCCTAAACGTAACTTGTTCCTACAAAGTACTAATTTGTAAACAAAATTACATGTGTGTCGCTGGCTCAATTATGAATACAAGAAAACTGAAAAGTGATATATCGCACTGTACAGCATAGGAACAGGTTTCGAACGAAAGAACAGAAAAGCAAAGCACTACGTTTTAAACTAAATCACATGTGTGTTGCTCGCTCAATTAGGAATACAGCAAAACTGAAAAGTGATATATCGAATTGTATGGCAAAAAAACAAGTTTTCAATGAAAGGACAGAAACACAAAGCACAACTTTGTAAACTAATTCACATACGTGTTGCCCGTTCAATTATTATAACAGGAAAACTGAAAAGTGATATAACGCACTGGACAACACAGAAATAAGTTTCCAACAGAAGAACAGAAACGCAAAGCACTAATTTGTAAACTAAATCACATGTGTGTTTCTCCTTCAATTAGGAATACAGGAAAACTGAAAAGTGATATATCGCATTGTACAGCACAGAATCAAGTTTCCATCTAAAGAACAGAAACGGAAAGCACAACTTAGTAAACTAATTCACATATGTGTCGCATGTTCAATTATTATAAAAAGGAAAACTGAAAAGTCATATAACCCTCACCCTAACCCTAATCCTAATCCTAAACCTAACCATAAACCTAACCCCTAACCCCAACCCTAACCCTAAACATAACCCTAAAACTAACCCTAACGCTACCTTGTTCCTAACAGGAACAAGTTTCCAACAAAAGAACATAAACGCAAAGCACTACTTTGGAAACTGAATCACATGTGTGTCACTCGCTCAATTAGGAATATAGGAAACCTGAAAAGTGATATATCACACTGTACAGCACAGGAACAAGTTTCCAACAGATGAACAGAAACGCAAAGCACTACTTTGGAAACTTAATCACATGTGTGTCGCTCACTCAGTTAGGAATACAGGGAAACTGAAAAGTGATAAATTGAAATGTATGGCATAGAAACGATTTTTCATCGAAAGAACAGAAACGCAAAGCACAACTTTGTAAACTAATTCACATTCGTGTCGCTTGTTCAATTATTATAACAGGAAAACTGAAAAGTGATATAACCCTAACCCTAACCCTTAGCCCCTAACCCTAACCCTAACCCTAATCCTAATCCTAACCCTAACTTGTTCCTAACAGGAACAAGTTTCCAATGAAAGAACAGAAACGCAAAGCACTACTTTGTAAACTAAATCACATGTGTGCCACTCGCTCAATTAGGAATACAGAAAACTGAAAAGAGATATAACGCATGTGAGTAACCAGCTAGTAAATTTACTAGCATTACAGCATTGCGCAAAAAAAGCAAGCCTCGCTGAGTGCCTGTGCCCATTGATGCCCTCACGCTATTACTATCTTCAGACAGAAAAGGGATTTTGGAATTACAGCTGCCATTGTTACTGCCATCTCATTGGCAGCTGTTGGAGCTACCACCACGGCATTAGCCATGAGTCATACTGGGCAGACTACTCAGACCCTGAATAACCTTTTAGCCAATGTAGCTCATGCCTTAGATGTACAAAAAGGAATTAATGCTCAACTAAATGGAGGTTTGATGTTATTCAATCAGAGGTTTGACCTCGTGCAGGAGCAAATTGATACCCTATGGCAAATTGCTCAACTTGGCTGTCATTGAAAGTATGCTGGACTTTGTGTCACTAACATACAACATGAGAATTTTCCCTGTGCTGCAAATCTGTCTAAACATTTGTCAAGCTATATTTTCGGTAATTGGACTGGAGAATTCGATACTACGATGGACCAGCTGAGAGTGGCCATTGTCATGGTAAATTCTACCAGAGTGGACGCAGTACTAGCCACAGGATTATCATCATGGATTGCTGCAGCCATGAATCATCTGAAGGAATGGGAGGGCATGGGAGCGTTAGCAGGCCTTCTGGTGTTGGTCACCTTGGTTTGCCTGTGGTATATATGCAAGATTAGAGTCTCACAACAGCGTAATGCAGCCATGACCATTCAGGCCTTTACAGCCATTGAAGCAGGACAGTTTCCCCAAGCATGGTTAGCTACCATCAAAAGCTAAAATGTTATGCTCAGGATACGAGGCTAAGCACTGCACTCAGGGTCAGCCGCCTTGGACCCAGAGAAGAGCATATCTGATTGCATGCGGGTTGATGCCCCAGGTCCCGCCTCTGAGAAAAAGGTATCGGACGGGTCTGATGCTCTTTGGGTGGATGACACCTAAATGAACATCAGTACAAAGTCCCAATTTCTTTCTAATATCAGAGATCAGACCTCTACTCTTTCCTGATGCGTCCAAAACAAAAAGGGGGAACTGTAGAGAGCTGCGTAATGCCGCGCCTGAAAGATGGAGCTGCGTTCCGCCTTCCACCTTCCGGATAGTGAGTGCTCTCTGTCACAAACAACTCCACATTTGGCTAAGGCTGAGGATCTGGCTTGCTTCCATGTATGTGGACCTATCTGCATTGCCCACGTGGCATACTGGGGTTGGCTACCCAGAGGCTATTTAAAGTGGGCTGGCGTTCCCCAGGGTCAGAGATTGTTCAAGGTTCCTGAATAAACTGCATTGAAAAAAAAAAGATAAAAGATAAAAAAAATTCAGAAACACATCAAAAACTTCAACCATCATGATCAAATAGGCTTCATCTGAGAAATTTAGGGATAATTCAATGTATATAATTCAATAAATATAAACCATCATATAACAGACTAAAATGCAAAACCCACATTGTCATCTAAAATTTTCTATGTAGCATATTATGATCTTCTAATAAGTTCCAGAAGATTTTAAAATATTTTACTTGGTAAGGTTAAAATATTGACATTATTCACTGTCAAATTTTAATAAATGTGAGTTAAGTGAATGAATAGAAACACAACCAATCAGAAGCATAGCTTTCCATTTTTAGATGTTGATATCAAACACATAGATAATACTACTATGCTCTGACCCTCTTACAGTGAGCCATGGATACTCCAATACTATAATTTCATATTTGGAGTTGTTACACAGGATGGTAAAGTTATATCCAACATAGTTTCAGAACTTAAAATTTGAGTACTTTAGATCACTGCCCAGTATACTCATAATTACATGGCATTGTGACAAGATATATATATATATATATATATATATATATATATATATATATATATATATATAATGCAAACATGTGTATCTATATTTCAGTAAATATATATGAAGTAAAATAATATTATTAGTGGAATATGAAAATATGTATTTCACCTACTCAAATTTTCATGTTGATCTGCATGTATTAATAAATATTAACATGACAGAGTTAGGCTTTGAGAAATTTGTAGTGACAGCATGTAAAATAGGTATGATAATGAGATAAGAATGCTAGAGGCAGGCTTCGGGAAAATTGTTTTCAATCTGACTTGTAAATTGGATTCATTTAAGGGATAAATTAGAGAATGAAAAGTTAAAATGAGAACACATCTCAAAAGTATTGAATGGTTGTAGCCAGTGACTGCATAAGGTAGATTAATTTTAAAAATATGAAACATTAAAAAATATGAGTTATTTCCCTCAGAATGATCTTTTCTAGATCCCACCATTTGCCTGCAAATTTCATGATTTCCTCCTTTCTCATTGCTGAGTAGTATTCCATTGTATAAAAATACCACAATTTCTGTACCCATTCCTCCATTGAAGGACATCTGGGTTGTTTCCAGGTTCTGGGTATTACAAATAAAGCTGCTATAAACGTGGTTAAAAAAAAGAAAATGAAAGAACAGAAATGAAAAGCACAACATTGTAAACAACTTCACATGCGTGTGTCCCGTTCAATTATTATAACAGGAAAAATAAAAGTGATATATCACACTTTACAGCACAGAAACAAGTTTCTAACACAAGAACAGAAACACAAAGCACTACTTTGTAAAGTAAATCACATGTGTGTCGCTAGCTGAATTAGGAATATAGGAACACTGAAAAGTGATGTATTGAACTGTACTGCAAAGAAACAAGTTTTCATCGAAAGAACAGAAACAAAAAGCACAACTTTGTAAACTAATTCACAGGCGTGTCGCCTGTTCAATTATTATAACAGGAAAACAGAAAAGTGATATAACCCTAACCTTTACCTAACACTAACCCTACCCCCCTAACACTAACCCTGACGATAACCCTAACCCTAACCCTAAACGTAACTTGTTCCTACAAAGTACTAATTTGTAAACAAAATTACATGTGTGTCGCTCGCTCAATTATGAATACAGGAAAACTGAAAAGTGATATATCACACTGTACAGCAGAGGAACAGGTTTCGAACGAAAGAACATAAAAGCAAAGCACTACATTGTAAACTAAATCACATGTGTGTTGCTCGCTCAATTAGGAATACAGCAAAACTGAAAAGTGATATATCGAATTGTATGGCAAAAAAACAAGTTTTCAATGAAAGGACAGAAACAAAAAGCACAACTTTGTAAACTAATTCACATAGGTGTTGCCCGTTCAATTATTATAACAGGAAAACTGAAAAGTGATATAACGCACTGGACAACACAGAAATAAGTTTCCAACAGAAGAACAGAAACGCAAAGCACTAATTTGTAAACTAAATCACATGTGTGTTTCTCCTTCAATTAGGAATACAGGAAAACTGAAAAGTGATATATCGCACTGTACAGCACAGAATCAAGTTTCCATCTAAAGAACAGAAACGCAAAGCACAACTTAGTAAACTAATTCTCATATGTGTCGCATGTTCAATTATTATAAAAAGGAAAACTGAAAAGTCATATAACCCTCACCCTAACCCTAATCCTAATCCTAAACCTAACCATAAACCTAACCCCTAACCCCAACCCTAACCCTAAACATAACCCTAACACTAACCCTAACGCTACCTTGTTCCTAACAGGAACAAGTTTCCAACAAAAGAACATAAACGCAAAGCACTACTTTGGAAACTGAATCACATGTGTGTCACTCGCTCAATTAGGAATATAGGAAACCTGAAAAGTGATATATCACACTGTACAGCACAGGAACAAGTTTCTAACGAAAGAACAGAAAAGCAAAGACTACTTTTAAATGGAATCACATGTGTGTCACTCGCTCAATTAGGAATACAGGTAAACTGAAAAGTGATATATCACACTGTACAGCACAGAGACAAGTTTCCAACAGAAGAACAGAAGCGCAAAGCACTACTTCGTAAACTAAGTCACATGTGTGTTGCTCGCTCAATCAGGAATACAGGAAAACTGAAAAGTGATATATCGCAGTGTACAGCACAGGAAGAAGTTTCCAACGGAAGAACAGAAAAGCAAAGCACTACTTTTAAATGGAATCACATGTGTGTTGCGTGCTCCACTAGGAATACAGGAAAACTGAAAAGTGTTATCTCGAACTGTCCTGCACAGAAACAAGTTTCCATCGAAAGAACAGAAATGCAAAGCACAACTTTGTAAACTAATTCACATATGTGTCGCCCGTTCAATTATTATAAAAGGAAAACTGAAAAGTGATATAAACCTAACCCTAACTCCCTAACACTAACCCTAACGATAACCCAAAACGCTAACCCTAACCGTAACCGTAACCCTAACCCTAACCCAAAAACCTAACCCTACACTAACCCTAACCCTAACCTTAACAATAAAGCTAACTTGTTCCTAACAGGAACAAGTTTCCAACGAAAGAACATAAACGCAAAGCACTACTTTGTAAACTAAATCACATGTGTATCACTTGCTCAATGAGGAATACAGGAAAACTGAAAAGCACTACATTTAAACAGAATCACACATGTGTGGCTCACTCAATTAGGAATACAGGAAAACTGAAAAGTTTCATCTCGCACTGTATGGCACAAAAGCACAGAAACAAGTTTCCATAGAAAGAACATGAAAAGAACACGCGAAAGCTGGTGACAGCTGAAGATGATATTTCCACAGATACACCTGCTACCACTTGAAGAGTCAAGGGCTGCAAGGATGACCACTAATTCTACTCGAGTGGATTCATCGCCCACAGATGGCTTATTACCCTGGGTTACTTCTGCCTTTTCTTACTTTAAGATTGGGTGGGGGTTGGAATGTTTGGTGCAGCACTAGTTTGGGGCTTAGTGTTTTTACTCTGGTGGTTCTGCAAACTCAATACCCAACATAAACGTGACTAGGTCGCGATCGCGCAAACACTTGTGGCCTTGAAACAAGGATCATCTCCCAAAATTTGGTTATCCATGTTAAAAAATTAAAACAGACTGTGACACTCAGTCGATGCACCTCAGGGGTTTTACCCATTGCCCTGAGTCGATGAGTGATCCAAGTCAATGTTGCCTTTGCCTAAGCGGCTATGGTACCTAGATAGGAGGATGACAGCCCTTGCACTCCCTGCAATTTTATTCCATTGCACGGGAATGGGTGTCACCTCCTTTTTTAATCTTCTCCCTTAGCACCTGCACCCAGAGGACTTGTCTCCATTGCACCTGCTGGGGTAAGGAAGTAATCTAAAGCTCTTGATCGCTTACTCCCAAAGAAGGAACTCGCTTGATCGAGCTTAGGCTCTCTTGTGCCACGCTTATAGGCTTTAAGGCAGTTTTCATTTATTAAAACAAAAGGGGGATGTGGAGAGCTGAGACTCAGACGCCACTAGGTGGCGCTGACATTTTGCCCTCAAAAGTGTAATAAAAAACCCTCCAGTACACATGCACGGATTGCGCAAATTGCATAAGCAAGCTAAGCACACTGGGCCCAAGTCATCAGGCAGGGTAAAGCCAATCAGGGTATTGACAAGTCACTTAGGTGCGACCAGGGCTTATATAAACAGCACCACTTCTAGGCCCTGGCGCCTCCTCCTCTCCTCATCCCCTCTCCTGCCCGGTGCTTGCCCGCCTGGCCACGCGGCCAGCGGGGACGCCTGGGTGTCCGTTGGCCAATGCGAAGGCCGCCAGCGCCACGAGGTGGCCGGGCCCGCTCTACTCTCCTCCTTTCATCAATTGACTGTAATAAAGGCTTGTTGAGGAAGGACCCTTGTACCCGGGTGCGTTTCTGCTGGCGAGAAAATCACGCGGATTCCAACACCCTGACAGACCTGGCCCTGACCCTGACAGCCCTGGCCCTGGCCCTTGACAGCCCTGGCCCTGGCCGTTTAGCCCTGGCCCTGGCCATGACAGCCATGGCCCTGATCATGACAGCCCTGGCCCTGACTCTGACAGCCCTGGCCCTGGCAGCCCTGGCCGTGGCCCTGATAGCCCTGACGGCCCTGACCCTGTCAGCAATTGCGGCCCTCTCCCTGGCCCTGGCCCTGGCCCTGGCAGCCCTGGCCCTGGCCCTTGACCCTTGACTCTAACCTTTGACCCACTAACCCTAACACCTAACCCTAACCCCTAACCCTAACCCTAACCCTGACAGCCCTGGCCCTGACCCTGACAGCCCTGGCCTTGGCCCTGACAGCCCTGGCCCTGACCCTGACCCTGGCCCTGACTGTTGACCCTAAACCTTGACCCCCTAACCCTAACCCTAACCCCTAAACCTAACCCTAGCCTTAGCCCCCTAGCCCTAGCCCGCTAGCCCACCCCCTTGCCCTAGCCCCCTAGCCCAATCCCTAGCCCCCTAGTCTAGCCTCCTAGCCCCCTAGCCGCCTAGCACCCCTAGCCCTAGCCCCCTAGTCCTAGCCCTAGTCCTAGTCCCCTAGCACTAGACCCCTAGCCCCAGCCCTAGCACCCTAGCCCTAGCCCTAGCCCCTAGCCCTAGCGCTAGCCCTAGCCCCAGCCCTAGCCCCCTAGGCCCCTAGTATCAAACCTAGCCCTAGCTCCCTAGCCCTATCCCATTAGCCCCATCCCTAGCCCCCTATCCCTAGCCCTAGCCCCTAGTCCCCTAGACCACTAGCCCTAGCCCCCTAGCCATAGCCATAGCCCCCTAGCCCTAGTCCTAGTCCTAGCCCCAGCCCCAGACCCAGCCCCTTTGCCCCTAGCCCTAGCCCCCTAGCCCTAGTCCCCTATCCCCCTAGCCCCAGCCCTAGCCTCCTAGCCCCCTAGCTGTAGACCCTAGCCCCTAGCCCCCTAGCTCCAGCCCTAGCCTCCAACCCCAGCCCCAGCCCTAGCCCGAGCCCTAACCCTAACCCTGACCCGGACCCTGACCCTGACCCTAACCCTAAACCAAACCCTAACTCTAACCCCCTAACCCTAACCCTAACCCTAACCACCTAACACTAACCCTAACCCTGACTTTAACCCCTAACCCTGACCCTAACCCCTAACCCTAAAACTAAACCCCAAAACCCTGACCTGACCCTGACTGACCCTGACCCCTAACCCTAACCCTAACCCTAAACCTAACCCTAACCCTAACCCTAACCCTAACCCTAACCCCTAACCCCTAACCCTATCCCTAACCTTAACCCTGACAGCCCTGACCCTGACCCTGACAGCACTGACCCTGACCCTGACAGCCCTGGTCCTGACCCTGACAGCCCTGGCCCTGGCCCTGACACCCTGGTCCTGGCCCTGCAGCCCTGGTCCTGGCAGCCCTGGCCCTGGCCCCCTGATCCTGGCCCTGACCCTGACCCTGCCCTGACCCTTGACCCTAACCCTTGACCCCTAACCATAACCATAACCCCTAACCCTAACCCTAGCCCTAGCCCCTAGCCCCGCTAGCCCAACCCCCTGCCCTAGCCCCCAGCCCCAGCCCTAGCCCCTAGCCCCCTAGCCACCTAGCCACCTAGCCCCCAGCCCCCTAGCCCTAGCCCCCCTATTCCTAGCCCTAGTCTTAGCCCCCTAGCACTATTCCCCTAGCCCCAGCCCAAGCCACCTAGCACTAGCCATAGCCCCCTATCCCTATCCCTAGCCGTAACCCCAGCCCTAGCCTCCTAGCCCCATAAGCTCAGCCCTAGCCCTAGCCCCCTAGTCCTATCCCCCCAGCCCCAGCCCCAGCCCCCCCCCTCAGCCCCAGAACTAGCCCCCTATTCCCTAGACCCCAAGCCCTAGCCCCTAGCCATAGCCCTAGCCCCCTAGCCCTAGTCCTAAACCTAGCCCATGCCCTAGCCTCCTAGCCCCTAGACCTAGACCCCTAGCCCTAGTCCCCTAGCCCCCTAGCTCCAGCCCTAGCCTCCAGCCCCAGCCCCAGGCCCAGCCCTAGCCTTAGCCCTAACCCTAACCGTAACCCTGACCCTGAATCTGACCCCTGACCCTAACCCTAACCCTAAACCTAACCCCTCCCCTAACCCCCCCTAACCCTGACCCTGACCCTGACCCTGACCCTGAACCCTAAACCTAACCCTAACCCTAACCCTAAACCTAACCCTAACCCTAACCACCCTAACCCTAACCCTAACCCTAACCTTAACCCCTAACCCCTAACCCTAACCCTAACCTTAACCCTAACCCTAACCCCTAACCCCTAAACCCTGACCCTAATCCTAACCCTAACACTAACCCTAACCATAAACCTAACCCTAACACAAACTCCAACCCCAACCCCAACCCCAACCCTAACCCCAACCAAACCCTAACCCTAACACTAACCCTAACCCTCTAACCCTGACCCTAACCCTCTAACACTAACACTAACCCTCTAACCCTAACCATAACCATAACCCTAACCCTAACCCTAACCCCTAAACCTAACCATAACCCTAAAACTCACCCTCTAACCCTAACCGTAACCCTCTAACCCTAACCCTAACTGAAATCCTAACACTAACCCCAACCCTAACCCCTAACCCCTAACCCTAGCCCTAACCCTAAAATTAATTCAAATTTAGAATTGGCCAAGGAGTTTCATAAAAGTTTTCATGTTACAGCTGAGACATTGTGTCATCAATTTGACATACTAGAAAAGACGCTAGAGATATTGTTACCCAATGTCAAAATTGTTGTCAGTTCTTACCTATGCCTCATGTTGGGATTAATCCCAGAGGAATCCGTCCACTACAAGTGTGGCAGATGGATGTTACTCACATTTCATTGTTTGTTAAAATTCAATATTTGCATGTTTCTGTTGATACTTGCTCTGGAGTTGTGTTTGCTTCTCCCCTGACTGGAGAAAAGGCAGCCCATGTTATTCAATATTGCCTAGAGTCATGGAGTGCCTGGGGAAAGCCCAAAATTCTAAAAACTGCCAATGGGCCGGCCTATACTTCTCAAAAATTTGGACAGTTTTGTCATCCAATAAAAGTGACCCATCTAACGGGTCTCCCATATAACCCTCAAAGTCAGGGTATTATTGAACATGCCCACTACACCCTAAAATCCTACTTAATAAAACAAAAGGGAGAGTCCAGGAGGCTCTGCCCTCAGTGCCACGAGTGACCGTTTCCTTGGCACTCTTCACACTCAATTTTTTGAATTTGGACAGTCAAGGCCATTCGGCGGCTGATCGCCACTGCTTAGGGCCTAATAGGCCCAAGGAAATGATCAAATGGAAGGATGTCTTAACTGGTCAATGATTCTATCTTAATAAGATCCAGGGGAGCTGTCTGTGTTTTCCCACAGGAAGAAAACAATCCATTCTGGGTACAGGAGCGCCTCACGTGAAAGCTGGTGACAGCTGAAGATGATCTTTCCACAGATACACCTGCTACCACTTGAAGAGTCAAGGGCGGCGGGGATGACCACTAATTCTACTCGAGTGGATTCATTGCCCACAGATGGCTTATTACCCTGGGTTTCTTCTGCCTTTTCTTACTTTAAGATTGGGTGGGGGTTGGAATGTTTGGTGTAGCACTAGGTTGGGGCTTAGTGTTTTTACTCTGGTTGTTCTGCAAACTCAATACCCAACATAAACGTGACTAGGTCGCGATCGCACAAACACTTGTGGCCTTGAAACAAGGATCATCTCCCAAAATTTGGTTATCCATGTTAAAAAATTAAAACAGACAGTGACACTCAGTTGATGCACCTCAGGGGTTTTACCCATTGCCCTGAGTCGATGAGTGATCCAAGTCAATGTTGCCTTTGCCTAAGCGGCTATGGTACCTAGATAGGAGGATGACAGCCCTTGCACTCCCTGGAATTTTATTCCATTGCACGGGAATGGGTGTCACCTCCTTTTTTAATCTTCTCCCTTAGCCCCTGCACCCAGAGGACTTGTCTCCATTGCACCTGGTGGGGTAAGGAATTAATCTAAAGCTCTTGATCGCTACTCCCAAAGAAGGAACTCGCTTGATCGAGCTTAGGGCTCTCTTGTGCCACGCTTAAAGGCTTTAAGGCAGTTTTCATTTATTTAAACAAAAGGGGGATGTGGAGAGCTGAGACTCAGTTGCCACTAGGTGGCGCTGACATTTTGCCCTCAAAACTGTAAAAAAAAAATCTCCAGTACGCATGCGCGGGTTGCGCAAATTGCCTAAGCAAGCTAAGCAAGCTGGGCCCGAGTCATCAGGCGGGTTAAAGAGTGAGCAGGCAATCAGGGTATTGACAAGTCACTTAGGTGCGACCAGGGCTTATATAAACAGTGCCACTTCTGGGCCCTGGCGCTTCTCTCCCTCTCCTCCTCCCCCTCTCCCCGCCCGGGGCTTCCCTGCCAAGGCCGTGGCCCGCGTGACGCTTCTATGTCCTTTGGCCAATGCGAGCGCCGCCCGCGCCCGCGAGGTGGCAGTTCCCACTCTCCTCTCCTCCTTTCATTGATGGACTGTAATAAAGGCTTGTTGCGGAAGGACCCTTGTGCTCGCGTGTGTTTCTGCCGGCGAGAGAGTCAGGAGGCTTCCAATACCCTGACAGACCTGGCCCTGACCCAGACAGCCCTGGCCCTGGCCCTGACAGCCATGGCCCTGGCCCTGACAGCCCTGGCACTGGCCCTGACAGCCCTGGCCCTGGCCCTGGCGCTTGACCCTTGACCCTAACCTTTTACCCCCTAACCCTACCCCTTAACCCTAACCCCTAACCCCTAACCCTAACCCTAACCCTGACAGCCCTGACCCTGACCTTGTCAGCATTGACCCTAACCCTGACAGCCTCTGCCTTGGCCCTGACAGCCCTGGCTCTGGCCCTGACAGCCCTGGCCCTGGCAGCCCTGGCCCTGGCCCTGATAGCCCTGACGGCCCTGGCCCTGGCAGCCCTTGCGGCCCTCTCCCTGGCCCTGACCCTGGCCCTGGCAGCCCTGTCCCTGGCACTGGTGCTTGACCCTTGACCCTAACCTTTTACCCCCTAACCCTACCCCTTAACCCTAACCCCTAGCCCCTAACCCTAACCCTAACCCTGACAGCCCTGACCCTGACCTTGTCAGCATTGACCCTGACCCTGACAGCCCTGGCCCTGGCCCTGTCAGCCCTGGTCCTGGCCCTTTCAGCCCTTACCCTGGCCCTGGTGGCCCTGGTCCTGGCTCTGACCCTGACGCTGGCCCTGACCCTTGACCCTAACCCTTGACCCCTAACCATAACCCTAACCCCTAACCCTAACCCTAGACCTAGCCCCCTATCCCTAGCCCGCTAGCCCAACCCCCTTGCCCTAGCCCCCTAGCCCTAGCCTCCTAGCCACCTAGCCCCCTTGCCCCCCTAGCCCTAGCCCCCTAGTCCTAGCCCTAGTCCTAGCCCCCTAGCACTATTCCCCTAGCCCCAGCCCAAGCCCCCTAGCACTAGCCCTAGCCCCCATCCCTAGCCCTAGCCCCTAACCCCAGCCATAGCCCACTAGCCTCCTAGGTTCAGCCCTAGCCCTAGCCCCCCTAGCCCTAGCCCCATAGCCCCAGCCCTAGGCCCCTAGCCCTAGCCCTAGCCACCTAGTCCCCTAGCCCCCTAGAACTAGCCCACTAGCCATAGCCCTATCCCCCTAGCCCTATTCCTAGTCCTAGCCCCAGCCCTAGCCCCCTAGCCCCTAGCCCTAGACCCCTAGCCCTAGTCCCCTAGCCCCCTAGCCCCAGCCCTAGCCTCCTAGCACCCTAGCCCTAGCCCTAGCCCCCTAGCCACCTATCTCCAGCCCTAGCCACCAGCCCCAGCCTCAGCCCCAGCCCTAGCTCTAGCCCTAGCCCTAACCCTAAACCTGACCCTGAATCTGACCCTGATGCTTACCGTAACCCAAAACCTAACCCTAACCCCCTAACCCTAACCCTGACTTTAACCCCTAACCCTGACCCTAACCCCTAACCCTAACCCTAACCCCGCCTAACCCTGACCCTGACCCTGACCTTGACCCCTAAACCTTACCCTAACCCTAAACCTAACACTAACCCTAACCCTAACCCCCCTAACCCTAACCCTAACCCTAACACCTAACTCCTAACCCTAACCCTAACCCCTAACACTAACCCTAACCCTAACCCCCTAACCCTAACCCTAACCCTGACTTTAACCCCTAACCCTGACCCTAACCCCTAACCCTAACCTAACCCACCCTAAACCTGACGCTGACCCTGAACCTGACCCTGACCCTGACCCCTAACCCTAACCCTAACCCTAAACCTAACCCTAACCCTAACACTAACCCCTAACCCTAACCCTAACCCTAACCCTAACCCCTAACACCTAACCCTAACCCTAACACGAAACCTTAACCCTAACCCTAACTCCTAACCCTGACCCTAATCCTAAACCTAAACCTAACCCTAACACTAATCCTAACCAGAAACCTAACCCTAACCCAAACCCCAACAGCAACCCCAACCCCAAGCCTAACCCCAACCCTAACCCTAACCCTAACCTCTAACCCTAACCCTAACCCTCTAACCCTAACACTAACCCTAACCCTAAGCCCTAACCCTTAACCCTAACCCCACAAACCCTAACCCTAACCATAACCCTAACTTGTTCCAACGAAAGAACAGAAAAGCAAAGCACTACTTTTAAACGGAATCACATGTGTGTTGCTCGCTCAATTAGGAATACAGGAAAACTGAAAATGTTATCTCCCATATAACCCTCAAAGTCAGGGTATTATTAACCATGCTCACCGCACCCTAAAATCCTACTTAATAAATCAAAAGGGAGAGTCCAGGAGGCTCTGCCCTCAGTGCCACGAGTGACCGTTTCCTTGGCACTCTTCACACTCTATTTTTTGAATTTGGACAGTCAAGGCCATTCGGCGGCTGATCGCCACAGCATAGGGCCTAATAGGCCCAAGGAAATGATCAAATGGAAGGATGTCTTAACTGGTCAATGGAAAGGCCCGGATCCTATCTTAATAAGATCCAGGGGAGCTGTCTGTGTTTTCCCACAAGAAGAAAACAATCCATTCTGGGTACCGGAGCGCCTCACGTGAAAGCTGGTGACAGCTGAAGATGATCTTTCAACAGATACACCTGCTACCACTTGAAGAGTCAAGGGAGGCGAGGATGACCACTAATTCTACTCGAGTGGATTCATCGCCCACAGATGGCTTATTACCCTGGGTTTCTTCTGCCTTTTCTTACTTTAAGATTGGGTGGGGGTTGGAATGTTTAGTGCAGCACTATGTTGTGGCTTAGTGTTTTTACTCTGGTGGTTCTGCAAACTCAATACCCAATATAAAGGTAACTAGGTCGCGATCGCACAAACACTTGTGGCCTTGAAACAAGGATCATCTCCCAAAATTTGGTTATCCATGTTAAAAAATTAAAACAGACTGTGACACTCAGTCGATGCACCTCAGGGGTTTTACCCATTGCCCTGAGTCGATGAGTGATCCAAGTCAATGTTGCCTTTGCCTAAGCGGCTATGGTACCTAGATAGGAGGATGACAGCCCTTGCACTCCCTGGAATTTTATTCCATTGCATGGGAATGGGTGTCACCTCCTTTTTTAATCTTCTCCCTTAGCACCTGCACCCAGAGTACTTGTCTCCATTGCACCTGGTGGGGTAAGGAAGTAATCTAAAGCTCTTGATCGCTTACTCCCCAAAGAAGGAACTCGCTTGATCGAGCTTAGGGCTCTCTTGTGCCACGCTTATAGGCTTTAAGGCAGTTTTCATTTATTAAAACAAAAGGGGGATGTGGAGAGCTGAGATTCAGACGCCACTAGGTGGCGCTGACATTTTGCCCTCAAAACTGTAAAAAAAAAAAAACCCTCCAGTACACATGCACGGATTGCGCAAATTGCCTAAGCACGCTAAGCACGCTGGGCCCAAGTCATCAGGCGGGGTAAAGCCAATCAGGGTATTGACAAGTCACTTAGGTGCGACCAGGGCTTATATAAACAGCGCCACTTCTGGGCCCTGGCGCTCTCCTCCCTCTCCTCCTCCCCCTCTCCCCGGCCGAGGCTTGCCCGGCCTGGCCACGGCCCACGGGACGCCAAGGTGTCCGTCTGCCAATGCGAGCGCTGCCCGTGCCCGCGAGGTGGCCTGGCCTGCTCTCCTCTCCTCGTTTAATCGATTGACTGTAATAAAGGCTTGTTGCGAAGGACCCTTGTGCCAGAGTGCGTTTCTGCCGGCGAGACGAATCACGCGGCTTCCAACACCCTGACAGCCCTGGCCCTGAACCTGACAGCCCTGGCCCTGGCCCTGACAGCCCTGGCACTGGCCCTGATAGCCCTGGCCCTGGCCCTGACAGCCCTGGCCCTGATCCTGAAAGACCTGGCCCTGACTCTGACAGCCCTTGCCCTGGCAGTCCTGGACCTGGCCCTGATAGCCCTGACGGCCCTGGCCCTGGCAGCCCTTGAGGCCCTCTCCTTGGCCCTGGCCCTGGCCCTGGCAGACCTGGCCCTGGCCCTGGCCCTGACCCTGACCCTAAAACTTTGAACCCCTAACCCTAACCCCTAACCCTAACCCCTAACCCCTAACCCTAACCCTAACCTTGACAGCCCTGACCCTGACCCTGACAGCACTGACCCTGACCCTGACAGCCCTGGCCCTGACCCTGACAGCCCTGGCTCAGGCCCTGACAGCCCTGGCCCTGGCCCTGGCAGCCCTAGTCCTGACCCTGGCAGCCCTGGAACTGGCCCTGGCAGCCCTGGTGCTGGCCCTGACCCTGACCCTGACCCTGGCACTCACCCTTGACCCTAACCCTTGACCCCCGAACCCTAACCCTAACCCCAAACCCTAACCCTAGCCCTAGCCACCTAGCCCTAGCCTGCAAGCCCAACCCCTTCCCTAGCCCCCAGCCCTAGCCCTAGCACCCAAGCCCAAGCCCCCCCAGCCCCCAGCACGCTAGCCCCCATTCCCTAGCCCCCCCTAGTCCTCGCCTGTCCTAGCCCCCCCAGTCTCCCAGCCCCAGCCCCAGCCCACTAGCCCCAGCTCTAGCCCCCTAGCCCCCTAGCCTCAGCCTTAGCCCTAGCCACCTAGCCCTATCCCCCTAGCCCTAGCCCTAGCCCCCTAGCCCTAGCCGTAGCCCCTAGTCCCCTAGCCCCCTAGCCCTAGCCCTAGCCCCCTAGCCCTAGCCTCCTAGCCCCCTATCACCCTAGCCACCCTAGCCCTAGCCCCCTAGTCCTAGCACTAGTCCTAGCCCCCTAGCACTAGCCCCTTAGCCCCAGCCCTAGCCCCCTAGCCCTAGCACTAGCCCCCTAGCCCTAGTCCTAGCCCTAGCCCCATCCCTAGCCCCTAAGCCCCCCCTAGCCTCAGCCCCAGCCCCAGCCCCCCCTAGCCCTATCCTCCTAGCCCCAGCCCTAGCCCCCTAGCCCTAGCCCCCAGTCCCCTAGCCCCCTAGTCCTAGCCCCCTAGCCCTAGCCCTAGCTCCCTAGCCCTAGTCCTAGTCCTAGCCCCAGCCCTAGCCCCCTAGCCCCTAGCCCTAGCCTCCTAGCCCTAGCCACCTAGCCCTCTAGCTCCAGCCTTAGCCTCCAGCCAAAGCCCCAGCCCCAGCCCCAGCCCCAGCCCCAGCCCCAACCCTAGCCCTAGCCCTAACCCTAACCCTGACCCTGAACCTGACCCTGACACTTACCCTAACCCTAACCCTAACCACCTAACCCTAACCCAAACACTACCACCCTAACCCTAACCCTAACCCTAACCCCCTATCCCTAACCCTAAACCTAACCCTAACCCCCTAACCCTAACCCTAACCCTGACTTTAACCCCTAACCCTAACCCTAACCACCCCTAACACTAAACCTGACCCTGACCCTGACCCTGACCACTAACACTAACCCTAACACTCCTAACCCTAACTCTAACCCCTAACCCCTAACCCTTACCCTATCCCTAACCCTAACCCTAACCCCTAACACCTAACCCTAACCCTCACACTGGCAGCCCTGACCCTGACCCTGACAGCACTGACCCTGACCCTGAAAGCCCTGGCCCTGACCCTGACAGCCCTGGCCCTGGCCCTGTCAGCCCTGGCCCTGGCCCTGGCAGCCCTGTTCCTGGCCCTGGCACGCCTGGCCCTGGCCCTGGCGGCCCTGGTCCTGGCCCTGACCCTGACCCTGGCCCAGACCATTGGCACTAACCCTTGACCCCCTAACCCTAACCCTAACCACTAACCCTAACCTTAGCCCTAGCACCCTAGCCCTACCCCGCTAGCCCAACCCCCTGCCCTAGCCCCCGAGCCCAAGCCCTAGCCCCCGCCCTAGCCTCCTCCTAGGCCCTAGCTCCCAGGGCCCCCGAGCCCTAGCCCCTAGTACTAGCCCTAGTCCAAGCCCCCCAGCACTAGCCGCCTAGCCCCAGCCCTAGACCATAGTCCTAGCCCTAGCCCCTAGACCTAGCCCCCCAGCCCCAGCCCCAGCCCTAGCCCCCTAGCACCCTAGCCTCAGCCCTAGCCCTAGCCCCCTAGCCCTAGCCCCCTAGCCCCAGACTTGGCCCCCTAGCCCTAGCCCTACCCCTCTAGTTCCCTAGCCCACTAGCCCTAGCCCCCTAGCCCTAGCCCTAGCCCCGTAGCCCTAGTCCTAGTAGCCCCAGGCCCAGCACCCAGCCCCTAACCATACCCCTAGCCCCCTAGCCCCTAGCCCCAGCCCCCAGCCCCTAGCCCCCAGCCCTAGCCCCTAGCCCCAGAGCCCCTAGTCCTAGTCCTAGCCCCAGCCCTAGCCCCCTAGCTCCTAGCCCTAGGCCCCTAGCCCTAGCCCCCTAGCCCCCTAGCCCCAGCCCTAGCCTCCTAGCCCCCTAGCACTACACCTAGCCCCCCAAACCCCCTAGCTCCAGCCCTAGCCTCCAGCCCCAACCCCAGCCCCAGCCACAGCCTTAGCCCTAGCCCTAACCCTAACCCTGACTCTGACCCTGACTCTGACCCTAACACTAACCCTAACACTAACCCCTAACCCTAACCCTAACCCCTAACCCTAACCCTAACACTAACCCTAACCCCCTAAACCTAACCCTAAACCTAACCCTAATCCCCTAACCCTAACCCTAACCCTGATTTTAACCCCTAACCCTAAACCTAACCCTAAAACTAATCCTAACCCTAACCACCCTAACCCTGACCCTGATCCTGACCCTCACCCTGACCCAGACCCCTAACCCTAACCCTAACCTAAACCCTAACCTCCTAACCCTAACCCTAACCCCTAACACTAACCCTAACCCTAACCCTAACCCCTAACCCTAACCCTAACCCTAACCCTAACCCTAACCCTAACCCTAACCCTAACCCTAACCCTAACCTCCTAACCCTAAACCTAACCCTAACCTTAACCCTAATCCTAACCCTAACCCTAATCCCTAACCCTAACCCTAAACCTAACCCTAACCCCATAACCCTAACCCTAACTCTGACTTTAACCCCTAACCCTAACCCTAACCCCTAACCCTAACCCTAACCCTAACCCACCTAACCCTAACCCTGACCCTGACACTGACTCTGACCCTGACCCCTAACACTAACACTAACCTGAATCAGAATCCCTTATCCCTAACCCTATCCCTAACCTTAACCCTAACCCCTAACCCCTAACCCCTAACCCTAACCCTAAACCCTAAACCCTAACCCTAACCCTAACCCTGACCCTAACCCATAATCCTAGCCCTAACCCTAACCCCAACCCAAACCCTATTCCCAACCCTAACCCTAACCCTTACCCTGACCATAACCCTAACCCCTAACTCTAACCCTAACCCCAACCCCAACCCCAACCCCAAGCCTATTCCCAACCCTAACCCTAACCCTTACCCTAACCCTAAACCTAAGCCCTAACCCTAACCCTAACCCTAACCCCAACCCCAACCCCAACCCCAACCCTAACCCTAACACTCTAACCCTAACCCTAACCCTAACCCTAACCCCTAACCCCAACCCCTAACCCTACCCCCTAACCCTAACCCTAACCATAACCATAACCATAACCTCTAACCCTAAACCTAACCCTAACCCTAACCCTAACCCTAACCCTAACCCTAAACCTAACCACTTACCCCTAACCCTAACCCTGACAGCCCTGACCCTGACTGTGACAGCACTGAAACTGACCCTGACAGCCCTGGCCCTGACCCTGACAGCCCTGGCCCTGGCCCTGACAGCCCTGGCCCTGGCCCTGGCAGCCCTTGCCCTGGCCCTGGCGGCCCTGGTCCTGGCCTTGACCCCGGCCCTGGCCCTGGCCCTTGACCCTAACCATTGACCCCCTAACCCTAACCCTTACCCCTTACCTAACGCTAGCCCTAGCCCGCTAACCTTAGCCCCCTTGCCCTAGCCCCCTAGCCCTAGCCCTAGCCCCCTAGCCCTAGCCTCCTAGCCCCCTATCCCCCTAGCCGCCCTAGCCCAAGCCCCCTAGTCCTAGCCCTAGTCCTAGCCCCCTAGCACTAAGCCCCTAGCACCAGCCCTACCCCTAGCCCAAGCCCTAGCCCCCTAGCCCTAGCCCTAACCCTAGGCCCAGCCCTAGACCCCTAGCCCCCTAGCCTCAGCCCTAGCCCTAGCCCCGTAGCCACATCCCCCTAGCCCCAGACCTAGCACCCTAGCCCTAGCCCTAGCCCTAACCCCCTAGTCCCCTATCCCCTAGGCCTAGGCCCCCAGCCCCAGCCCCAGCCCCCCAGCCCCAGTCCTAGTCCCCCCATAGCCCCCCTAGCCCCAGCCCTAGCCTCAGAGCCCCCTAGCCCTAGCCCCCTAGCCCACTAGCTCCAGCCCTAGCCTCCAGCCCCAGCTCCAGCCCCAGCCCTAGCCCTAGCCCTAAACCTGATCCTGACCCTGACCCTGACCCTAACTCTAACCCCCTAACCCTAACCCTAACCCTAACCCCCTAACCCTAACCCTAACCCCCTAACCCTAACCCTAACCCTAACCCCCTAACCCTAACCCTAACCCTGACTTTAACTCCTAACCCTAACCCTAACCCTAATCCCTAACCCTAACCCTAACCCCCATTAACCCTAACCCTGACCCTGACCCGATCCTGACCCTGAACCTAACCCCTAACCCTAACCCTAACCCTAACCCTAACCCTAACCCTAACCCTAACCCTAACCCTAACACTAACCCTAACCCTAACACTAACACTAACCCTAACCCTAACCATCTAAACCTAACCTTAACCCTAACCCTAACTAACCCTACCCTAACCCTAACCCTAACCCTAACCCTAACACTAACTTATTCCTAACAGGAAAATTTTCCAACGAAGGAACATAAACACAAAGCACTACTTTGTAAACTAAATCACATGTGTGTCACTCTAACCAATTAGGAATACAGGAAAACTGAAAATGATATATCACATTGTACAGCACAGGAACAAATT
Source organism: Meriones psammophilus (assembly GCA_036365155.1). NCBI lineage: Eukaryota > Metazoa > Chordata > Mammalia > Rodentia > Muridae > Meriones > Meriones psammophilus. The sequence goes on along the minus strand of JAEOAE010003241.1, from coordinate 84,486 downwards.
TCCAACAGAAGAACAGAAACGCAAAGCAACACTTTGTAAACTAGATCACATGTTTGTGGCTCACTCAATTAGGACTACAGGAAAACTGAAAAATGATATATCAAACTTTACAGCAAAGAAACAATTTTTCATTGAAAGAACAGAAATGCAAAGCACAACTTTGTAAACTAATTCACATATGTGTGGCTTGTTCAATTATTTTAACAGGAAAACTGAAAAGTGATATAACCCTAACCCTAACCCTAACCCTAACACTAACACTAACCCTAATCCTAACCCTAACCCGTAAACCTAACCCTACCCCAACCCTACCCTAACCCTAAACTTAACCCTTACCATAACCCTAACTTGTTCCTAACAAGTTTCCAACTAAAGAATATAAACGTAAAGCACTAGTTTGTAAACTAAATCACATGTGTGTCACTCGCTCAATTAGGAGTACAGGAAAGCTGAAAAGTGATATATCGAACTTTACAGCAAAGAAACAAGTTTTCATCGAAAGAACAGAAACGCAAAGCACAACTTTGAAACTAATTCACATACGTGTCGCCTGTTCAATTATTATAACAGGAAAACTGTGAAAACCCTAACCCTGACCCTAACCCCTAACCCTAACCCTAACCCTAACCCTACCTAACCCTAACAACCCCTAACAGGAACAAGTTACCAACAAATGAACATAAACGCAAAGCACTACTTTGTAAACTAAATCACTTTTGTGTCACTCGCTCAATTAGCAATACAGGAAAGCTGAAATGTGATATATCGCACTGTACAACACAGGAACAAGTTTCGAACAAAAGAAGAGAAAAGCAAAGGACTACTTTTAAACGGAATCACATGAGTGTTGCTCGCTCACTTAGGAATACAGGAACACTGAAAAGTGCTATCTTGCACTGTACAGCATGGAAACAAGTTTCCTTTGAAAGAACAGAAATGCAAAGCACAACTTTGTAACCTAATTCACATACGTGTCACCCGTTCAATTATTATAACAGGAAAACTGAAAAGTGATATATCGCACTGTACAGCACAGGAACAAGTTTCGAACGAAAGAACAGAAAAGCAAAGCACTACTTTGTAAACTAAATCACATGTGTGTCGCTAGCTCAATTGGGAATACAGGAAAACTGAAAATTGTTATCTCGTGCTGTATGGCACAGAAACAAGTTTCCATCGAAAGAACAGAAACGCAAAGAACAACTTTGTAAACTAATTCACAAATGTGTCGCCTGTTCAATTATTATAACAGGAAAACTGAAAAGTTATATATCCCTAACCCTAACCCTATCTCCCTAACCCTAACCCTCACCTTAACCCTAACAATAACCCTAACCCCTAACCCTAACCCTCCCACTTTAGAGCACAGAAAGTAGTTCCCAATGAAAGTACAGAAACGCAAAGCACAACATTCGAAACTAAATCACATGTGTGTCACCCGTTCAATTAGGAATACATGAAAACTGAAAAGTGATATCTCCCACTGTAGTGCATAGAAATGAGTTTCCAACAAAAGAATAGAAAGACAAAGGACAACTTTTTAAACTAAATCACATTTGTGTCGCCCGCTCAATTAGGAATACAGGAAAACTGAATAGTGATATCTCCCACTTGAGAGCACAGAAAGAAGTTTCCAATGAAAGAACAGAAACGCAAAGCACAACTTTGGTAAATAAATCACATGTGTGTCGCCAGTTCTATTAGGATTACATGAAAACTGAAAAATGATATCTCGCACTGTACCTCAAAGAAACAAGTTTCCAACGAATGAACAGAAATGTAAAGCACAACTTTGTAAACTAATTAACATGTGTGTCACCTGTACACTTAGGAATACGGGAAAACTGAAAAGTGATATCTCCCACTTTAGAGCAAAGAAAGAAGTTTCCAATGAAAGAACAAAAAGGCAAAGCACAAGTTTGGAAACTAAATCACATGTGTGTCGCCCATTGACTTAGGAATACAGGAAAACTGAAAAGTGATATCTCCCACTGTAGTGCACAGAAAGAAGTTTGCAATGAATGAACAGAAAAGCAAAGCACAACATTGGAAACTAAATCACATGTGTGTCACCTGTTCAATTAGGAATCCAGGAAAATTGAAGAGTGATATCTCGCATTGTACCTCAGAGAAACAAGTTTCCAATGAAAGAAAAGGAATATAAAGCACAACTTTGCAAACTACTTAACACGTGTGTCGCCCGCTCAATTAGGAATAAAGGAAAACTGAAAAGTGATATCTCCCACTGTAGTGCACAGAAAGATGATTCCAAAAAAGAACAGAAATGTAAATCACAAGTTCGTAAACTAAGTAACATGTATGTAGCCTGCTCAATTAGAAATACAAGAAAACTGAAAAGTGATATCTCCCACTGTAGTGCACAGAAAGAAGTTTCAACAAAAGAACACAAATGTAAAGCACAATTTTGTAAACTAGGTAACATGTGTGTCGTCTGTTCAATTAGGAATACAGGAAAACTGACAAGTGATATCTCCCACTGTAGTGCACAGAAAGAAGTTTCCAAATTGGGAAGAACACAAATGTAAAGCACAATTTTGTAAACTAGGTAACATGTGTGTCGTCTGCTCAATTAGGAATACAGGAAAACTAAAAAGTGATATCTCCCACTTTAGAGCACAGAAAGAAGTTTCCAATGAAAGAACATAAACACAAAGCAGAGCTTTGGAAAATAAATCACATCTGTGTCACCTGCTCATTAGGAATACAGGAAAACTGAAAAGTGATATCTCACACTGTACCTCACAGAAACAAGTTTCCAACAAAAGAACAGAAAGGCAAAGCACAACTTTGTAAACTAAATAACATGTGTGTCGCCTGCACAATTAGGAATACAGTAAAACTGAAAAGTTATATCTCAAACTGTACCTCAGAAACAAGTTTCCAATGAAAGAACAGAAATGTAAAGCACAACTTTGTATGCTCAGTAACATGTGTATAGCCCTCTCAATTAGGAATACAGTAAAACTGAAAAGTTATATCTCCACAGTAGTGCACAGAAACAAGTTTCCAACAAAAGAATAGAAACGCAAAGCAAAACTTTGTAAACTAAATCACATTTTTGTCGCCCATTCCATTAGGAATACAGAAAACTGAAACGTGAGATATCCCACTTGAGATGTACAGAAAGAAATTTTTTCATCGAAAGAACAGAAATGTAAAGAACAACTTTGTAAACTAATTAACATGTGTGTCGCCTGTTCAATTATTATAACAGGAAAACAAAAGTGTTATAACCCTAAAACCCTAAGCCCCTAACCCTAACCCTAACCCTAACCCTAACCCTCCCACTTTAGAGCACAGAAAGTAGTTCCCAATGAAAACAGAAACGCAAAGCACAACATTCAAAACTAAATCACATGTGTGTCACCCGTTCAATTAGGAATACATGAAAACTGAAAAGTGATATCTCCCACTGTAGTGCATAGAAACGAGTTTCCAACAAAAGAATAGAAAGGCAAAGGACAACTTTTAAACTAAATCACATTTGTGTCTCCCTGCTCAATTAGGAATACAGGAAAACTGAATAGTGATATCTCCCACTTGAGAGCACAGAAAGAAGTTTCAATGAAAGAACAGAAACGCAAAGCACAACTTTGGTAAATAAATCACATGTGTGTCGCCAGTTCAATTAGGATTACATGAAAACTGAAAAATGATATCTCCTTTGTACCTCAAAGAAACAAGTTTACAAAAAAGAACAGAAATGTAAAGCACAACTTTGTAAACTAATTAACATGTGTGTCGCCTGTACACTTAGGAATACGGAAAACTGAAAAGTGATATCTCCCACTTTAGAGCAAAGAAAGAAGTTTCCAATGAAAGAACAGAAAGGCTAAACACAACTTTGGAAACTAAATCACATGTGTGTCGCCCATTGACTTAGGAATACAGGAAAACTGAAAATTGATATCTCCCACTGTAGTGCACAGAAAGAAGTTTGCAATGAATGAACAGAAAAGCAAAGCACAACATTGGAAACTAAATCACATGTGTGTCACCTGTTCAATTAGGAATCCAGGAAAACTGAAGAGTGATATCTCGCATTGTACCTCAGAGAAACAAGTTTCCAATGAAAGAAAAGGAATATAAAGCACAACTTTGCAAACTACTTAACACATGTGTCGCCTGCTCAATTAGGAATAAAGGAAAACTGAAAAGTGATATCTCCCACTGTAGTGCACAGAAAGATGATTCCAAAAAAACAACAGAAATGTAAATCACAAGTTTGTAAACTAAGTAACATGTATGTAGCCCGTTCAATTAGAAATACAAGAAAACTGAAAAGTGATATCTCCCACTGTAGTGCACAGAAAGAAGTTTCCAACAAAAAGAACACAAATGTAAAGCACAATTTTGTAAACTAGGTAACATGTGTGTCGTCCGCTCAATTAGGAATACAGGAAAACTGACAAGTGATATCTCCCACTGTAGTGCACAGAAAGAAGTTTCCAACAAAAGAACACAAATGTAAAGCACAATTTTGTAAACTAGGTAACATGTGTGTCAGTCTGCTCAATTAGGAATACAGGAAAACTAAAAAGTGATATCTCCCACTTTAGAGCACAGAAAGAAGTTTCCAATGAAAGAACATAAACACAAAGCAGAGCTTTGGAAAATAAATCACATCTGTGTCACCCGTTCATTAGGAATACAGGAAAACTGAAAAGTGATATCTCGCACTGTACCTCACAGAAACAAGTTTCCCACAAAAGAACAGAAAGGCAAAGCACAACTTTGTAAACTAAGTAACATGTGTGTCGCCTGCACAATTAGGAATACAGTAAAACTGAAAAGTTATATCTCGCACTGTACCTCACAGAAACAAGTTTCCAATGAAAGAACAGAAATGTAAAGCACAACTTTGTATGCTCAGTAACATGTGTATAGCCCTCTCAATTAGGAATACAGTAAAACTGAAAAGTTATATCTCCACAGTAGTGCACAGAAACAAGTTTCCAACAAAAGAATAGAACGGCAAAGCAAAACTTTGTAAACTAAATCACATTTCTGTCGCCCATTCCATTAGGAATACAGAAAAACTGAAACGTGAGATATCCCACTTGAGAGCACAGAAAGAAATTTCCAACGAAAGTACAGAAATGTAAAGAACAACTTTGTAAACTAAGTAACATGTGTGTCGCCTGCACTATTAGGAATACAGGAAAACTGAAAAGTGATATCTCCCACTTTAGAGCAGAGAAAGAAGTTTCCAATAAAAAACAGAAACGCAAAGCACAACTTTGGAAACTAAATCACATGTGTGTCACCCGTTCAATTAGGAATACAGGAAAACTGAAAAGTGATATCTCGCATTGTACCTCACACTAACAAGTTTCCAACGAAAGAACAGAAATGTAAAGCACAACTTTGTAAACTATGTAACCTGTGTGTCCCCTGCACAATTAGGAATACAAGAAAACTGAAAAGTGATATCTTCCACTTTAGAGCACAGAAAGAAGTTTGCAATGAATGAACAGAAAAGCAAAGCACAACATTGGAAACTAAATCACATGTGTGTCACCTGTTCAATTAGGAATCCAGGAAAACTGAAAAGTGATATCTCCCACTGTAGTGCACAGAAAGATGATTCCAAAAAAAGAACAGAAATGTAAATCACAAGTTTGTAAACGAAGTAACATGTATGTAGGCCGTTCAAATAGAAATACAAGAAAACTGAAAAGTGATATCTCCCACTGTAGTGCATAGAAACAAGTTTCCAACAAAAGAATAGAAAGGCAAAGCACAACTTTTTAAAATAAATCACATTTGTGTCGTCCGCTCAATTAGGAATACAGGAAAACTGAAAAGTGATATCTCCCACTTTAGAGCAGAGAAAGAATTTTCCAATGAAAGAACAGAAATGCAAAGCACAACTTTGGAAAATAAATCAAATGTGTGTCGCCCATTCAAATAGGAATACAGGAAAACTGAAAAGTGATATATTGCACTGTACCTCACAGAAACAAGTTTCCAATGAAAGAACAGAAATGTAAAGCACAACTTTGTAAACTAAGTAACATGTGTGTCACCTGCTCAATTAGGAATATAGGAAAACTGAAAAGTGATATCTTCCACTTTGGAGTACAGGAAGAAGTTTCCAATGTAAGAAGAGAAAGGTAAAGCACAACTTTGGAAACAAAATCACATGTGTGTTTCTCGTTCATTAGGAATACAGGAAAACTGAAAAGTGATATATCGCATCATACAGCACAGGAAAATGATTCCAACGAAAGAACAGAAAAGCAAAATACTACTTTTAAAAGGAATCACATGTGTGTCGCTTGCTCAATTAGGAATACAGGAAAACTGAAAAGTGTAATCTGGCACTGTACGGCACAGAAACAAGTTTCCATCGAAAGAACAGAAACGCAAAGCACAACTTTGGAAACTAATTCACATAAGTGTTTCCGTTCAATTATGATAAAAGGAAAACTAAAGAGTGATATATCACACTGTACAGCACAGAAAAAGTTTCCAACAGATGAACAGTAACACAAAGCACTTCTTTGTAAACGAAATCACATGTGTGTCGCTAGCTCAATTAGGAATACAGGAAATCTGAAAAGTGATATATTGAAATGTACGGCAAAGAAACAAGTTTTCATCGAAAGAACAGAAACACAAAGAACAACTTTGCAAACTAATTCACGTAAGTGTCGACTGTTCAATTATTATAACAGGAAAACTGAAAAGTGATATAACCCTAACCATAACCCTAACCCCCTAACCCTAACCCTAACCCTAACCCTTACCTAACCCTAACTTGTTCCTAACAAGAACAAGTTTCCAACGAAAGAACATAAATGCAAAGCACTTCTTTGTAAACTAAATTACATGTGTGCCACTCGCTAAATTAGGAATACAGGAAAACTTAAAAGTGATATAATGCACTGTACACCACAGGAACAAGTTTCGAACAAAAGAACTGAAAAGCACAGCACTACATTTAAACGGAATCACATGTGTGTCGCTCGCTCCATTAGGAATACAGGAAAACTGAAAAGTGTTATCTCGCACTGTACGGCACAGAAACAAGTTTAAATTGGGAAGAAGAGAAACACAAAGCACAACTTTGTAAACTAATTCACATACGTGTCGCCCGTTCAATTATTTTAACAGGAAAACTGAAAAGTGATATATCGAAATGTACAGCACAGGAACACGTTTCCATCAAAAGAACAGAAACGCAAAGCACAACTTTGTAAACTAATTCACATAATGTACGCCTGCTCAATTATTATAACAGGAAAACTCAAAAGTGATATATCACACTGTACAGCACATAAACAAGTTTCCAACAGAAGAACAGAAACGCAAAACACTACTTTCTAAACTAAATCACATGTGTGTCGCTCACTCAATTAGGAATACAGGGAAACTGAAAAGCGATATATGGAAATTATGGCAAAGAAACAAGTTTTCATCAAAAGAACAGAAACGCAAAGCACAACTTTGTAAACTAATTCACATACGTGTCGCCTGCTCAATTATCATAACAGTAAAACTGAAAAGTGATATATCACACTGTACAGCACAGGAACAAGTTTCCAACAGAAGAACAGAAACGCAAAGCACTACTTTGTAAACTAAATCACATGTTTGTCGCTCACTCAATTAGGAATAAAGGGAAACGGAAAAGCGAAAAATCGAAATGTACAGCAAAGAAACAAGTTTTCATCGAAAGAACAGAAATGCAAAGCACAACTTTGTAAACTAATTCACATTCGTTTCGCCTGTTCAATTATTATAACAGGAAAACTGAAAAGTGTTATAACCCTAACCCTAACCCTAAGCCCCTAACCCTAACCCTAACCCTAACCCTAACCCTCACCCTAACCCTACCCTAACACTAACCTCACCCTAACCCTAACAATAACCCTAACCCTAACCCTAACCCTAACTTGTTCCTAAGGAAAGAACAGAAACGCAAAGCACTACTTTGTAAACTAAATCACATGTGTGCCACTCGCTTAATTAGGAATACAGGAAAACTGAAAAGTGATATAACGCACTATACAGCACAGGAACAAGTTCGAACAAAAGAACAGAAAAGCAAAGCACTACTTTTAAACAGAATCACATGTGTGTCGCTTACTCAATTAGGAATACAGGAAAACTGAAAAGTGTTATCTCTCACCGTAAGGCACAGAAACAAATTTCCATCGAAAGAACAGAAACGCAAAGCACAACTTTGTAAACTAATTCACACACGTGTCGCCCCTTCAATTATTATGACAGGAAAACTGAAAAGTGACATAACCCTAACCCTAACCCTAAGCCCCTAACCCTAACAAAAACCCTAACCCAAACCTAACCCTAAGCCCCTAACCCTAACCCTAAACCCTAACCCTAAGCATAACCATAACCCTAACCATAACTTGTTCCTAACAGGAACAAGTTTCCAACGAAAGAACATAAACGCAAAGCACTACTTTGTAAACTAAATCAAATATGGGCCACTCGCTCATTTAGGAATACAGGAAAACTTAAAAGTGATATAACGCACTGTACAGCACAGGAACAAGTTTCGAACAAAAGAAGAGAAACGCAAAGCACAACTTTGTCAACTAATTCACATACGTGTCCCCCTGTTCAGTTATTATAACAGGAAAACTGAAAAGTGATATATCACACTGTACAGCACAGAAACAAGTTTCCAACAGAAGAACAGAAACGCAAAGCACTACTTTGTAAACTAAATCACATGTGTGTCGCTCACTCAATTAGGAATACAGGGAAACTGAAAAGCGATATATGGAAATTATGGCAAAGAAACAAGTTTTCATCAAAAGAACAGAAACGCAAAGCACAACTTTGTAAACTAATTCACATATGTGTCGCCCGTTCAATTATCATAACAGGAAAACTGAAAAGTGATATATCGAACTGTACAGCACAGGAACACAATTCCATCGAAAGAACAGAAACGCAAAGCACAACTTTGTAAACTAATTCACATACGACGTGTCGCCCGTTCAATTATCATAACAGGAAAACTGAAAAGTGATATATTGAACTGTACAGCACAGGAACAAGTTTCCAACAGAAGATCAGAAACGGAAAGGACTACTTTGTAAAGTAAATCACATGTGTGTCGCTCACTCAATTAGGAATACAGGGAAACTGAAAAGCGAAAATTCGAAATGTACGGCAAAGAAACAAGTTTTCATCGAAAGAACAGAAACGCAAAGCACAACTTTGTAAACTAATTCACATTCGTTTCGGGTGTTCAATTATTATAACAGGAAAACTAAAAAGTGTTATAACCCTAACCCTAACCCTAAGCCCCTAACCCTAACCCTCACCCTCACCCTACCCTACCCTAACCCTAACCCACACCCTAACCCTAACCCTAACCCTAACCCTAACCCTAACCCTAACCCTAATCCTAACCCTCACTTGTTCCTAAGGAAAGAACATAAACGCAAAGCACTACTTTGTAAACTAAATCACATGTGTGCCACTCGCTCAATTAGGAATACAGGAAAACTTAAAAGTGATATAATGCACTGTACACCACCGGAACAAGTTTCGAACAAAAGAACTGAAAAGCTCAGCACTACATTTAAACGGAATCACATGTGTGTCGCTCGCTCCATTAGGAATACAGGAAAACTGAAAAGTGTTATCTCGCACTGTAGGGCACAGAAACAAGTTTAAATTGGGAAGAAGAGAAACACAAAGCACAACTTTGTAAACTAATTCACACACGTGTCGCCCGTTCAATTATTATAACAGGAAAACTGAAAAGTGATATATCGAACTGTACAGCACAGGAACACGTTTCCATCAAAAGAACAGAAACGCAAAGCACAACTTTGTAAACTAATTCACATACGTGTCGCCCGTTCAATTATTATAACAGGAAAACTCAAAAGTGATATATCACACTGTACAGCACATAAACAAGTTTCCAACAGAAGAACAAAACGCAAAACACTACTTTCTAAACTAAATGACATGTGTGTCGCTCACTCAATTAGGAATACAGGGAAACTGAAAAGCGAAAAATCGAAATGTATGGCAAAGAAACAAATTTTCTTCGAAACAACAGAAACACAACTTTGTAAACTAATTCACATTCGTGTTGTCTGTTCAATTATTTTAACAGGAAAACTGAAAAGTGATATAACCCTAATCCTAACCCTAAGCCCCTAACCCTGAGCCTAACCCTAACAATAACCCTAACCCTAACCTCTAACCCTAACCCTAACCCTAACCCTAACCCTACCCTAACCCTAAACCTAACCCTAACCCTAACCCTAACCCTAAACCTAACCCTAACTTGTTCCTAATAGGAAAAAGTTTCCAATGAAAGAATATAAACGCAAAGCACTACTTTGTAAACCAAATCACATGTGTGCCACTTGCTCAATTAGGAATACAGGAAAACTGAAAAGTGATATAACACACTGTACAGCACAAGAACAAATTTCCATCGAAAGAACAGAAACACAAAGCACAACTTTGTAAACTAATTCACATACGTGTCGCCCGTTCAATTATTATAACAGGAAAACTGAAAAGTGATATATCCAACTGTACAGCACAGGAACAAGTTTCCATCGAAAGAACAGAAACGCAAAGCACAACTTTGTAAACTAATTCACATATGTGTCCCCCGTTCAGTTATTATAACAGGAAAACTGAAAAGTGATATATCACACTGTACAGCACAGGAACAAGTTTCCAACAGAAGATCAGATACGCAAAGGACTACCTTGTAAAGTAAATCACATGTGTGTCGCTCACTCAATTAGGAATAAAGGGAAACTGAAAAGCGAAAAATCGAAATGTACAGCAAAGAAACAAGTTTTCATCAAAAGAACAGAAACGCAAAGCACAACTTTGTAAACTAATTCACATTCGTGAATTATTTTAACAGGAAAATAATTTTATCACATTATTATAACAGGAAAACTGAAAAGTGATATAACCCTAACCCTAACCCTAAGCCCCTAACCCTAACCCTAACCCTAACCCTAACCCTAACCCTACCCTAACCCTAACCTTCCCCTAACCCTAACCCTAACCCTAACCCTAACCCTAATCCTAACCCTAACTTGTTCCTAACAGGAACAAGTTTGCAACCAAAGAACATAAACGCAAAGCACTACTTTGTAAACTAAATCACATGTGTGCCACTCGCTCAATTAGGAATACAGAAAACTGAAAAGAGATATAACACATGTGAGTAACCAGCTAGTTAATTTACTAGCATTACAGCATTTGGCAAGAAAAGCAAGCCTCTCTGGATGCCTGTGCCAGTTGATGCCCTCACGCCATGACTATCTTCAGACAGAAAAGGGATTTTGGAATTACAGCTGCCATTGTTACTGCCATCTCATTGGCAGCTGTTGGAGTTACCACAATGGCATTAGCCATGAGTCATACTGGGCAGACTGCTCAGACCCTGAATAACCTTTTAGCCAATGTAGCTCATGCCTTAGATGTACAAAAAGGAATTAATGCTCAACTAAAAGGAGGTTTGATGGTATTCAATCAGAGGTTTGATCTCGTGCAGGAGCAAATTGATACCCTATGGCAAATTGCTCAACTTGGCTGTCAATGAAAGTATGCTGGACTTTGTGTCACTAGCATACAACATGAGAATTTTCCCTGTGCTGCAAATCTGTCTAAACAATTGTCAAGCTATATTTTAGGTAATTGGAATGGAGAATTCGATACTATGATGGACCAGCTGAGAGTGGCCATTGTCATGGTAAATTCTACCAGAGTGGACGCAGGATTAGCCACAGGATTATCATCATGGATTGCTGCAGCCATGAATCATCTGAAGGAATGGGAGGGCATGGGAGCGTTATCAGGACTTCTGGTGTTGGTCACCTTGGTTTGCCTGTGGTATATATGCAAGATTAGAGTCTCACAACAGCGTAATGCAGCCATGACCATTCAGGCCTTTACAGCCATTGAAGCAGGACAGTTTCCCCAAGCATGGTTGGCTACCATCAAAAGCTAAAATGTTATGATCAGGATGCGAGGCTAAGCACTGCACTCAGGGTCAGCCGCCTTGGACCCAGAGAAGAGCATGTCTGATTGCATGCGGGTTGATGCCCCAGGTCCCGCCTCTGAGAAAAAGGTATCGGACGGTCTGATGCTCTTTGGGTGGATGACACCTAAATGAACATCAGTACAAAGTCCCAATTTATTTCTAATATCAGAGATCAGACCTCTACTCTTGCCTGATGCGTCCAAAACAAAAGGGGGGAACTGTAGAGAGCTGCGTAATGCCGCGCCTGAAAGATGGAGCTGGTTTCCACCTTCCACCGTCCAGATGGTGAGTGCTCTCTGTCACAAACAACTCCACATTTGGCTAAGGCTGAGGATCTGGCTTGCTTCCATGTATGTGGACCTATCTGCATTGCCCACGTGGCATGCTGGGGTTGGCTACCCAGAGGCTATTTAAAGTGGGCTGGCTTTCCCCAGGGTCAGATGATTGTTCAAGGTTCCTGAATAAACTGCATTGAAAAAAAAAAAGATAAAAGATAAAAAAAAAATTCAGAAACACATCAAAAACATCAACCATCATGATCAACTAGGCTTCATCTGAGAAATTTAGGGATAATTCAATGTATAAAATTCAATAAATATAAACCATCATATAACAGACTAAAATGCAAAACCCACATTGTCATCTAAAATTTTCTATGTAGCATATTATGATCTTCTAATAAGTTCCAGAAGATTTTAAAAATATTTTACTTGGTAAGGTTAAAATATTGACATTATTCACTGTCAAATTTTAATAAATGTGAGTTAAGTGAATGAATAGAAACACAACCAATCAGAAGCATAGCTTTCCATTTTTAGATGTTGATATCAAACACATAGATAATACTACTATGCTCTGACCCTCTTACAGTGAGCCATGGATACTCCAATACTATAATTTCATATTTGGAGTTGTTACACAGGATGGTAAAGTTATATCCAACTTAGTTTCAGAACTTAAAATTTGAGTACTTTAGATCACTGCCCAGTATACTCATAATTACATGGCATTGTGACAAGATATATATATATCTTATTATATATATATAATGCAAACATGTGTATCTATATTTCAGTAAATATATATGAAGTAAAATAATATTATTAGTGGAATATGAAAATATGTATTTCACCTACTCAGATTTTCATGATGATCTGCATGTATTAATACATATTAAAGTGACAGAGTTAGGCTTTGAGAAAATTGTAGTGACAGCATGTAAAATAGGTATGATAATGAGGTAAGAATGCTAGAGGCAGGCTTCGGGAAAATGGTTTTCAATCTGACTTGTAAATTGGATTCATTTAAGGGATAAATTAGAGAATGAAAAGTTAAAATGAGAACACATCTCAAAAGTATTGAATGGTTGTAGCCAGTAACTGCATAAGGTAGATTAATTTTAAAAATATGAAACATTAAAAAATATGAGTTATTTCCCTCAGAATGATCTTTTCTAGATCCCACCATTTGCCTGCAAATCTCATGATTTCCTCCTTTCTCATTGCTGAGTAGTATTCCATTGTATAAAAATACCACAATTTCTGTACCCATTCCTCCATTGATGGACATCTGGGTTGTTTCCAGGTTCCGGCTATTACAAATAAAGCTGTTATAAACGTGGTTAAAAAAAAAGAAAGAAAGAATAGAAACGAAAAGCACAACATTGTAAACTAATTCACATGCGTGTGTCTCGTTCAATTATTATAACAGGAAAAATAAAAGTGATATATCACACTTTACAAGACAGAAAAAAGTTTCTAACACAAGAACAGAAACACAAAGCACTACTTTGTAAAGTAAATCACATGTGTGTCGCTCGCTGAATTAGGAATATAGGAAAACTGAAAAGTGATGTACTGAACTGTACTGCAAAGAAACAAGTTTTCATCGAAAGAACAGAAACAAAAAGCACAACTTTGTAAACTAATTCACATACGTGTCGCCTGTTCAATTATTATAACAGGAAAACAGAAAAGTGATATAACCCTAACCATTACCTAACACTAACCCTACCCCCCTAACACTAACCCTAACCCTAACCCTAACCCTAAACGTAACTTGTTCCTACAAAGTACTAATATGTAAACAAAATTACATGTGTGTCACTCGCTCAAATATGAACACAGGAAAACTGAAAAGTGATATATCACACTGTACAGCAGAGGAACAGGTTTCGAACGAAAGAACATAAAAGCAAAGCACTACATTGTAAACTAAATCACATGTGTGTTGCTCGCTCAATTAGGAATACAGCAAAACTGAAAAGTGATATATCGAATTGTACGGCAAAGAAACAAGTTTTCCTTGAAAGAACAGAAACACAAAGCACAACTTTGTAAACTAATTCACATACGTGTTGCCCGTTCAATAATTATAACAGGAAAACTGAAAAGTGATATAACGCACTGGACAACACAGAAATAAGTTTCCAACAGAAGAACAGAAACGCAAAGCACTAATTTGTAAACTAAATCACATGTGTGTTTCTCCTTCAATTAGGAATACAGGAAAACTGAAAAGTGATATATCGCACTGTACAGCACAGAATAAAGTTTCCATCTAAAGAACAGAAACGCAAAGCACAACTTAGTAAACTAATTCTCATATGTGTCGCATGTTCAATTATTATAAAAAGGAAAACTGAAAAGTCATATAACCCTCACCCTAACCCTAATCCTAATCCTAAACCTAACCATAAACCTAACCCCTAACCCCAACCCTAACCCTAACCATAACCCTAACCCTAACCATAACCCTACCTTGTTCCTAACAGGAACAAGTTTCCAACAAAAGAACATAAAAAGCAAAGCACTACTTTGTAAACTGAATCACATGTGTGTCACTCGCTCAATTAGGAATACAGGAAACCTGAAAAGTGATATATCACACTGTACAGCACAGGAACAAGTTTCGAACGAAAGAACAGAAAAGCAAAGACTACTTTTAAATGGAATCACATGTGTGTCACTCGCTCAATTAGTAATACAGGGAAACTGAAAAGTGAAATATCACACTGTACAGCACAGAAACAAGTTTCCAACAGAAGAACAGAAGTGCAAGCACTACTTCGTAAACTAAGTCACATGTGTGTTGCTCGCTCAATCAGGAATACAGGAAACCTGAAAAGTGATATATCGCAGTGTACAGCACAGGAAGAAGTTTCCAACGAAAGAACAGAAAAGCAAAGCACTACTTTTAAACGGAATCACATGTGTGTCGATTGCTAAATTAGGAATACAGGAAAACTGAAAAGTGTTATCTCACACCGTAAGGACAGAAACAAGTTTCCATCGAAAGAACAGAAACGCAAAGCACAACTTTGTAAACTAATTCACACACGTGTCGCCCCTTCAATTATTATGACAGGAAAACTGAAAAGTGACATAACCCTAACCCTAAGCCCCTAACCCTAACCAAAACCCTAACCCTAACCCTAACCCTAAGCCCCTAACCCTAACCCTAACCCTAACCCTAACCATAACCCTAACCATAACTTGTTCCTAACAGGAACAAGTTTCCAACGAAAGAACATAAATGCAAAGCACTACTTTGTAAACTAAATCAAATGTGGGCCACTCGCTCAATTAGGAATACAGGAAAACTTAAAAGTGATATAACGCACTGTACAGCACAGGAACAAGTTTCGAACGAAAGAAGAGAAAAGCAAAGCAAAACTTTGTAAACTAATTCACATACGTGTCGCCCATTCAATTATTATAACAGGAAAACTGAAAAGTGATATATCCAACTGTACAGCACAGAAACAAGTTTCCAACAGAAGAACAGAAACGCAAAGCACTACTTTGTAAACTAAATCACATGTGTGTCGCTCACTCAATTAGGAATACAGGGAAACTGAAAAGCAATATATGGAAATTATGGCAAAGAAACAAGTTGTCATCAAAAGAACAGAAACGCAAAGCACAACTTTGTAAACTAATTCACATACGTGTCGCCCGTTCAATTATCATAACAGGAAAACTGAAAAGTGATATATCGAACTGTACAGTACAGGAACAAGTTTCCAACAGAAGATCAGAAACGCAAAGCAGTACTTTGTAAAGTAAATCACATGTGTGTCGCTCACTCAATTAGGAATACAGGGAAACTGAAAAGCGAAAAATTGAAATGTACGGCAAAGAAACAAGTTTTCATCGAAAGAACAGAAATGCAAAGGACAACTTTGTAAACTAATTCACATTCGTTTCGCCTGTTCAATTATTATAACAGGAAAACTGAAAAGTGTTATAACCCTAACCCTAACCCTAAGCCCCTAACCCTAACCCTAACCCTCAACCTAACCCTACCCTAACCCTAACACTCACCCTAACCCTAACCCTAACCCTAACCCTAACCCTAACCCTAATCATAACCCTAACTTGTTCCTAAGGAAAGAACAGAAACGCAAAGCACTACTTTGTAAACTAAATCACATGTGTGCCACTCGCTTAATTAGGAATACAGGAAAACTGAAAAGTGATATAACGCACTGTACAGCACAGGAACAATTTCGAACAAAAGAACAGAAAAGCAAAGCATACTTTTAAACAGAATCACATGTGTGTCGCTTGCTCAATTAGGAATACAGGAAAACTGAAAAGTGTTATCTCGCACCATAAGGCACAGAAACAAGTTTCCAACGAAAGAACAGAAAAGCAAAGCACTACTTTTAAACAGAATCACATGTGTGTCGATTGCTAAATTAGGAATACAGGAAAACTGAAAAGTGTTATCTCGCACCATAAGGCACAGAAACAAGTTTCCATCGAAAGAATAGAAACGCAAAGCACAACTTTGTAAACTAATTCACACACGTGTCGCCCCTTCAATTATTATGACAGGAAAACTGAAAAGTGACATAACCCTAACCCTAACCCTAAGCCCCTAACACTAAACAAAACCCTAACCCTACCCTAACCCTAAGCCCCTAACCCTAACCCTAACCCTAACCATAACCCTAACCCTAACCATAACTTGTTCCTAACAGGAACAAGTTTCCAACGAAAGAACATAAACGCAAAGCACTACTTTGTAAACTAAATCAAATGTGGGCCACTCGCTCAATTAGGAATACAGGAAAACTTAAAAGTGATATAACGCACTGTACAGCACAGGAACAAGTTTCGAACAAAAGAAGAGAAAAGCAAAGCAAAACTTTGTAAACTAATTCACATACGTGTAGCCCGTTCAATTATTATAACAGGAAAACTGAAAAGTGATATATCCAACTGTACAACACAGGAACAAGTTTAACACTCGAACCCTAACCCTAAAACGCTAAAAACACAACTTTTCCTAAAAGTACTAATATGTAAACAAAATTACATGTGTCATTCAATTATTAAATATGAACACAGGAAAACTGAAAAGTGATATATCACACTGTAGAGCACAGAAACAAGTTTCCAACAGAAGAACAGAAACGCAAAGCACTACTTTGTAAACTAAATCACATGTGTGTCGCTCACTCAATTAGGAATACAGGGAAACTGAAAAGAGATATATCGAATTGTTCAGCACAGGAACAAGTTTTCCTTCAAAGAAAAGAAAAGCAAAGCACAATTTTGTAAACTAAAGAACATGTGTGTCGCTCAAATATTATAATACAGGAAAACTGAAAAGTGATATAACGCACTGACATACAGCACAGAAAACTTTTCCAATGAAAGAACAGAAAAGCAAAGAACTACTTTTAAACGGAATCACATGTGTGTTTCTCCTTCAATTAGGAATACAGGAAAACTGAAAAGTGTCATCTCTCCTGTATGGCACAGAAACAAGTTTCCATCTAAAGAACAGAAATGCAAAGCACAACTTTGTAAACTACTTCACATACGTGTCGCCTGTTCAATTATTATAACAGGAAAACTGAAAAGTGATATAAGACTAACCCCTAAAAACTAACCCTAACCCTAACCCTAACCCTAACCCTAACCCTAACCTAACTATAACCCTACCTTGTTCCTAACAGGAACAAGTACCTAACAAAAAAGAACATAAAAGCAAAGCACTACTTTGTAAACTGAATCAACTTGTTCCTAAATTAGGAACAAGTTTCTGAAAAGTGATATAAACAAAAACAAGTTTCGAACGAAAGAACAGAAAAGCAACTACTTTTAAACTAATCACATACGTGTCGCTGTTTAGTAATACAATTATTATAACAGGAAAAAGTGAAAAGTGATATAACCTCACCTTAACCATAAAACTGATAACCATAACCCTAACCCCTAACCCTAACCCTAACCTTAATCCTAACCCTAACCCTAACCCTAGACCTAACCCTACAGGAAAACTGAAAATTGTTATCTCGCGCTGTATGGCACAGAAACAAGTTTTCATCGAAAGAACAGAAACACAAAGCAAAACTTTATAAAAAAATTCACATACCTGTCGCCCCTTCAATTATTATAAGAGGAAAACTGTAAAGTGATATAACCCTAGCCCTAACCCTAACCCTAACCGGTAACCCTAACACTAACCCTAACCCCCTAACCATAACCCTAACACTAACCCTAACCCTAAACCTAAACCTACCTTAACCTAACCCTAACCCTAAACCCTAACCCTAACCCAAAACCTGACCCTAACTTGTTCCTAACAAGAACAAGGTAGGAAACTTGTTCCTAACAAGAACAAGGTAGGAAACTTGTTCCTAACAAGAACAAGTTTCCAAGGAAAGAACATAAACACAAAGCACTACTTTGTAAACAAAATCACATGTGTGTCACTCTCTCAATTAGGAATACAGGAAAACTGAAAAGTGATATCTCGCATTGTACCTCACACTAACAAGTTTCCAACGAAAGAACAGAAATGTAAAGCACAACTTTGTAAAATATGCAACCTGTGTGTCCCCTGCACAATTATATCGCACTGTACAGCACAGGAACAAGTTTCCAATGAAAGAACCAAAAAGCAAAGCACTACTTTGTAAACTAATTCACACATGTGTCGCCTGTTCAATTATTATAACAGGAAAACTGAAAAGTGATATAATGCACTGTACAGCACAGGAACAAGTTTCCAACGAAAGAACAGAAAAGCAAAGCACTACTTGTAAACGGAATAACATGTGTGTCGCTTGCTCAATTAGGAATACAGGATAACAGAAAAGTGTTATCTCTCACTGTACGGCACAAAAAAAAACTTTCCATTGAAAGACCAGAAACGAAAAGCACAACTTTGTAAACTATTTCACATACGTGTTGCCCTTTTAATTATTATTACAGGATAACTGAAAAGTGATATATCACACTGTACAGCACAGAAACAAGTTTCCAACAGAAGATCAGAAACGCAAAGCACTACTATGTAAACTAATTCACATACGTGTCACCTGTTCAATTATTATAACAGGTAAACTGAAAAGTGATATAACCCTAATCCTAACCCTAACCCTAACCCTAACCCTAACCCTAACCCCTAACCCTAACCCTAAGCCTAACCCTAACCCTACCCTAACCCTAACCCTAACCCTAACTGTAACTCTAACCCTAACCCTAAACCTAACTTGTTCCTAACAGGAATAAGTTTCCAACAAATGAACAGAAAAGCACAGCACAACTTTATAAACTACAGTACATGTGTGTCGCTCACTCAATTAGGAAAACAGGAAAACTGAAAAGTGATATATCAAACTGTACAGCACAGGAACAACTTTCAAACAAAAGAACAGAAAAGCAAAGCACTACTTTGTAAACTAAATCACATTTGTGTCACTTGCTCAATTAGGAATACAGGAAAACTGAAAAGTGATATATCGAACTGTACATCAAAGAAACAAGTTTTCATCGAATGAACAGAAATGCAAAGCACAACTTTTTAAACTAATTCACATACGTGTAGCCTGTTCAATTATTATAACAGGAAAACTGAAAAGTGACATAACCCTAACCCTAACCATAACCATAACACTTAACAATAACTAAAACCCTAACACTAACCCTAACCACCTAACCCTAACTCTAACCCTAACCCTAACCCTAACCCTACCCTAACCCGAACCATAACCCTAACTTGTTACTAATAGGAACAAGTTTCCAACCCAAGAACATAAACGCAAAGCACTACTTTGTAAACTAAATCACATGTGTGTTGCTTGCTCAATTAGGAATACTGGAAAACTGAAAAGTGATATATCGCACTGTACAGCACAGGAACAAGTTTCCAACCAAAGAACAAAAAAGCAAAGCACTACTTTGTAAACTAATTCACATATGTGTCGCCTGTTCAATTATTATAACAGTAAAACTGAAAATTGATATAACACACTGTATAGCACAGGAACAAGTTTCCAAAGAATGAACATAAAAGCAAAACACTACATTGTAAACTAAATCACATGTGTGTCACTAGCTCAATTAGGAATACAGGAAAAATGAAAAGTGTTATCTCGCACTGTACAGCACAGAAACAATTTTCGAACGAAAGAACAGAAAAGCAAAGCATTACTTTGTAAACTAAATCACATGTGTGTCTCTCGCTCAATATGGAATACAGGAAAACCGAAAAGAGATATATCGCACTGTAGAGCACAGGAACATGTTTCTATGAAAGAACAGAAACGTAAAGCACAACTTTGTAAACTAATTCACATACGTGTTGCCTGTTCAATTATTATAACATGAAAACTTAAAAGTGATATAACCCTAAAACTAACCATAACCTAACACTAACCCTAACTCCCTAACACTAAACCTAACCCCTAACGCTAACCCTAGCCCTAGTCCCCCAGCCCTAGCCCTCTAGCCCAACCCCCTTGCCCTAGCCCCCTAGCCCCTTCCCTAGCCCCCTAGCGCTAGCCTCCTAGCCCCCTAGGCCCTAGCACCCTAGCCCTAGCCCTAGCCTCCTAGCCCTAGCCCTAGCCCTAGCCCCAGCCCTAGCCCCCTAGTCCCCTAGACTCAGCCCTAACCCTAGCCCCCTAGCCCTATCCCCCTAGACCCAGTCCTAGCACCCTAGTCCTAGCCCTAGCCCCCTAGTCCCCTAGCCCCCTAGCCCTAACCCCTTGCCCTAGTCCTAGTCCTAGTCCCAGCCCTAGCCCCCTAGCCCCTAGTCCTAGCCTTCTAGCCCTAACCCCTAGCCCCCTAGCTCCAGCCCTAGCCTCCAGCCTCAACCCCTGCCCCAGCCCTAGCCCTAGCCCTAGACCTAACCCTAACCCTGAACCTGAACCTGACATTGACCCTAACACTAACCCTAACCCTAACACCCTAAAACTAACCCTAACCCCTTACCATAAACCTAACCCTAACCCTAACACTAACCTCCTAACCATAACCCTAAAACTAACACTAACACCCTAACCCTAACCCTAACCCTGACTTTAACCCCTAACCCTAACCCTAACCCCTAACACTAACCCTATCCCCCCTTAACGCTAACCCTGACCCTGACCCTGATCCTGAACTGAACCCTAACACTAAAGCTATCCCTAACCGTAACCCCCAACACTAACCCGAACCCCTAAACCTAACCCTATCCCTAAATCTAACCCTAACTCCTAACCCCTAACCCTAACCCCTAACCCCTAACCCTAACCCTAACCCTAACCCTAACCCCAACCAAACCCAACCCCAACCCTAATCCCAACCCTAACCCTAACCCTAACCCTAACACTTTAACCCTAACACCTAACCCCTAAACCTAACCCTAGCACTAACCCCAACCCCAACCCCAACCCAAACCCTAACCCTAACCCTAACCCTCTAACACTAACCCCTAACCCTAACCCTAACCCTAACCCCAACCGCAACTCCAACCCCAACCCCAACCCTAACCCCAACCCTAACCCTAACCCTAACCCTAACCCTAACCCTCTAACCCTAACCCTAACCTCTAACCCTAACCCTAACACTAACCCTAACCCTAACCCCAAAACCCCTAACCCTAACACAACCAACCCTAACCCTAACCCTAACCCTAACCCTTACCCTCTAACACTAACCCTAAACCTCTAACCCTAACCCTAACCCTAATCCTAACCCTAACCCTAACCCTAACCCTAACCCCTACCCCCTAACCCTAACTCTAACCCTAACCCTAACCCTAACATTAATTCAAATTTAGAATTGGCTAAGGAGTTTCATAAAAGTTTTCATGTTACAGCTGAGACATTGCATCATCGATTTGACACAACTAGAAAAGAAGCTAGAGATATTGTTACCCAATGTCAAAATTGTTGTTAGTTCTTACCTATGCCTCATGTTGGGATTAATCCCAGAGGAATCCGGCCACTACAAGTGTGGCAGATGGATGTTACTCACATTTCATTGTTTGGTAAACTTCAATATTTGCATGTTTCTGTTGATACTTGCTCTGGAGTTGTGTTTGCTTCTCCCCTGACTGGAGAAAAGGCAGCCCATGTTATTCAACATTGCCTAGAGGCATGGAGTGCCTGGGGAAAGCCCAAAATTCTAAAAACTGACAATGGGCCGGACTATACTTCTCAAAAATTTGGACAGTTTTGTCATCAAATAAAAGTGACCCATCTAACGTGTCTCCCATATAACCCTCAAAGTCAGGGTATTATTAAACATGCTGACCGCACCCTAAATAATAAAACAAAAGGCCCAAGGAAATGATCAAATGGAAGGATGTCTTAACTGGTCAATGGAAAAGCCCGGATCCTATCTTAATAATATCCAGGGGAGCTGTCTGTGTTTTCCCACAGGAAGAAAACAATCCATACTGGGTACCGGAGCACCTCACGCGAAAGCTGGTGACAGCTGAAGATGATCTTTCCATAGATACACCTGCTACCACTTGAAGAGTGAGTCAAGGGCAGCGAGGATGACCACTAATTCTACTCGAGTGGATTCATCGCCCACAGATGGCTTATTACCCTGGGTTTCTTCTGCCTTTTCTTACTTTAAGATTGGGTGGGGGTTGGTATGTTTGGTGCAGCACTATGTTGTGGCTTAGTGTTTTTACTCTGGTTGTTCTGCAAACTCAATACCCAACATAAACGTGACTAGGTCGCGATCGCACAAACACTTGTGGCCTTGAAACAAGGATCATCTCCCAAAATTTGGTTATCCATGTTAAAAAATTAAAACAGACTGTGACACTCAGTCGATGCACCTCAGGGGTTTTACCCATTGCCCTGAGTCGATGAGTGATCCAAGTCAATGTTGCCTTTGCCTGCTGCTGCTATGGTACCTAGATAGGAGGATGACAGCCCTTGCACTCCCTGGAATTTTATTCCATTGCACGGGAATGGGTGTCACCTCCTTTTTTAATCTTCTCCCTTAGCCCCTGCACCCAGAGGACTTGTCTCCATTGCACCTGGTGGGGTAAGGAAGTAATCTAAAGCTCTTGATGGCTTACTCCCCAAAGAAGGAGCTCCCTTGATCGAGCTTAGGGCTCTCTTGTGCCTCGCTTATAGGCTTTAAGGCAGTTTTCATTTATTAAAACAAAAGGGGGATGTGGAGAGCTGAGACTCAGACGACACTAGGTGGCGCTGACATTTTGCCCTCAAAACTGTAAAAAAACACCTCCAGTAGGCATGCGCAGGTTGCACAAATTGCGTAAGCACACTGAGCACACTGGGCCGGAGTCATCAGCCAGGATAAAGAGTGAGCAGCCAATTGGTGTATTGACATGTCACTTAGGTGCGACCAGGGCTTATATAAACAGCGTCACTTCTGGGCCCTGGCGCTCTCCTCCCTCTCCTCCTCCTCTCTCTCTCACAGAGGGCATCCGCGCCCTGGCCGCGGCATGCGGGACGCCTCTGTGTCCATCAGCAAATGCGAGCGCCGCCTGTGAACGCGAAGTGGCCGGGCCTGCTCTCCTCTCCTCCTTTCATCGATTGACTGTAATAAAGGCTTGTTGTGAAGGACCCTTGTGCCCGCAAGCTTCTGCCAGCAAGACGAATCACGAGGCTTCCAACACCCTGACAGACCTGGCTATGACTCCTGACAGCCGCGGGTCTGGCCCTGACAGCCCTGGCCCTGGCACTGACACCCCTGGCATTGGCCGTGACAGCCCAGGCCCTGGCCCTGACAGCCCTGGCCCTTGCCCTGACAGCCCTGGCCCTGGCAGCCCTGGCCCTGGCCTTGGCGGCCCTGGTCCTGGTTTTGACCCTGGCCCTGGCCCAGACCCTTGACCCTAACCCTTGACCCCCTAACCCTAAACCTAACCCCTAACCCTAACCATAGCCCTAGCCCCTAGCCCTAGCCCGCGAGCCCTAGCCTCCTAGCCCCTAGCCCCCTAGCCCCGCTACCGCGAGCCAACTAGTCCTAGCCCTAGTCCTAGCCCCCTAAAACTAGCCCCCTAGCCACAGCCGTAGCCCCCTAGCCCTAGCCCTAGCCCTAGCCCCAGCCCTAGCCCCAGCCCCCAGCCCAATCCTCCTAGCCCCAGCCCTAGCCCCCTAGCCCTAGCCCTAGGCCCCTAGTCCCTTAGCCCCCTAGCCCTAGCCCCCTAGCCCTAGCCCTACCCCCCTAGCCCTAGGCCTAGCCCTAGGCCCAGCCCTAGCCCTCTAGCACCCTAGCCTCAGCCCTAGCCCTAGCCCCCTAGCCCTATCCCCCTAGCCCCAGCCCTTGCCCCCTAGTCCTAGCCCCCTAGTCCACTAGCCCCCTAGCCCTAGCCCCCTAGCCTTAGTCCTAGTCCTAGCACCAGCCCTAGACCCTAGCCCCCTAGCCCTTAGCCCTAGCCCCTTGGCCCTAGCCACCTAGCCCCCTAGCCACAGCCTTAGCCTCCTAGAACCCTACCCGAGCCCTAGCCCCCTAGCCCCCTAGGTCCAGCCCTAGCCTCCAGGCCGAGCCCCATCCCCAGCCCTAGCTCTAGCCCTAGCCCTAAACCTAACCCTGACCCTGACCCTGACCCTGACCCTGACCCTGACCCTAACCCTAACCCCCTAACGCTAACCTTAACACTAATCCCCTAACCCTAACAATAACCCTAACCCCCTAATCCTAACCATAAACCTACCCCTAACCCCCTAACCCTAACACTAACCCTGACTTTAACCCCTAACCCTAACCCCTAACCCTAACCCTAACCCCCCTAACCCTAACCCTGACCCTGACCCTGACCCTGACCCTGACCCTTAACCCTAACCCTAACACCCCTAACCCTAACCCTAACTCCTAACCCCTAACCCTAACCCTATCCCTAACCCTAAGCCTAACCCCTAACCCCTAGCCCTAACCCTAACCATAACAATAACCCCAACCCAAACCCCAACCCCAACCCCAACCCCAACCCTAACCCCAACCCTAACCCTAACCAAAACCCTAACCCTAACCCTAACCCTCTAAATCTAACCCTAACCCTCTAACCATAACGCTAACACTAACCCTAAACCTAACCCTAAACCTCTAACCCTAACCCTCACACTGACAGCCCTGACCCTGACCCTGACAGCACTGACCCTGACCCTGACAGCCCTGGCCCTGACCCTGACAGCCCTGGCCCTGGCCCTGACAGCCATGGCCTTGGCCCTGACAGCCCTGGCCCTGGCAGCCCTGGCCCTGGCCCTGGCGGCCCTGGTCCTGGTTTTGACCCTGGCCCTGGCCCTGACCCTTGACCCTAACCCTTGACCCCCTAACCCTAAACCTAATCCCTAACCCTAACCCCCTAATCCCTAACCCTGCCCTAGCACCCTAACCCCTAGCACCGCTTAGCCCCGCCGCCTCTAGCACCCTAGTCCTAGCCCCCTAGCCCCCCAGCACTAAACCCCTAGCCCCCCTAACCCCCCAGCAACCCCCTAGACCCTAGCCCCTAGCCCCCTAGCACCCTAGTCCTAGCCCCACCCCTAGCCCCCTAGCCCCAGCCCTAGCCCCCTAGCCCCCAGCCCCAGCCCCAGCCAGCCCCTAGCCCCAGCCCTAGCCCCCCCTAGCCCCCTACCCCAGGCCTAGCCTAGCCCCAGCCCTGAGCCCTAGCCCCTAGCCCTGAAGCCCCCCAGATCCTGCCCTGACCCTGCCTAGCCCTGACCCTGACCCCTGCCCCTGACCTGCCCTGACCCCTGGCCCCCCCTGACAGCCCTAGCCCCCCTAGCCCTGGTCCTGGCCCCCTGGCCCTGGCCCTGAGCCCCTAGACCCCCCCTAGCCCCCTAGCCCTAACCAGCCCCCTAGCCCCAGCCCTCCCCCTGCCCCTAGCACCCTAAGCCCCTGGCCCTGGCAGCCCTAGCCCCCCTGGCTAGCACCCTGGTCCTAGCCCTCCCTGGCCCTAGCCCCTAGCCTAGCCCCCTAGCCCCAGCCCTCCCAGCCCCCAGCCCCAGCCCCCAGCCCCAGCCCCCCAGCCCTAGCCCTAGCCCCAGCCCCTACCCCTAGCCCCAGATCCTGACCCTGAGCCCCAGCCCTGCCCCAGCCCTGACCCTAGCCCCCAGCCCTAGCCCCCTAGCCCCACCCCTGCCAGCCCCCCCCTGCCCCAGCCCTGAGGCCTGCCTCCAGCCCTGGCCCTGGCCCTAGCCCTGAACCCTGGCCCAGATCCTGACCCTGACCCTGACCCTAACCCCAACCCTAACCCTGACAGACCTGGCCCTGACACTGACAGCCCTGGCCCTGGCCCTGACAGCCCTGGCCCTGGCCCTGACAGCCCTGGCACTGGCCCTGACAGCCCTGGCCCTGGCCCTGACAGCCCTGGCCCTGATCCTGACAGCCCTGGCCCTGACTCTGACAGCCCTGGCCCTGGCAGCCCTGGCCATGGCCCTGAGAGCCCTGACAGCACTGGCCCTGGCAGCCCTGGCCCTGGCCCTGGCCCTTGACCCTTAACCCTAACCTTTGACCCACTAACAATAACCCCTAACTCTAACCCCTAACCCATAACCCTAACCCTAACCCTGACAGCCCTGACCCTGACCCTGACAGCACTGACCCTGACCCTGACAGCCCTGGCCTTGACCCTGACAGCCCTAGCCCTGGCCCTGGCAGCCCTGGTCCTGGCCCTGGCAGCCCAGGCCCTGGCCCTGGCGGCCCTGGTCCTAGCCCTGACCCTGACCCTGTCCCTGACCCTTGACCCTAACCCTTGACAACCTAACCCTAACCCTAACCCGGAACCCTAACACAAGCCCTAGAGCCCTAGCCCTAGCCTGTTAGCCCAACCCCCTTGCCCTAGCCCCTACCCCTAGCCCTAGCACCCTAGCCCTAGTCTCCTTGAACCCTAGCCCCCTAGACCCCTAGCCCTAGCCTGCTAGTCCTAGCCCCCTAGCACTAGCCCCCTAACCCCAGCCCTAGCCCCCTAGCCCTAGCCCTAGCCCACTAGCCCTAGCCCTAACCCTAGCACCAGCCCTAGCCCCCTAGCCCCCTAGTCTCAGCCCTAGTCCTAGCCCGCTACCACTATCCCCCTAGCCCCAGCCCTAGCCCCCTAGGCCTAGCCCTAGCCCCTAGTCCCCTAGCCCCCTAGCCCTACCCCCTAGCACTAGCCCTAGCTCCCTAGCACTAGTCCTAGTCCTAGCCCCAGCCCTAGCCCCCTAGCCCCTAGCCCTAGCCCCCTAGCCCTAGCCACCTATCCCCCTAGCCCCAGCCCTAGCCTCCTAGCCCCCTAGCCCTAGCCCTAGCCCCCTAGCCACCTACCTCCAGCCCTAGCCTCCAGCCCCAGTCCCAGCCCCAGCCCTAGCGTTAGCCCTAGCCCTAACCTTAACCCTGACCCTGACCCTGACACTAACCCTAACCCTGACCCTAACCCCCTAACTCTAACCCTAACACTAACCCCCTAACCCTAACCCTAACCACCTAACCCTAACCCTAAACCTAACCCTAACCCCCTAACCCTAACCCTAACCCTGACTTTAACCCCTAACACTAACCCTAACCCTAACCCCTAACCCTAACCCTAACTCCCCTAACCCTAAACCTGACCCTGACCCTGACCCTGACCCCTAACCGTAACCCTAACCCTAATCCTAACCGTAACACCCCTAACCCTATCCCTAACCCTAACCCTAACCCCTAACACCTAACCCTAAGCCTAACCCTAACCCTAACCCTAACCCCAACCCCAACCACAACCACAACCACAACCCCAACCCTAACCCTAACCCTAACCCTCTAACCCTAACCCTCACACTGACAGCCCTGACCCTGACCAGGACAGCACTGACCCTGACCCTGATAGCCCTGGCCCTGACCCTGACATCCCTGGCCCTGGCCCTGACAGCCCTGGCCCTAGGCCTGACTGCCCTGCCCTGGCAGCCCTGGCGCTGGCCCTGGCGGCCCTGGTCTTGGTTTTGTTCCTGGCCCTGGCCCTGACCCTTGACCATAACCCTTGACCCCCTAACCCTAAACCTAACCCCTAACCCTAACACTAGCTCTAGCCCCCTATCCCTAGCCCGCTAGCCCTAGCCCCCTTGCCCTAGCCCCCTAGCCCTAGCCTCCTAGCCCCCTAGCCCCCTAAATCCCCTATCCCTAGCCCCCTAATCCTAGCCCTAATCCTAGCCCCCAAGCACTAGCCCCCTAGCCCCAGCCCCAGCCCCCTAGCCCTAGCGCCAGCCCTAGCCCCTTAGCCCCCGAGCCTCAGCCCTAGCCCTAGCCACCTAGCCCTATCCCCCTAGCACCAGCCCTAGCCCCCTAGCCCTAGCCCTAGCCCCCTAGTCCCCTAGCCCCCTAGTCCTAGCCCTTGTCCTAGCCCCCTAGCACTAGGCCCTAGCCCCAGCCCTAGCCCCCTATCCCTAGCCCTAGCACCCTAGCCCTAGTACTAGCCCTAGCGCCAGCCCTAGCCCCCTAGCCCCTAGCCTCAGCCCTAGCCCTAGGCCCCTAGCCCTAGCCCCCTAGCCCCAGCCCTAGCCCCCTAGCCCTAGCCCCCAGTCCCCTAGCCACCTAGCCCTAGCCCCCTAGCCCCACCACTAGCCCCCTAGCCCTAGTCCTAGTCCTAGCTCCAGCCCTAGCCCCCTATTCCCTAGCCCTAGCCTCCTAGCCCTAGCCACCAAGCCCCCTAGCCCCAGCCTTAGCCTCCTAGCCCCCTACTGTAGCCCTAGCCTCCTAGCCCCCTAGCTCCAGCCCTAGCCTCCAGCCCCAGCCCCAGCCCCAGCCCTAGCCCTAGCCCTAGCCGTAGCCTTAACCCTAACCCTGAACCTGATCCTGACCATGACCCTAACCCTAACCCTAACCTTAACCCCCTAACCCTAACCTTAACACTAATCCCCTAACCCTAACCCTAACCCTAACCCCCTAACCCTAACCCTAACCCTAAACCTAACCCTAACCCCCTAACCCTAACCCTAACCCTGACTTTAACCCCTAACCCTAACCCTAACCCAAAACCCTAACCCTAACCCCCCTAACCCTAACCCTGACCCTGACCCTGACCCTGACAATGACTCAGACCCTGACCCCTAACCCTAACCCTAACACCCTTAACCGTAACCCTAACCCCTAACCGCTAAACCTAACCCTATCCCTAACCCTAACCCTAACCCCTAACCCCTAACCCTAACCCTAACACTAACCATAACCCTAACCCCAACCCCAACGCCAAAACCAACCCCAACCCCAAACCCAACCCTAACCCCAACCCTAACCCTAACCCTAACTCTAACCCTAACCTCTAACCCTAAACCTAACCCTCTAACCATAACCCTAACACTAACCGTAACCCTAACCCTAACCTCTAACCATAACCCCAACCTCAACCCTAACCCTAAACCTAACCCTAACCCTAACCCTAACCCTCACACTGACAGCCCTGACCCTGACCCTGACAGCACTGACCCTGACCCTGACAGCCCTGGCCCTGACCCTGACAGCCCTGGCCCTGGCCCTGACAGCCCTGGCCCTGGCAGCCCTTGCCCTGGCCCTAGCGGCCCTGGTCCTGGTTTTGACCCTGGCCCTGGCCCTGACCCTTAACCCTAACCCTTAACCCCCTAACCCTAAACCTAACCCCTAAACCCTAACCATAGCCCTAGCCCCCTAGCCCTAGCCCGCAAGCCCTAGCCTCCTAGCCCCCTAGGCCCCTAGCCCGGCTAGCCCAAGCCACCTAGTCCTAGCCCTTGTCCTAGCCCCCTAAAACTAGCCCCCTAGCCCCAGCCGTAGCCCCCTAGCCCTAGCCCTAGCCCTAGCACCAGCCCTAACCCCCTAGCCCCCTAGCCTCAGCCCTAGCCCTAGCCCCCTAGCCATATCCCCCTAGCCCCAGCCCTAGTCCAGTAGCCCTACCCCTAGCCCCCTAGTCCCCTAGCCTCCTAGCCCTAACCCCCTAGCCCTAGACCTAGCCCCCTAGCCCTAGTCCTAGTCTAGCCTCAGCCCTAGCCCTAGCCCCCTAGCCCTATCCCCCTAGCCCCAGCCCTAGCCCCCTAGCCCTAGCCCTAGCCCTCTAGTCCCATAGCCTCCTAGCCCTAGCCCCCTAGACCTAGACCTAGCCCCCTAGCCCTAGTCCTATTCTAGCCTCATCCCTAGCCCCCTAGCCCTTAGTCCTAGCCCCCTAGCCCTAGCTCCCTAGCCCCCTAGCCCCAGCCATAGCCTCCTAGCCCTCTAGCCCTAGCCCTAGTCCCCTATCCCTAGTCCTAGCCCTAGGCCCTGCCCTAGCCCCCTAACCCCCTAGCCTCAGCACTAGCCGTAGCCCCTTAGCCCTATCCCCCTAGTCCCAGCCCTAGCCCCCTAGCCCTAGCCCCCAGTCCACTAGCCCCCTAGCCCTAGCCCCCTAGCCCTAGCCCCCTAGCCCTAGTCCTAGTCCTAGCCCCAGCCCTAGCCCGCTAGGCCCCTAGCCCCTAGCCCTAGCCCCCTAGCCCTAGCCCTAGCCCTCTAGTCCCATAGCCTCCTAGCCCTAGCCCCCTAGACCTAGACCTAGCCCCCTAGCCCTAGTCCTATTCTAGCCTCATCCCTAGCCCCCTAGCCCTTAGTCCTAGCCCCCCCCTAGCCCCAGCCCTCCCCTAGCCCCCTAGCCCCAGCCATAGCCTCCTAGCCCTCTAGCCCTAGCCCTAGTCCCCTATCCCTAGTCCTAGCCCTAGGCCCTGCCCTAGCCCCCTAACCCCCTAGCCTCAGCACTAGCCCTAGCCCCCAGCCCCATCCCCAGTCCCAGCCCCAGCCCCCAGCCCCAGCCCCAGCCCCCAGTCCCCAGCCCCAGCCCCAGCCCCTAGCCCCAGCCCCAGCCCCCCCTAGCCCCAGCCCCAGCCCTCCCTAGTCCCAGCCCCAGCCCCAGCCCCCCAGCCCTAGCCCCCCCCCTAGCCCCAGCCCCAGCCCCCAGCCCCAGCCCAGCCACCTAGTCCTAGCCCTAGTCTTAGCCCCATAGCACTAGCCCCCTATCACCAGCCATAGCCCCCTAGCCCTAGACCTAGCCCCAGCCCTAGCCCCATAGCCCCGTAGCCTCAGCCCTAGCCCTAGCCACCTAGCCCTATCCCCGTAACCCCAGCCCTAGTCCCCAGCCCTAGCCCCCAGTCCCCAGCCCCTAGACCTAGCCCCCTAGCCTTAGCCTTAGCCCCCTAGTCCCCTAGACCCCTAGCCCTAGCTCCCTAGCCCTAGCACTAGGCCCCTAGCCCTAGTCCTAGTCCTAGCCCCAGCCCTCGCCCCCTAGCCCTTAGCCCTAGACCCCTAGCCCAAGCCCCCTAGCCCCCTAGCCCCAGCCATAGCCTCCTAGCACCCTAGCCCTAGCCCTAGCCCTAGCCCCTAGCCCCCTAACTCCAGCCCTAGCCTCCAGCCCCAGTCCCAGCCCTAGCAATAGCCCTAGCCCTAAACCTAACCCTGACCCTGACCCTGACCCTGACCCTAACCATAACCCTTACCCTAACCCTAACCTCCTAACACTAACCCTAACCCTAACCACCTAACCCTAACCCTAACCCTAACCCCTAACCCCTAACCCTAACCCTAACCCTGACAGCCCTGACCCTGACCCTGACAGCACTGACCCTGACCATGACAGCCCTGGCCTTGACCCTGACAGCCCTGGCCCTGGCCCTGGCAGCCCTGGTCCTGGCCCTGACAGCCATGTCCCTGGCCCTGGCGGCCCTGGTCCTAGCCCTTACCCTGACCCTGGCCCTGACCCTTGACCTTAACCCTTGACCCCTAACCCTAACCAAAACCCAGAACCCTAACCCTAGCCCTAGCCCACTAGCCCTAGCCCGCTAGCCCAACCCCCTTGCCCTAGCCCCCTAGCCCTAGCCCTAGCACCCTAGCACTAGCCTCCTAGCCACTTAGCCTCCTTGTCCCCCTAGCCCTAGCCCCCGAGTCCTAGCCCTAGTCCTAGCCCCCTAGCACTAGCCCCCTAGCACCAGCCCTAGCCCCATAGCCCTAACCCTAGCCCCCTAGCCCTAGCCCTAGAACCAGCCCTAGCCCCCTAGCCCCCTAACCTCAGCCCTATCCCTAGCCCCCTAGCCCTAGCCCCCTAGACCGAGCCCTAGCCCCCTAGCCCTAATCCTAGTCCTAGCCCCAGCCCTAGCCCCCTAACCCCTAGCCCTAGCCCCCTAGCCCTAGCCCCCTAGCCCCTAGCCCCAGCCCAAGCCCCTTAGCCCTAGCACTAGCCCTAGCCCTAGCCCCAGCCCTAGCCCCCTAGCCCCCTAGCCTCATCCCTAGCCCTAGCCACCTAGCCCTATCCCCCTAGCCCCAGCCCTAGCCCCCTAGCCCCCTAGCCACATTCCTAGCCCTAGCCCCCTATCAATATCCCCCTAGCCCCAGCCGTAGGCCCCTAGCCTTAGCCCTAGCCCCCTAGGCCCCTAGCCCCCTAGCCCTAGCCTCCTAGCCCCTAGCCCTATCCCTCTAGCCCTATTCCTAGTCCTAGCCCCAGCCCTAGCCCCTCGCCCCTGCCCCTAGCCCTAGCCCCCTAGCCCTAGCCCCCTAGCCCTAGCCCTAGCCTCCTAGCCACCTAGCCCTAGCCCTAGCCCCCTAGCCACCTAGCTCCAGCCCTAGCCTCCAGGCCCAGCCCCAGCCCCAGCCCCAGCCCTAGCCCTAGCCCCTAGCCCTAGCCCTAACCCTGACCCCTGACCCTGACACTGACAACCCTAACCCTAACCCTAACCCTAACCCTAACCCTAACCCTAACCCCAAACCCAACCCCCAAACCCCAACCCCAACCCTAACCCTAAACCCTAACCATAACCCTCTAACCCTAACCCTCACACTGACAGCCCTGACCATGACCCTGACAGCCCTGGCCCTGGCCATGA
Organism: Meriones psammophilus; assembly: GCA_036365155.1. NCBI lineage: Eukaryota > Metazoa > Chordata > Mammalia > Rodentia > Muridae > Meriones > Meriones psammophilus. The sequence continues at coordinate 51,424 of JAEOAE010003241.1, read as the reverse complement.
CAGCCCTGGCCCTGGCCCTGATAGCCCTGGCCCTGGCCCTGACAGCCCTGGCCCTGATCCTGACAGCCCTGGCCCTGACTCTGACAGCCCTGGCCCTGGCAGCCCTGGCCGTGGCCCTGATAGCCCTGATGGCTCTGGGCCTGGCAGCCTTTGCGGCCCTCTCCCTGGCCCTGGCCCTGTCCCTGGCAGCCCTGGCCCTGGCCCTGGACCTTGACCCTTGACCCTAACCTTTGACCCACTAACTGTAACCCCTAACATTAACCCCTAACCCCTAACCCTAACCCTAACCCTGACAGCCCTGACCCTGACCCTGACAGCACTGACCCTGACCCTGACAGCCCTGGCCTTGACATTGACAGCCCTGGCCCTGGCCCTGGCAGCCCTGGTCCTGGCCCTGGCAGCCCTGGCCCTGGCCCTGGTGGCCCTGGTCCTAGCCCTGACCCTGACCCTGGCACTGACCCTTGACCCTAACCCTTGACCCCCTAACCCTAACCCTAACCCGGAACCCTAACCCTAGCCCTAGCCCCCTATCCCTAGCCCGCTAGCTCAACCCCCTTGCCCTAGCCCCCTAGCCCTAGCCCTAGCACCCTAGCCCTAGCCTCCTAGCCACCTAGCCCAATTGCCCCCCTAGCCCAAGCCCCCTAGTCCTAGCCCCCTAGCACTAGCCCCCTAGCCCCAGCCCTAGCCCCATAGCCCTAGCCCTAGCCCCATAGCACTAGCTCTAGAACCAGCACTAGCCCCCTAGCCCCCTAGCCTCAGCCCTAGTCCTAGCCCCCTAGTCCTATCCCCCTAGTCCTAGCCCTAGCCCCCTAGCCCTAATCCTAGTCCTAGCCCCAGCCCTAAGCCCCTAACCCCTAGCCCAAGCCCCCTAGCCCTAGCCCCATAGCCCCTAGCCCCAGCCCCAGCCCCCTAGGCCTAGCCCTAGCCCTAGCCCCAGCCCTAGCTCCCTAGCCCCCTAGCCTCAGCCCTAGCCCTAGCCACCTAGCCCTATCCCCCTAGCCTCAGCCCTAGCCTCCTAGCCCTAGCCCTAGCCCCCTAGCCCCCAGCCCCCCAGCCCTAGCCCCCTAGTCCTAGCCCTAGTCCTAGCCCCCTAGCACTAGCCCCCTAGCCCCAGCCCTAGCCCCCTAGCCCCCTAGCCACAGCCGTGGCCCTAGCCCCCTAGCCCTATCCCCCTGCCCCAGCCATAGGCCCCTAGCCTTAGCCCTAGCCCCCTAGGCCCCTAGCCCCCTAGCCCTAGCCCTAGCCACAGCCCTAGCCCACTGGCCCCCTAGTACAGCCCTAGCCCTATCCCCCTAGCCCCTAGCCCTAGCCCCTTGCCCTAACCCCCTAGCCCCCTAGCCCCAGCCCTAGCCTCCTAGCCACCTAGCCCTAGCCCTAGCCCCCTAGCCCCCCAGCCCTAGCCCCAGCCCTAGCCCTAGCCCTAACCCTAACCCTGACCCTGACCCTGACCCTGAACCTGAACCTGACCCTGACCCTGACCCTGACCCTAACCATAACCCTTACCCTAACCCTAACCCCCTAACACTAACCCTAACCCTAACCACCTAACCCTAACCCTAACCCTAACCCCCTAACCCTAACCCTAAACCTAACCCTGACAGCCCTGACAGCCCTGACTGACTGACAGCACTGACAGCACTGGCTGACCCCCTGACAGCCCTGGCCTTGACCCTGACAGCCCTGGCCCTGGCCCTGGCAGCCCTGGTCCTAGCCCTTACCCTGACCCTGGCCCTGACCCTTGACCTTAACCCTTGACCCCCTAACCCTAACCCTAACCCAGAACCCTAACCCTAGCCCTAGCCCACTAACCCTAGCCCGCTAGCCCAACCCCCTTGCCCTAGCCCCCAGCCCTAGCCCTAGCACCCTAGCCCTAGCCTCCTAGCCACCTAGCCCCCGTGTCCCCCTAGCCCTAGCCCCCGAGTCCTAGCCCTAGTCCTAGCCCCCTAGCACTAGCCCCCTAGCACCATCCCTAGCCCCATAGCCCTAACCCTAACCCCCTAGCCCTAGCCCTAGAACGAGTCCTAGCCCCCTAGCCCCCTAACCTCAGCCCTAGCCCTAGCCCCCTAGCCCTATCCCCCTAGTCCGAGCCCTAGCCCCCTAGCCCTAATCCTAGTCCTAGCCCCAGCCCTAGCCCCCTAGCCCCTAGCCCCAGCCCAAGCGCCCCCCCTAGCCCTAGCCCTAGCCCCTAGCCCTAGCCCCAGCCCTAGCCCCCTAGCCCCCTAGCCTCATCCCTAGACCTAGCCACCTAGCCCTATCCCGCTAGTCCCAGCCCTAGCCCCCTAGCCCTAGCCCTAGCCCCCTAGCCCCCCAGCACACCTAGCCCTAGCCCCCTAGTCCTAGCCCTAGTCCTAGCCCCCTAGCACTAGACCCCTAGCCCCAGCCCTAGCCCCCTAGCCCTAGCCCTAGCCCCAGCCCTAGCCCACTAGCCCCCTAGCCACAGCCCTAGCCCTAGCCCAATAGCGCTATCCCCCTAGCCCCAGCCGTAGGCCCCTAGCCTTAGCCCTAGCCCCCTAGGCCCCTAGCCCCCTAGCCCCTAGCTCTATCCCTCTAGCCCTATTCCTAGTCCTAGCCCCAGCCCTAGCCCCCTCGCCCCTAGCCCTAGCCCCCTAGCCCTAGCCCCCTAGCCCTAGCCCTAGCCTCCTAGCCACCTAGCCCTAGCCCTAGCCCCCTAGCCACCTAGCTCCAGCCCTAGCCTCGAGGCCCAGCCCCAGCCCCAGCCCCAGCCCTAGCCCTAGCCCTAGCCCTAACCCTAACCCTGACCCTGACCCTGACACTAACCCTAACCCTAACCCTAACCCCCTAAACCTAACCCTAACACTAACCTCCTAACCCTAATTCTAACCCCCTAACCCTAACCCTAAACCTAACCCTAACCCCCTAACCCTAACCTTAACCCTGACTTTAACACCTAAACACTAACCCTAACCCTAACCCCTAACCCTAACCCTAACCCCCCCTAACCCTAACCATGACCCTGCCCTGACCCTGACCCCTAACCGTAACCCTAACCATAACCCTAACCCAAACACCCCTAACCCTATCCCTAACCCTAACCCTAACCCCTAACCCCTAACCCTAACCCTAACCCTAACCCTAACCCTAACCCTAACCCCAAACCCAACCCCAAGCCCAACCCCAACCCCAACCCTAACCCTAACCCTAACCCTAACCCTCTAACCCTAACCCTCACACTGACAGCCCTGACCATGACCCTGACAGCCCTGGCCCTGGCCCTGACAGCCCTGTCCCTGTCCCTGGCAGCCCTGGCCCTGGCCCTGGAACTTGACCCTTGACCCTAACCTTTGACCCACTAACCCTAACCCCTAACACTAACCCCTAACACCTAAACCTAACCCTAACCCTGACAGCCCTGACCCTGACCCTGACAGCACTGACCCTGACCCTGACAGCCCTGGCCTTGACATTGACAGCCCTGGCCCTGGCCCTGGCGGCCCTGGTCCTAGCCCTGACCCTGACCCTGGCCCTGACCCTTGACCCTAACCCTTGACCCCCTAACCCTAACCCTAGCCCTAGCCCCCTATTCCTAGCCCGCTACCCAACCCCTTGCCCTAGCCCTAGCCCTAGCACCCTAGCCCTAGCCTCCTAGTCACCTAGCCCACTTGCCCCCGTAGCCCTAGCCCCCTAGTCCTAGCCCCCTAGCACTAGCCCCCAAGCCCCAGCCCTAGCCCCATAGCCCTAGCCCTAGAACCAGCACTAGCCCCCTAGCCCCCTAGCCTCAGCCCTAGCCCTAGCCCCCTAATCCTATCCCCCTAGTCCTAGCCCTAGCCCCCTAGCCCTAATCCTAGTCCTAGCCCCAGCCCTAAGCCCCTAACCCCTAGCCCAAGCCAACTAGCCCTAGCCCCCTAGCCCTTAGCCCCAGCCCCAGCCCCAGCCCCAGCCCTAGCCCCAGCCCCAGCCCCAGCCCCCAGCCCCCCTAGCCCCTAGCCCCAGCCCTAGCCTCCTAGCCCTAGCCCTAACCCCCTAGCCCCTGAGCCCCCCTAGCCTGAGCCCCCTAGTCCTAGCCCTAATCCTAGCCCCCTAGCACTAGCCCCCTAGCCCCAGCCCTAGCCTCCTAGCCCCCGAGCCACAGCCGTGGCCCTAGCCCCCTAGCCCTATCCCCCTAGCCCCAGCCATAGTCCCCTAGCCCTAGCCATAGCCCCCTAGTCCCCTAGCCCCCTAGCCCTAGCCCTAGCCACAGCCCTAGCCCACTGGCCCCCTAGCCACAGCCCTAGCCCTATCCCCCTAGTCCCTAGCCCTAGCCCCCTTGCCCTAACCCCTAGCCCCCTAGCCAAAGCCGTAGCCTCCTATCCACCTAGCCCTAGCCCTAGCCCCCTAGCCCCTAGCTCCAGCCCTAGCCTCCAGCCCCAACCCCAGCCCCAGCTCCAGCCCTGGCCCTAGCCCTAGCCCTAACCCTAACCCTGACCCTGACCCTGAACCTGACCCTGACCCTGACCCTAACCATAACCCTTACCCTAACCCTAACCCCCTAACACTAATCCTAACCGTAACCACCTAACCCTAACCCTAACCCTAACCCCCTAAACCTAACACTAATCCTGACATTAACCCCTAAACCTAACACTAACCCTAACCCCTAACCCTAACCCCCCTAACCCTACCACTGACCGTGACCCTGACCCTGACCCTGACAACTAACCCTAACCCTAACCCTAAACCCTAAACATTAAACCCTAAACCCTAAACCCAAACCATAACCCTAACCCTAACCCCCCTAACCCTAACCCTAACCCCTAACACCTAACCCTAACCCTAACCCCCCCTAACCCTAACCCTGACCCTGACCGTGACTCTGACCTTGACCCTGACCCTGACCACTAACCCTAACCCTAACCCTAACCCTAAACCCTAAACCCTAAACCCTAAACCCTAAACCTAACCCCTAACCCTAACCCTAACCCTAACTAATGGGGTTTTTACCCATTGCCCTGAGTTGATGAGTCATCCAAGTCAATGTTGCCTTTGCCTAAGAGGCTATGGTATTTAGATAGGAGGATGACAGCCCTTGCACTCCCTGGAATTTTATTCCATTGCACGGGAATGGGTGTCACCTCCTTTTTTAATCTTCTCCCTTAGACCCTGCACCCAGAGGACTTGTCTCCATTGCACCTGGTGGGGTAAGGAAGTAATCTAAAGCTCTTGATCGCTTACTCCCCAAAGAAGGAGCTCGCTTGATCTTGCTTAGGGCTCTCTTGTGCCACGCTTATAGGCTTTAAGGCAGTTTTCATTTATTAAAACAAAAGGGTGATGTGGAGAGCTGAGACTCAGACGCCACTAGGTGGCGCTGACATTTTGCCCTCAAAACTGTAAAAAAAAACCCTCCAGTATGCATGCGCATTTTGAGCAAATTGCATAAGCAATTTGACAGCCCTGGCCCTGGCCTTGACAGCCCTGGCCCTGACCGTGACATCCCTGGCCCTGATCCTGACAGCCCTGGCCCTGAATCTAACATTCCTGGCCCTGGCAGCCCTGGCCGTCCCCCTGATAGCCCTGACGGCCCTGGCCCTGGCAGCCCTTGTGGCCCTATCCCTGGCCCTGGCCCTGGCTCTTGACCCTTGACCCTAACCTTTGACCCTCTAACCCTAACCCCTAACTCTAACCCCTAAACCCTAACACTAACCCTAACCCTGACAGCCCTGACCCTGACCCTGACAGCCCTGGCCCTGACCCAGACTGCCCTGGCCCTGGCCCCGACAGCCCTGGCCCTGGCCATGGCATCCCTGTTCCTGGTAATGGCAGCCCTGGCCCTGGCCCTGGCGGCACTGGTCCTGGCCCTGACCATGACCCTGGCACTGACCCTTGACCCTAACCCTTGACCCCGTAACCCTAACCCTAACCCCTAACCCTAACCATAGCCCTAGTCCCCTAACCCTAGCCCGCTAGCCCAACCCCCTTGCCCTAGCCCCCTAGCATTAGCCCTCGCCCCCTAGCCCTAGCCTCCTAGCACCCTAGCCGCGTATCCCCCCTAGCCCTAGCCCCCTAGTCCTAGACCTAGTCCTATCCCCCTAGCACTAGCACCCTAGCCCCAGCCCTAGCCCCCTAGCCCTAGCGCTAGCCACCTAGCCCTAGCCCTAGCCCTAGCACCAGCCCTAGACCCCAAGCCCAATAGCCTCAGCCCTAGCCCTAGCCCCCTAGCCCTATCCCCCTAGACTAAGCCCTAGCCACCTAGCACTAGCACTAGCCCCCTAGTCCATAGTCCCATAGCCCTAGCCCCCTAGCACTAGCCCTAGCCCCCTAGCCCTAGTCCTAGTCCTAGCCCCAGCTCTAGACCCCTAGCACCTACCCCTAGTCTACTAGCCCTAGCCCCCTAGCCCCCAGCCCCCTAGCCCAAGCCCTAGCCTCCTAGCCCCCTAGCCCTAGCCCTAGCCCCCTAGCCCCCTAGCTCCAGCCCTAGCCTCAGGCCCCAGCCCCAGCAACAGCCCTACCCTAGCCCTAGCCCTAAACCTAACCCTGACCCTGACCATAACCCTAACCCTAACCATAACACACTAACCCTAACCCTAACCCTAACCCCCTAACCCTAACCCTAAACTTAACCCTAACACCGTAATCCTAACCCTAACCCTGACTTTAACCCCTAACCCTAACCCTAACCCCTAATACTAACCCTATCCCCCCTAACGCTAACCCTGACCCTGACCCTGACCCTGACCATGAACCCTAAACCTAACCCTAACCGTAATGCATTAACCCTAACCCTAACCACTAACCCCTAACCCTAACCCTATCCCTAACTCTAACCCTAACTCCTAAACCCTAACCCTAACCCCTAACCCCTAACACTAACCCTAACTCTAACCCCAACCCCAAACACAACCCTAAACCCAACCCTAACCCTAACCCTAACCCTAACCCTCTAACCCTAATCCTAACCCTCTAACCCTAACACTAACCCAAACACTAACCCTAACCCTAACCACAAACCCCTAACCCTAAACCCCAGAAACCCTAACCCTAACCCTAACGATAACCCTAACCTCACTAACCCTAAACCCTAACCTCTAACCCTAACCCTAAACCTAATTATAAACCTAACCCTAACCCTAACCCTAACCCTAACCCCTAACCCCTAACCCCTAACCCCTAACCCTAACCCTAACCCTAACATTAATTCAAATTTAGAATTGGCTCAGGATTTTCATAAAAGTTTTCATGTTACAGCTGAGACATTGCATCATCGATTTGACACAACTAGAAAAGAAGCTAGAGATATTGTTACCCAATATCAAAATTGTTGTCAGTTCTTACCTATGCCTCATGTTGGGATTAATCCCAGAGGAACTGGCCCACTACAAGTGTGGCAGATGGATGTTACTCACATTTCATTTTTTGGTAAACTTCAATATTTGCATGTTTCTGTTGATACTTGCTCTGGAGTTGTGTTTGCTTCTCCCCTGACTGGAGAAAAGGCAGCCCATGTTATTCAACATTGCCTAGAGGCATGGAGTGCCTGGGGAAAGCCCAAAATTCTAAAAACTGACAATGGGCCGGCCTATATTTCTGAAAAATTTGGACAGTTTTGTCATCCAATAAACGTGACCCATCTAACGGGTCTCCCATATAACCCTCAAAGTCAGGGTATTATTAAACATGCTCACCCCACCCTCAAATCCTACTTAATAAAACAAAAGGGAGAGTCCAGGAGGCTCTGCCCTCAGTGCCAAGAGTGACCGTTTCCTTGGCACTCTTCACACTCAATTTTTTTGAATTTGGACAGTCAAGGCCATTCGGCGGCTGATCGCCACTGCTTAGGGCCTAATAGGCCCAAGGAAATGATCAAATGGAAGGATGTCTTAACTGGTGAATGGAAAGGCCCGGATCCTATCTTAATAAGATCCAGGGGAGCTGTCTGTGTTTTCCCACAGGAAGAAAACAATCCATTCTGGGTACCGGAGCGCCTCACGCCCAAGCTGGTGACAGCTGAAGATGATCTTTTAACATATACACCTGCTACCACTTGAAGAGTCAAGGGAGGCGAGGATGACCACTAATTCTACTCGAGTGGATTCATCGCCCACAGATGGCTTATTACCCTGGGTTTCTTCTGCCTTTTCTTATTTTAAGATTGGGTGGGGGTTGGAATGTTCCTAACAGGAAAAAGTTTCCAACTAAAGAATATAAACGCAAAGCACTCGTTTGTAATCCAAATCACATGTGTGCCACTTGCTCAATTAGGAAAACACAAAAACTGAAAAGTGTTATCTTGCACTGTATGGCACAGAAACAAGTTTCCATCGAAAGAACAGAAATGCAAAGTACAACTTTGTAAACTAATTCACACACGTGTGACCTGTTCAGTTAATATAACAGGAAAACTGATAAGTGATATAAGACTAACCCTAACCCTAACCATAACGCTAAACCCCAGAACCCTAACCCTAACCCTAACACTAACCCTAACCCCTAACCCTAACCCTAACACTAATCCTAACCCTAAACCTAAACCTAACCCTAACTTGTTCCTAACAGGAACAAGTTTCCAATGAAAGAACAGAAACGCAAAGCACTACTTTGTAAACTAAATCACATGTGTGTCACTCGTTCAATTAGGAATAGAGGAAAACTGAAAAGTGATATAACACACTGTACAGCAGAGGAACAAGTTTCCAAGGAACGAACAGAAAAGCAAAGCACTACTTTTAAACGGAATCACATGTGTGTCGGTCGCTCAATGAGGAATACAGGAAAACTGAAAAGTGTTATCTCTCACTGTCCTGCACAGAAACAAGTTTCAATCGAAAGAACAGAAACGCAAAGCACAACTTTGTAAACTAAGTCACATGTGTGTCACTCACTCAATTAGGAATACAGAAAAACTGAAAAGTGATATATCGAACTGTTCAACACAGGAACAAGTTTCGAACCGAAGAAAAGAAAAGCAAAGCACTATTTTGTAAACTAAAGAACATGTGTGTCGCTCAAATATTAGGAATACAGGAAAACTGAAAAGTGATATATCGCATCATACAGCACAGAAAAAAGTTTCCAACAAAAGAACAGAAAAGCAACGAACTACTTTTAAACGGAATCACATGTGTGTCGCTCGCTCAATTAGGAATACAGGAAAACTGAAAAGTGTCATCTATCCCTGTATGCCACAGAAACAAGTTTCCATCGAAAGAACAGAAAAGCAAAGCACAACTTTGTAAACTAATTCACATACGTGTCGCCTGTTCAATTATTATAACAGGAAAACTGAAAAGTGATATAAGACTAACCCTAACCCTAACCCTAACCCTAACCCTAACCATAACCATAACCCTGTAACCCTAACCCTAACCCTAACACTAACCCTAACCCTAACCCTAACCCTAAACCTAACCCTAACCCTACCCTAACCATAACACTAAAACTAACCTTAAACCCTAACTTGTTCCTAACAGGAACAAGTTTCCAACGAAAAAAACAGAAACGAAAAGCACAACTTTGTAAACTAATTCACATAAGTGTCGCCTGTTCAATTATTATAACAGGAAAACTGAAAAGTGATATAACCCTAACCTTTACCATAACCATAACCATAACCATAACCATAACCATAACCATAACCCCTAACCCTAACCCTTTCCCTAATCCTAACCCCTAAACTTTAACCCTAAAACTAAACCTAACCCTAACCCTAAACCTAACTCTAACCCTAACCCTAAATTGTTCCTAACAGGAACAAGTTTCCAACGAAAGAACATAAACGCAAAGCACTACTTTGTAAACTAAGTCACATGTGTGTCACTCGCTCAATTAGGTATACAGGAAAAGTGAAAATTGATATATCGCATTGTACAGCACAGGAACAATTTTCAATGAAAGAACAGAAAAGCAAAGCACAACATTTAAACGGAATCACATGTGTGTCGCTTGCACAATTAGGAATACAGGAAAACTGAAAAGTGTCATCTCACACTGTAAGGCACAGAAACAATTTTCCATCGAAAGAACAGAAAGGCAAAGCACAAATTTGAAAACTAATTCACATACATGTCGCCCGTTCAATAATTATAACAGGAAAACTGAAAAGTGATATATCACACTGTACAGCACAGGAACAAGTTTCCAACAGAAGAACTTACACGCAAAGCACTACTTTGTAAACTAAATCACATGTGTGCCGCTCGCTCAATTAGGAATACAGGAAAAGGGAAAATTGATATATCGCACTGTACCGCAGAGGAACAAGTTTCCAAAGATAGAACAGAAAAGCAAAGCACTACTTTGAAAATTAATTCACATACCTGTCGCACCTTCAATTATTATAACAGGAAAACTGTAAAATGATATAACCTTAGCCCTAACTCCTAACCCTAACCGTAACCCTAACACTAACCCTAACCCCTAACCATAACCCTAACACTAACGCTAACCCTAACCCTAACCCTAACCCTAACCCTAACCCTAACCCTAACCCCTAACCCTAACCCTAAACCTAACCCTACCTTAACCTAACCCTAACCCTAAACCCTAACCCTAACCCTAACCCTAACTAACCCTAACCCTAACCCCTAACCCTAACCCTAACCCCTAACCCTAACCCTAACCCTAAATTGTTTCTAACAAGAACAAGGTAGGAAACTTGTTCCAAACAAGAACAAGTTTCCAGGGAAAGAACATAAACACAAAGCAGTACTTTGTAAACAAATTCACATGTGTGTCAATCTCTCAATTAGGAATACAGGAAAACTGAAAAGTGATATATCGCACTGTACAGCACAGGAACAAGTTTCCAATGAAAGAACCGAAAAGCAAAGCACTACTTTGTAAACTAATTCACATGTGTGTCGCCTATTCAATTATTATAACAGAAAAACTGAAAAGTGATATAACACACTGTACAGCACAGGAACAAGTTTCCAACGAAAGAACAGAAAAGCAAAGCACTACTTTTAAACGGAATAACATGTGTGTCGCTTGCTCAATTCGGGATATACAGGATAACTGAAAAGTGTTATCTCGCACTATATGGCACAGAAAAAACTTTCCATTCAAAGAACAGAAACAAAAAGCACAACTTTGTAAACTATTTCACATGTGTTGCCCTTCTAATTATTATTACAGGATAACTGAAAAGTGATATATCACACTGCACAGAACAGAAACAAGTTTCCAACAGAAAAACAGAAACGCAAAGCACTACTATGTAAACTAATTCACATACGTGGCGCCTGTTCAATTATTATAACAGGTAAACTGAAAAGTGATATAACCCAAACCCTAACCCTAACCCCCTAACCCTAACCCTAAGCCTAACCCTAACCCTACCCTAACCCTAACTGTAACTCTAACCCTAACCCTAACCCTAACTTGTTCCTAACAGGAACAGGTTTCCAACAAATGAACAGAAAAGCACAGCACAACTTTTTAAACTACAGTACATGTGTGTCGCTCACTCAATTAGGAATACAGGAAAACTGAAAAGTGATATATCGAACTGTACATCAAAGAAACAAGTTTTCATCTAAAGAACAGAAATGCAAAGCACAACTTTTTAAACTAATTCACATACGTGTAGCCTGTTCAATTATTATAACAGGAAAACTGAAAAGTGACATAACCCTAACCCTAACCCTCACCCCCTAACAATAACTATAACCCTAACACTAACACTAACCCCCTAACCCTAACCCTAACCCTAACCCTAACCCTACCCTACCCTACCCTAACCCGAACCATAACCCTAACTTCTTCCTAATAGGAACAAATTTCCAACCCAAGAACATAAACGCAAAGCACTACTTTGTAAACTAAATCACACGTGTGTCGCTTGCTCAATTAGGAATACTGGAAAACTGAAAAGTGATATATTGCATTGTACAGCACAGGAAAAGTTTCCAACCAAAGATCAAAAAAGCAAAGCACTACTTTGTAAACTAATTCACATACGTGTCGCTTGTTCAATTATTATTACAGGAAAACTGAAAAGTGATATAACACACTGTATAGCACAGGAACAAGTTTCCAAAGAATGAACAGAAAAGCAAAGCACTACTTTGTAAACTAAATCACATGTGTGTCACTAAACGCTTCAATTAGGAATACAGGAAAATGAAAAGTGATATATTGCACTGTACAGCACAGGAATAAGTTTCGAACGAAAGAACAGAAAAGCAAAGCAGTACTTTGTAAACTAAATCACATGTGTGTCTCTCGCTCAATATGGAATACAGGAAAAACGAAAAGAGATATATTGCACTGTAGAACACAGGAACATGTTTCTATGAAAGAACAGAAACGTAAAGCAAAACTTTGTAAACTAATTCACATACGTGTTGCCTGTTCAATTATTAAAACATGAAAACTTAAAAGTGATATAACCCTAAAACTAATCATAACCTAACACTAACCCTAACCCCCTAACACTAAACCTAACCCTAACCCTAACACTCCGCTTACACTAACCCGAACCTTAACCCTAACTTGTTCCTACAAAGCACTACTTTGTAAACTAAATCACATGTGTGTCACTCGCTCAATTAGGTATACAGGAAAACTGAAAATTGATATATCGCATTGTACAGCACAGGAATAAGTTTCCAATGAAAGAAAAGAAAAGAAAAGCACTACTTTTAAACGGAATCACATGTGTGTTGCTCGCTTCAATTAGGAATACAGGAAAACTGAAAAGTGTTATCTCGCACTGTAAGGCAGAGAAACAAGTTTTCATCGAAAGAACAGAAACACAAAGCACAACTTTATAAACTAATTCACAGACCTGTCGCCTTTCAATTATTATAACAGGAAAACTGTAAAGTGATATAACCCTAGCTCCTAACCCTAACCCTAACCGGTAACCCTAACACTAACCCTAACCCGGAACCATAACCCTAACACTAACCCTAACCATAAACCTAACCCCTAACCCTAACCTAAACCTAACCCTACCTTAACGTAACCCTAACCCTAAACACTAACCCTAATCCTAACCATAACCCTAACCCTAACCCTAACCCTATCCCTAACCCAAACCCTAACCCTAACTTGTTCCTAACAAGAATAAGGTAGGAAACTTGTTCCTAATAAGAACAAGTTTCAAGGAAAGAACATAAACACAAAGCACTACTTTGTAAACAAATTCACATGTGTGTCACTCTCTCAATTAGGAATACAGGAAAACTGAAAAGTGATATATCGCACTGTACAGCACAGGAACAAGTTTCCAATGAAAGAACCAAAAAGCAAAGCACTGCTTCGTAAACTAATTCACATGTGTGTCGCCTGTTCAATTATTATAACAGGAAAACTGAAAAGTGATATAACGCACTATACAGCACAGGAACAAGTTTCCAACGAAAGAACAGAAAAGCAAAGCACTACTTTTAAACGGAATAACATGTGTGTCGCTTGCTCAATTAGGAAAACAGGATAACTGAAAAGTGTTATCTCACACTGTATGGCACAGAAAAAACTTTCCATCGAAAGACCAGAAACGAAAAGCACAACTTTGTAAACTATCTCACATAATGTGTTGCCCTTTAATTATTATTACAGGATAACTGAAAAGTGATACATCACACTGTACAGCACAGAAACAAGTTTCCAACAGAAGAACAGAAACGCAAAGCACTACTTTGTAAACCAATTCACATACGTGTCACCTATTCAATTATTATAACAGGTAAACTGAAAAGTGATATAACCCTAACCCTAACCCAACGCTAACTCCCTAACCCTAACCCTAAGCCTAACCCTAACCCTACCCTAACCCTAACCCTAACCCTAACTGTAACTCTAACCCTAAACCTAACCCTAACTTGTTCAGGAACAAGTTTCCAACAAATGAACAGAAAAGCACAGCACAACTTTTTAAACTACAGTACATGTGTGTCGCCACTCAATTAGGAATACAGGAAAACTGAAAAGTGATATATCACACTGTACAGCACAGGAACAAGTTTCAAAACAAAGAACAGAAAAGCAAAGCATTACTTTGTAAACTAAATCACATTTGTGTCACTTGCTCAATTAGGAATACAGGAAAACTGAAAAGTGATATATCGAACTGTACATCAAAGAAACAAGTTTTCATCGAAAGAACAGAAATGCAAAGCACAACTTTTAAACTAATTCACATACATGTAGCCTGTTCAATTATTATAACAGGAAAACTGAAAAGTGACATAACCCTAACCTTAACCCTAACCTCTAACAATAACTATAATCCTAACACTATCCCTAACCCCTAACCCTAACCCTAACCATAACCCTAACCCTAACGCTAACCCTACCCTAACCCGAACCATAACCCTAACTTGTTCCTAATAGGAACAAGTTTCCAACCCAAGAACATAAACGCAAAGCACTACTTTGTAAATTAAATCACATGTGTGTCGCTTGCTCAATTAGGAATACTGAAAAACTGAAAAGTGATATATCACACTGTACAGCACAGGAACAAGTTTCCAACCAAAGAACAAAGAAGCAAAGCACTACTTTGTAAACTAATTCACATACGTGTCTCCTGTTCAATTATTATAACAGGAAAATTGAGAAGTGATATAACGCACTGTATAGCACAGGAACAAGTTTCCAAAGAATGAACAGAAAAGCAAAACACTACATTGTAAACTAAATCACATGTGTGTCACTCGCTCAGTTAGGAATACAGGAAAAATAAAAAGTGTTATCTCGCACTGTATGGCACAGAAACAAGTTTCGAACGAAAGAACAGAAAAGCAAAGCAGTACTTTGTAAACTAAATCACATGTGTGTCTCTCGCTCAATATGGAATACAGGAAAACCGAAAAGAGATATATCGCACTGTAGAGCACAGGAACATGTTTCTATGAAAGAACAGAAACGTAAAGCACAACTTTGTAAACTAATTCACATACTTGTTGCCTGTTCAATTATTATAACATGAAAACTTAAAAGTGATATAACCCTAAAACTAACCATAACCTAACACTAACAGAAAAGCAAATCACTAATTTCTAAACTAAGTCACATGTGTGTTGCTCGCTCAATTAGGAATACAGGAAAACTGAAAAGTGATATATATATATCGTGACTGTACAGCAGAGGAAAAAGTTTCAACGAAAGAACAGAAAAGCAAACTCTACTTTGTAAACGGAATCACATGTGTATCGCTTGCTCAATTAGGAATACAGGAAAAGTGAAAAGTGTTTTCTCACACTGTATGGCACAGAAACAAGTTTCCATCAAAAGAAGAGAAACGCAAAGCACAACTTTGTAAACTAATTCACATACGTGTCGCCAGTTAAAGTATTATAACAGGAAAACTGAAAAGTGATGTAACATTAACCCTAACCCTAACCCTAACCTAACCCTAACCCTAACCCTAACCCTAACCCTAACCCTAACCTAACCCCTACCCTAACCCTAACCCTAACCCTAACTTAACCCTAACACTAACACTAACGCTAACTAACTTTCATAACAGGAATAAGTTTCCATCCAAAGAACATAAAAACGCAAAGCACAACATTGTAAACTAAATCACATGTGTGTCACTAGCTCAATTAGGAATACAGGAAAACTGAAAAGTGATATATCACACTGTACACAGCAGAGGAACAAGTTTCAAACAAAAGAACAGAAAACAAAGCACTACTTTTAAATGGAATCACATGTGTGTCACTTGCTCAATTAGGAATACAGGAAAACTGAAAAGTGTTATCTCGCACTGTACATCAAAAAAACAAGTTTTTCATCGAAAAGAACAGAAATGCAAAGCACAACTTTGTAAACTAATTCACATACATGTTGCCTGTTCAATTATTATAACAGGAAAACTGAAAAGTGATATAACCCTAACCCTAACCCCCTAACACTAAACCTAACCTAACACTAACCCTAACCCCCTAACCCTAACCCTAACCATAACCCTAACTTGTTCCTAACGCTATCCCTAACCCTAAACTTAAAACTTGTTGATAATAGAACAAGTTTCAAACAAAACATAAACGCAAAGCACTACTTTGTAAACAAAATCACATGTGTGTCGCTCGCTCAATTAGGGAATACAGAAAACTGAAAAGTGATATATCACACTGTACAGCACAGGAACAAGTTTCAAACCAAAGAACAAAGAAGCAAAGCACTACTTTGTAAACTAAATCACATGTGTGTCTGCTGTTCAATTATTATAACAGGAAAACCGAGAAGTGATATAACGACTGTATAGCACAGAAACAAGTTTCCAAAGAATGAACAGAAAAGCAAAACACTACATTGTAAACTAAATCACATGTGTGTCACTAGCTCAATTAGGAATACAGGAAAATAAAAAGTGTTATATCGCACTGTACAGCACAGAAACAAGTTTCAACGAAAGAACAGAAAAGAAAGCACTACTTTGTAAACTAAATCACATGTGTGTCTCTCGCTCAATTATGGAATACAGGAAAACTGAAAAGAGATATATCGCAACTGTAGAGTACAGGAACAAGTTTCCATCCAAAGAACAGAAACGTAAACACAACATTGTAAACTAATTCACATACTTGTTGCCTGTTCAATTATTATAACATGAAAACTTAAAAGTGATATAACCCTAAAACTAACCATAACCATACACTAACCCTAACCTGTAACACTAAACCTAACCCTAACCCTAACCCTAACACTAACACTAACCCTAACCCTAAACCCTAACTTGTTCCAAAAAGCAAAAAATTTGTAAACTAAATATAAAGCATGTGTGTCACTGCACCAATTAGGAATATAGGAAAACTGAAAAGTGATATATATCACACTGTACAACAGAGGAAAAAGTTTAACCCTAACGATAACAAAATTACAGAAAAGCAAATCACTAATTTCTAAACTGCCCAGTCACATGTGTGTCACCTCAATGTTGCTTAATTAGGAATACAGGAAAACTGAAAAGTGATATATATATCGACTGTACAGCAGAGGAAAAGTTTAACTAAAGAACAGAAAAGCATAGCACTACTTTGTAAACGGAATCACATGTGTATCGGCTTTTCTCAATTAGGAATACAGGAAAAGTGAAAGTGTTTTCTGATCTGTATGGCACAGGAACAAGTTTCCATCAAAAGAAGAGAAACGCAAAGCACAACTTTGTAAACTAATTCACATACGTGTCGCCACGCTTAATAAATTATAAAGGAAAAACTGAAAAGTGATGTAACATTAACCCTAACCACTAACCACTTTAACCTCAACCTGTAACCCTGACCCTACCATAACCCTAACCCTAACCCTAACCTCTACTCCTAACCCCTAACCCTAACTTACCAGCTAATCCTAACCCTCAACACTAACGCAGGGCTTATGTGCCCAGCAACAGGAATAAGTTTCCATCCAAAGAACATAAACGCAATAAAGGTTGGTGCATTGTAAACTAAATCACATGTGTGTAACTGGCTCAATTAGGAATACAGGAAAACTGATAAAGGCTGATATATCGTGACAGCAGAGGAACAAGTTTCGAACGAAGAACAGAAAACAAAGCACTACTTTTAAATGGAATCACACATGTGTGTCGCTGAAAGTCCTGGCCTGTGACCCTGGAATACCTGAAACTGAAAAGTGATATCCCTGACTGCCCTGGCTGACACAAAAACAAGTTTCCATCGAAGTACAGAAATGCAAAGCACAACTTTGTAAACTAATGGCAGACGTGCCCTGCCTGTTGACCTTTATAACAGGAAAACTGAAAAGTGATACTAACCCTAATCCCTAACCATAACCCTAACACTAAAGCCCTACCCCCCTAAGCACTGGGCTTAAACCTAAGCCCTAACCCTGACCCTGACAGCCCTAACCCTGACCCTAAGCCCTGGCCCTACAAAGTACTACTTTGTAAACAAAATTACCCTGATCCTGACAGCCCTCCTCAATTAGAGCCCTGGCAGGAAAACTGAAATGTGATATATCGCCAGCCCTGAGCCCTGGAACAGGTTTCAAACGAAAGAACAGAAAAGCAAAGCACTACATTGTAAACTAAATCACATGCCCTGGCCTTGCCCCAGCTCAATTAGGAATACAGCAAAACTGTAAAGTCCTATGGCCCTGATCCCCCAGCCCTAACCCAAACCCTAACAAGTTTTCACCCTCAGCCCTGAGAACAGAAAGGCAAAGCCCTGGCCCTTTTAAACTAATTCCTGGCCCTGGCAGCCCTGTTCAATGGCCCTAACAGGAAAACTGAAAAGTGATATATCACACTGTACAGCCCAGGACCAAGTTTCTAACCCTTGAACCCTAAAGCAAAACACTAAACCCCAAACTAAATCACATGTGTGTTGCCACCTAGCCCTAGGAATACAAGAAAACCCCTTGCCCTAGCCCCCCTAGCCCCTATGCCCCTATCCCATAGCCCCAAGGTCCCATCCAAAGAACAGAAACCCAAAACACAACCCCCCCAAAATAAGCCCATTCGCCCCAGCCTGTTCCAGCCCTTATAACAGCCCCTAAACTCAAAAGTGATATAACCACTAACCCTAACCCCATCACCAGCTCTAACCCTAACCTTAACAGCCCCAACCCTAACCCCCCTGTAACCCTAGCCCTAGCCCCAGCCCCAAGCCTAACCCTAACACTAAACCAACCCTAACCCCAGCCTAACTTGTTCCAAACCTAGAACAAGTTTCTAAATAAAAGAATATAAACCCAGCCCTAGCACCCTAGTTTGTAAACCCTAAATCCCAGTCCCAGCCCTAGCCCCAGCCCTAGCCCCCAGCCATAAACCCAGTCCCCTAGCCCCCAGCCCTAGTCCCAGTCCTAGCCCCAGCCCCAGCCCCCCAGCCCCAGCCCTAGCCTCTTAACTTAGCCACCCAGCAAAGCCACTAGCCCTTAGCCTGGAATCTGCCCTGTGTTGCCCTACACTAGGAAAACAGCCTTACTGAAACCCCAGCCCCCAGCCCCTGTACCTGCACCTAGAAACAAGCCCTAACCCTAACTCTGAAACCCTAAACCTGACCCTGAAACTAACCCTAAACCTAACCATTCACTATTAAACCCTAACACTAATCTCCTAACTATAACCCTAACCCTAACTCCTAACCCTAACCCTAACATTAATCAAAAATTTAAATTGGCTAACGATTTTCATAAATGTTAAACAGACTGAGATATTAGCCATGCTTTGACATAACTAGAAAAGAAGCCCTAGAGATATTGTTACTCCATGTCAAAATTGTTGTCAGTTCTTCCCTATGCCTCATGTTGGGATTAGATAGAGGAACAGCCCCACTACAAGTGTGGCAGATGGATGTTATTGCATTTCATTGTTTGTAAACCCAATATTTGCATGTTTCTGTTGATACTTGCTCTGAGAGTGTGTTTGCTTCTCCTGATGCCTGGTGAAAAGGCAGCCCATGTTATTCAACATTGCCTAGAGGCATGGAGAGCCTGGGGGAAAGCTTTTAAAACTGACAATGGGCCAAATTATACTTCTTTAAAATTTGTTTTCATTCATCCAAATAAAAGGACAATGTAACGGGTCTGAGACTATGACCCAAAAATTTGAAATTTTTCAACAAAACTGTAAAAAATCCTACTTAATAAAACAAAAGGGAGAGTCCAGGAGGCTCTGCCTCAGTGCCACGAGTAACTGTTTCTTGGCACTCTTCACACTCAATTTTTTGAATTTGGACAGTCAAGGCCATTCAACTTTGATCGCCACTGCTTAAACCTAAAGGCCCAAGGAAATGATCAAATGGAAGGATGTCTTAACTGGTCAATGGAAAGGCCCGGATGCTATCTTAATAAGATCCAGGAGCTGTCTGTGTTTTCCCACAGGAAGAAAACAATCCATTCTGGGTACAGGAGCACCACGCCAAAGCTGGTGACAGCTGAAGATGATCTTTCAACAGATACACCTGCTACCACTTGAAGAGTCAAGGGCGGCTGGGATGACCACTAATTCTACTCGAGTGGATTCATCACCCACAGATGGCTTATTACCCTGGGTTTCTTCTGCCTTTTCTTACTTTAAGATTGGGTGGGGGTTGGAATGTTTGGTGCAGCACTATGTTGTGGCTTAGTGTTTTTACTCTGGTTGTTCTGCAAAATTAATACCCAACCTAAACGTGACTAGGTCGCGATCGACAAACACTTGTGGCCTTGAAACAAGGATCATCTCCCAAAATTTGGTTATCCATGTTAAAAATTAAAACAGACTGTGACACTCAGTCGATGCACCTCAGGGGTTTACCCATTGCCCTGAGTCGATGAGTGATCCAAGTCAATGTTGCCTTTGCCTAAGGGCTATGGTACCTAGATAGGAGGATGACAGCCCTTGCACTCCTGGAATTTTATTCCATTGCACGGAATGGGTGTCACCTCCTTTTTTAATCTTCTCCCTTAGCCCCTGCACCCAGAGGACTTGTCTCCATTGCACCTGGTGGGGTAAGGAAGTAATCTAAAGCTCTTGATTGCTTACTCCCAAAGAAGGAGCTCCATTGATCGAGCTTAGGGCTCTTTGTGCCTGCTTATAGCCTTTAAGGCAGTTTTCATTTATTAAAATAAAAGGGGATGTGGAGAGCTGAGAAGACGCCTAGGTGGCGCTGACTTTTGTAAAAAAAACACTCCAGTACATGCACGGGTTAAGAAATTGCGAAGCACGCTACACACTGGGCCAGAGTCATCAGGCGGGTAAAGAGTGAGCAGCCAATCAGGTATTGACACGTCACTTAGGTGTCAATAGCCCTAGCCCCAGCCCTAGCCCCTAGCCCCTAGCCTCAGCCCTAGCTCCTAGCCACCTGGCCTCCCCTAGCACCAGCCCCAGCCTGGCCAGCTGGGCAGCCCTAGCCCCTAGTCCCCTAGCAAAGCCCCAGCCCTAGCCCCCCAGCCCCAGCCTCCTGCCCCCCTATCCCCCTTTCACCCTGAGCCCTAGCCCCCTGTCCCAGCCCTAGTCCTAGCCCCCCAGCACTAGACCCCTAGCCCCAGCTCTAGCACCTGAGCCTGAGCCCCTAACCCCCTAGCCCTAGTCCTAGCCTGGCCCTGACAGCCCTAGCCCCAGCCATAGCCCCCCAGTCCCCAGCCCCTAGCCCCTAGTCCTAGTCCCAGCCCCAGCCCTAGCCCCCCCAGCACCCAGCCCTAGCCTCTTAGCCTTAGCCACCCAGCCCCCAGCCACAGCCCTAGCCTCCCAACCCCTGCCCTAGCCCTAGCCCCTAGCCCCCCTAGCCCAGCCTTAGCCTCCAGCCCCAGCCCCAGCCCCAGCCCTAGCCTTGGCGCCAGCCCTAACCCCTAACTCTGACCCTAAACCTGACCCTGACCCTAACCCTAAACCTAACCCTAACACTAACCCTAACAGTAACCCCTAACCCTAACCCTAACCCCTAACCCTAACCCTAAACCTAACCCTAACCCCTAAAACTAACCCTGACCCTGACTTTAACCCCAACCCTAACCCTAATCCTTAACCCTAACCCTACCCCTAACTCTAACCCTGACCCTGACCCTGACCCTGCCCCTGACCCCTAACCCTACCCTCACACCCCTAACCCTAACCCTAACCCCTAACCCCTAACCCTAACCCTATCCCTAACCCCCTAACCCCTAACCCCTAACCCCAACCCTAACCCTAACCCTAACCCCAAACCCCAACCCCAACCCCAACCCTAACCCCATGCCCAAGCCTAACCCTAACCCCAACCCTAACCCCTAACCCTAACCCTAACCCTAGCGCCTAACCCTAACCCTAAGCCTCTAACACTAACCCCTAACACTAGCACGCTGGGCCCAACCCTAACCCCCTAACCCTAACCCCAACCCAAAACCTAACCCCCAACCCTAACCCTCTAACCCTAACCTCACACTGACAGCCCTAACCCTGACCTGACCCTGAGACAGCACTGACCCAGACCCTGACAGCCCTGGCCTTGACCCCTGACAGTCCTGGCCCTGGCCCTGACAGCCCTGGCCCTGGTCCTGGCCCTGACAACCCTGGCCCTGGGAGCCCTGGACTTGGGCCTAACGGCTTGGTCCTGATTTTGACTAATGGCCCTAGCCCTGAACCTTGAACCTAACCCTTGACCCCTTAACACTAAACCAACCCCTAAACGCCCTAACCCTAGCCCTAGGCCCCTAGCCCTAGCCCGCTAGCCAAAGCCTAAGCCCCTAGCCCCTAACCCTAGCCCCCTATCCTAGCCCCTAGTCCTAGCCCTAGTAATAGCCCCAGCACTAGCCCCCCAACCCCAGCCCTAGCCCCCAGCCCTAGCCCTAGCCCCTAGACCCAGCCCCAGCCCCTAGCCCCTAGCCTCAGCCCCTAGCCCCAGCCCCCCAGCCCCTACCCACCCTCGCCCCCAGCCCTAGCCTCCAGCCCCAGCCCCAGCCCCAGCCCCAACCAAAACCCTAGCCCTAGCCCCTACACTCTAAACCCTGACCCTGACCCTGACCCTGACTCCTAACACATAACCCTGTCAGACCAGGCCCTGACACTGACAGCCCTAACCTGGCACTGACAGCCCTGGCCCCTGGCCCTGACAGCTCTGACCCTGGCCCTGACAGCCCTGGCCCTGGACCTGACAGCCCTGGCACTGATACTGACAGCCCTGGCCCTGACTCTGGCAGCCCTGGCCCTGGCAGCCCTGGCCTGGGGCCCTGATAGCCCTGACGGCCCTGGTCCTGGAGCCTTATGGGCCCCCACACCCTGGCCCTGGCCCTTGACCCTTGACACTAACCTTGACCCCTAACCCTAACCCCTAACCCTAACCCTAACCCCTAACCCTAACCCCTAACCCTGACAGCCCTGACTCCTGACCCTGACAGCACTGACCCTGACCCTGACAGCCCTGGCCTTAACACCTGACAGCCCTGGCCCTGGCCCTGGCAGCCCTGGTCCCAGCCCCAGACCCTGACCCGCCCCTGACCCTGACCCTAACCCTGACCCCTAACCCTAACCCTAACCTGTAACCCTAACCCCTAGCCCCTAGCCCCCTAGCCCCTAGCCCCCCAGCCCAGCCCCCCCTGCCCTAGCCTCCTAGCCCCTATCCCTAGCCCCCAGTCCTAGCCCCAGCCCTAACCCCTAGCCCCTAGCCTCAACCCCAGCCCTAGCCCCCCAGCCCCATCCCCCAGCCCTAGCCCTAGCCCTAGCCCCCCCCAGCCCTAGTCCTAGTCCTAGCCCCCTGAGCCCTAGCACCCTAACCCCAGCCCCTAGACCCCAGCCCTGGCCCCCAGCCCCTAGCCCCAGCCATAGCCTCCTAGCCCCAGCCCTGGCCCTGGCCCCAGCCCCCTGGCCCTGAGCCCCCCCAGCCCCAGCCCTAATCCTGACCCTAGCCCTAACCCTAACCCTGACCCTGACCCTGACCCTAACACTGGGCATAACGCTAACCCTGGGCTAACCCCTGACCCTAACCCTAACCCTAACCCAGTATCCCTAACCCTAACTGAACCTGGCCCCAAACCCTAACCCTAACCCTGACAGCCCTGAACCCCTGACACTAAGACTGATCCTGACAGCCCTAACCTTGACCCTGATAGCCCTAACTCCTAACCCTAACCCTAACCCTAACCCCCTAACCCATAACCCAACCCCTGGCCCTAACCCCTAACCCCTAACCCTAAAAACCTAACCCTAACCCTTAAAGCCCTGGTCTTGACCCTAACCCTAACCCTAACCCTAACCCTAACCAAACCCTAACCCTAGCCCCTTCCCCCCAACCCTGGCCCCAACCCCAACCCTAACCCCAACAATAACCCTAACCCCACCCCTAACCCTAACACTAACCCCTAACCCCTAACCCAACCAAACCCAAAACCTAACCCCCACCCTAACCCTAACCCTAACCCCCATTAATTCAAATTTAGAATTGGCTTGCCCACTAGCCCTAAAAGTTTATGTTACAGCACCAGACCCTAGTCCCCGATTTGACATAACTAGAAAAAGAAGCCTGCTAGATATTGTTACCCAATGTCAAAATTGTTGTCAGGCCCAGCCCTATGCCTCCCTAGCCCCAGATTAATGCCAGAGGAATCCGCCCCACTACAAGTGTGGTCCCTGGATGTTACCCACATTTCATTTTTTTGATAAACTTCAATATTTGCATGTTTCTGTTGATACTTGCTCTGAGTTGTGTTTGCCCCTCCCCCCACTTCTGGAGAAAAGGCAGCCCATGTTATTCAACATTGCCTAGAGGCATGCAGTGCCTGGGGAAAGCCCAAAATCCCAAAACTGACAATGGCCCCTCCCCAGCCTCAAAATTTGGACAGTTTTGTCATCCAATAAAAGTGACCCATCTAACGGGTCTCCCATATAACCCAAAGTCAGGGTATTATTGAACATGCCCACTGCACCCTAAAATCCTACTTAATAAAACAAAAGGGAGAGTCCAGGAGGCTCTGTCCTCAGTGCCACGAGTGACTGTTTCCTTAACTCTTCACACTCAACCCTTTGAATTTGGACAGTCAAGGCTAAACTGACTGACCCTGATCGCCACTGCTTAGGCCTACACTAACCAAGAAAATAATCAAATGGAAGGATGTCTAACTGGTCAATAGAACCCTAACCTATCTTAATAAGATCCAGGAGCTGTCTGTAACCCCAACAGGAAGAAAACAATCCATTCTGGGTACCGAGCACCTCACCCTAAAGCTGGTGACAGCTGAAGATGATCCCTAAACAGACACACCTGCTACCACTTGAAGAGTCAACCATAATGACCACTAATTCTACTCCCTGATACCCTCGCCCTAGATGGCTGATTACCCTGGGTTTCTTCTGCCTTTTTTCTTACTTTAAGATTGGGTGGGGGTTGGAATGTTTGGCAGCACTATGTTGTGGCTTAGTGTTTTTACCTGGTTGTTCTGCAAACTCAAACCTAACCTAAATGTGACTAGGTCTGGACACGACTTGACACTTTTGGCCTTGAAACAAGAATCATCTCCCAAAATTTGCTTATCCATGTTAAAAATTAAAACAGACTGTGACAGCCCTAGCCCCAGCACCTCAGGGCCCTTACCCATTGCCCTGAGTCGATGAGCCCCAAGTCCCTGTTGCCTTTGCCTAAGTGGCTATGGCCCTAGATAGAGAATGACAGCCCTTGCACCCTGGAATTTTATTCCCTAGCCACGGGAATGGGCCACCTAGTTAATCTTCCCCAGCCCCTGCACCCAGAGGACTTGTCTCCATTGCCCTGGTGGGCCCTAGCCAAGTAGCCCTAAAGCTCTTGATCCAGCTCCCAAAAGAAGGAGCCCCTTGATCCTAGCCCCCTGCAGTCCCCTAGCCCCTGCTATAGGCTTTAAGGCAGTTTTCATTCACCCAAACAAAAGGGGGATGTGGAGAGCTAAGACTCAGCATTTTGCCACCCTAGCTGCAAAAAAATCCTCCAGCGCCAGCACCAGCCCCAGCCCCTAAGCCCCAGCCCCCGCCCAGCCCCGAGTCATCAGTCGCCCTTAAAGAGCCCCTAGCCAATCAGGGTATTAACCCCAGCACTTAGGTGACACCAGGGCCCATATAAACAGCGCCAGCCCCCCAGGTGATATCCCACCACTCCTCCCCTCAGCCCCCAGTCCGGGCTTGCCCTAGCCCCTGGCCCCAGGACGCCCAGTGTCCCAGGCCACCCCCAGTCCCGCCACGCCCCAGCCACAGGGCCCACCCCACCTCTCCTCCTTTCATCGATTGACTGTAATAAAGGCTTGTTGCCCTAGCCCCCTTGTGCCCGCAGCTCCTTTCTGCAGGCGAGACAAATCACCAGCCCCAGCCCCTGACAGACCTGGCCCCCTACCCTGACAGCCCTGGCCCTGGCCCCTGTCAGCCCTGGCCCTGGCCCTGACAGCCCCAGCCCTGGCCCTGACAGCAATGGCCCTGGCCTTACAGCCCTAACCCTGGTACCTGGCCCTGGCCCTGGCCCTAACCCTTGACCCTAACCTTGACCCCTAACCCTAACCCCTAACCCTAACCCCAACCCCTAACCCTAAACCTAACCCTGACAGCCCTGACCCTGAACCCTGACAGCACTGACCCCAACCCTGACAGCCCTGGCCCTGACTCTGAGAGCCCTGGGCCTGGCAGCCCTGGCCATGGTCCTGATAGCCCTGACAGCCCTGACCCTGCCCTGGCAGCCCTGGTCCTGCCCTGGCAGTCCTGGCCCTGCCCTTGGGCCCTGATCCTGGCCCTGACCCGGACCCTGGCCCTGACCCCTAACCCTAACCCTGACCCACTAACCCTAACCCTAACCCTAACCCCTAACCCTAAAACCTAACCCCATCCCGCTAACCCAACCACCATGCCCTAAAACCCAAGCCTAACCCTAGCCCCCAACCCTAACCTCCTCCTCTCCACCAACCCCCTAACCCTAACCCTAACCCCTTAACCCCAGCCCTAAACCCAACCTCCTAACCAGCACCCTAACCCAGCCCTAACCCTAACCCTAACCCCCAGCCAGGCCCCCAACCTCAGCCCTGGCCCTAACCCCAGCCCTAGCCTCCCTAGTCCCCTAGCCTCAGCCCTGCCCCTGGCCCCTAGCACTATCCCCATAGCCCCAGCCCTAGCCCCTATCACTAGCCCTAGGCCCTGGTCCCCAGCAACCCTGGCCCTGGCCCACTAGTCCTGCCCTATCCCCTAGCCCTGGTCTTGGTTCTAGCCCCAACCCTAGCCCCTAGCCCCAGCCCCCTAGCCCCCTAGCCCTAGTCCCCAACCCCTAGCCCCCCTAGCCCCAGCCCTAGCCCCCTAGCCCCTAGCCCCAGCCCTAGCCCCTAGCCCCCTAGGCTCTAGCCCTAGCCCTAACCCCTAGTCCCAGCCCAACCCTAACCCCCCCCAAAACTAACCCCTAACCCCAACCCCTAGCCCTAACCCTAGCCCTAGCCCCTAGCCCTAACCCTAACCCCCCTGCCCCTAACCCTAGCCCTAGTCCAGTAACCCTAACCCTAACCCCAACCCCCAGCCCCTAGTCCCAGTACCCTAGCCCTAGCCCCAGGCCCTGCCCCTAGCCCTGACCCTGACCCCTGACCCTTGCCCCTAGCCCTAACCCTAGTCCCCAGTCCCCTAACCCTAGCCCTAGCCCTAGCCCCCTAGCCCCAGCCCACTGGCCCAAGCCCTGCCCTAGCCCCTAGCCCCTAGCCCCCTAGCCCTAGCCCCAGCCCTAGCCTCCTAGCCCCCCAGCCCCTAGCCCAGCCTAGCCCTAGCCACCTAGCTCCAGCCCTAGTCCCAGTCCCCAGCACCAGCCCCAGCCCCAGACCCTAGCCCTAGCCCTAGCCCTAACCCTAACCCTAACTCCTAGCCCCAGACACTAACCCCAACCCTAACCCTAACCCCAGCCCTAACCCCAACCCAACCCCAACCCCCCTAACCCTAACCCCAACCCTAACCACTAGCCCCCAGCCCTCTAACCCCTAACCCTCACACTGACAGCCCTGACCCTGACCCTGAGTCCTGGCCCTCCTGAGCCCCAGCCCTGGCCCTGATAGCCCCTGGCCCTGGCCCCCCAGCCCTAGCCCCCAGCCCCTACAGCCCTAGCCTCCAGCCCCCCAGCCCCAGCCCTAGCACTGGCAGCCCCTGATAGCCCTGAGGCTCTGGGCCTGGCAGCCTTAGCCCCTTCCCTGGCCCTGGCCCTGTCCCTGGCAGCCCTGGCCCTGGCCCTGGACCCTGACCCTTGACCCTAACCTTGACCCACTAACCCCTAACCCTAACACTAACCCCTAACCCCTAACCCTAACCCTAACCCTGACAGCCCTGACCCTGACCCTGACAGCACTGACCCTGACCCTGACAGCCCTGGCCTTGACATTGACAGCCCTGGCCCTGGCCCCTGGCAGCCCTGGTCCTGGCCCTGGCAGCCCTGGGCTAGGCCCTGGCGGGCCCTGGTCCCAGCCCCTGACCCTGACCCTGGCACTGACCCTGACCCTAACCCCTGACCCCTAACCCTAACCCTAACCCGAACCCTAACCCTAGCCCTAGCCCCTATCCCCAGCCCGCTAGCTCAACCCCTGTTCTAGCCCCCCTAGCCCCTAGCCCTAGCACCCTAGCCCCAGCCTCCAGCCACAGCCCACCTGCCCCCTTGCCCCCTAGTCCCAGCCCCCAGTCCTAGCCCCTAGCCCTAGCCCCCAGCCCCCAGCCCTAGCCCTAGCCCCAGCCCCAGCCCCTAGCCCCCAGCACCAGCCCCAGTCCTAGTCAGCCCCAGCCCCAGCCCCCAGCCCCAGCCCCCCAGTCCTAGTCCCCCCCTAGTCCCTAGCCCAGTCCCAGCCCCCAGCCCCAGCCCTAATCCTAGTCGTAGCCCCAGCCCTAAGCCCCTAACCCCTAGCCCAAGCCCCCTAGCCCTAGCCCCCAGCCCTAGCCCCATAGCCCCAGCCACAGCCCCAGCCCCCAGGCTCCAGCCCCAGCCCCAGCCCCAGCCCTAGCTCCCTAGCCCCCTAGCCTCAGCCCTAGCCCTAGCCACCTAGCCCTATCCCCCTAGCCTCAGCCCTAGCCTCCTAGCCCTAGCCCTAGCCCCCTAGCCCCCAGCCCCCCTAGCCCTAGCCCCCTAGTCCTAGCCCTAGTCCTAGCCCCCTAGCACTAGCCCCCTAGCCCCAGCCCTAGCCCCCTAGCCCCCGAGCCACAGCCGTGGGCCCTAGCCCCAGCCCTATCCCCCTAGCCCCAGCCATAGGCCCCTAGCCCTAGCCCTAGCACCCTAGTCCCCTATCCCCCTAGCCCTAGCCCTAGCCACAGCCCTAGCCCACTGGCCCCCTAGCCACAGCCCTAGCCCTATCCCCCCTAGTCCCTAGCCCCAGCCCCTTGCCCTAACCCCTAGCCCCCCAGCCAAAGCCGAGCCCCCCCATCCACCTAGCCCTGAGCCCCCAGCCCCTAGCCCCTAGCTCCAGCCCCTAGCCTCCAGCCCCAACCCCAGCCCCGCCCCAGCCCTGGCCCTAGCCCTAGCCCTAACCCTAACCCTGACCCTGACCCTGAACCTGACCCTGACCCTGACCCTAACCATAACCCTTACCCTAACCCTAACCCCCTAACACTAACCCTAACCGTAACCACCTAACCCTAACCCTAACCCTAACCCCCTAA
>JAEOAE010003241.1:0-20000 GCA_036365155.1 Meriones psammophilus | reverse complement strand
CAGGCCCTGACACTGACAGCCCTTGCCCTGGCACTGACAGCCCTGGCCCTGGCCCTGACAGCTCTGACCCTGGCCCTGACAGCCCTGGCCCTGGACCTGACAGTCCTGGAACTGATACTGACAGCCCTGGCCCTGACTCTGGCAGCCCTGGCCCTGGCAGCCCTGGCCGTGGCCCTGATAGCCCTGACGGCCCTGGGCCTGGAGCCTTTGCGGAGCTCTCCCTGGCCCTGGCCCTGGCCCTTGACACTAACCTTTGACCCCCTAACCCTAACCCCTAACCCTAACCCTTAACCGCTAACCCTAACCCTAACCCTGACAGCCCTGACCCTGACCCTGACAGCACTGACCCTGACCCTGACAGCCCTGGCCTTGACCCTGACAGCCCTGGCCCTGGCCCTGGCAGCCCTGGTCCTAGCCCTGACCCTGACCCGCCCCTGACCCTTGACCCTAACCCTTGACCCCCTAACCCTAACCCTAACCTGTAACCCTAACCCTAGCCGTAGCCCCCGAGCCGTAGCCCGCTAGCCCAGCCCCCTTGCCCTAGCCTCTTATCCCTATCCCTAGCCCCCTAGTCCTAGCCCCAGCCCTAAACCCCTAGACCCCTAGACTCAACCCTAGCCCTAGCCCCCTAGCAGTATCCCCCTAGCACTAGCCCTAGCCCCCTCGCCCTAGTCCTAGTCCTAGCCCCAGCCCTAGCCCCCCCCAGCCTAGCCCCTAGACCCTAGCCCTAGACCCCTAGCCCCCTAGCCCCAGCCATAGCCTCCTAGCCCCCCCTAGCCCTAGCCCCCTACCCCCAGCCCCAGCTCCAGCCCCAGCCCCAGCCCTAATCCTAGCCCTAGCCCTAACCCTAACCCTGACCCTGACCCTGACCCTAACACTAACCATAACGCTAACCCTAACCCTAACCCCGTGAACCTAACCCTAACCCAGTATCCCTAACCCTAACCGTAACCACCTAACCCTAACCCTAACCCTAACCCCTGAACCCTAACCCTAAGACTGATCCTGACCCTAACACTGACCCATAACCCTAACCCTAACCCTAACCCCAACCCTAACCCCTAACCATAACCCTAACCCCTATCCCCTAACCCCTAACCCTAACCCTAACCCTAACCTCTAACCCCTAATCCTAAACCTCACTTTGACCCTAACCCTAACCCTAACCTAACCCTAACCCTAACCCTAACCCCAACCAAGACCCCAACCCCAACCCCAACCCCAACCCTAACCCCAACACTAACCCTAACCCTTACCCTAACCCTAACACTAACCCTCTAACCCTAACCCAACCATAACCCTAAACCTAACGCTAACCCTAACCCTAACCCTAACCCTAACATTAATTCAAATTTAGAATTGGCTAAGGAGTTTCATAAAAGTTTTCATATTACAGCTGAGACATTGTGTCATCGATTTGACATAACTAGAAAAGAAGCTAGAGATATTGTTACCCAATGTCAAAATTGTTGTCAGTTCTTACCTATGCCTCATGTTGGGATTAATCCCAGAGGAATCT
This sequence comes from Meriones psammophilus, assembly GCA_036365155.1. Classification (NCBI taxonomy): domain Eukaryota; kingdom Metazoa; phylum Chordata; class Mammalia; order Rodentia; family Muridae; genus Meriones; species Meriones psammophilus. Next base: position 18,481 of record JAEOAE010003241.1, on the reverse strand, counting down.
GGCCCACTACAAGTGTGGCAGATGGATGTTACTCACATTTCATTTTTTGGTAAACTTCAATATTTGCATGTTTCTGTTGATACTTGCTCTGGAGTTGTGTTTGCTTCTCCCCTGACTGGAGAAAAGGCAGCCGATGTTATTCAACATTGCCTAGAGGCATGCAGTGCCTGGGGAAAGCCCAAAATTCTAAAAACTGACAATGGGCCGGCCTATACTTCTCAAAAATTTGGACAGTTTTGTCATCCAATAAAAGTGACCCATCTAACGGGTCTCCCATATAACCCTCAAAGTCAGGGTATTATTGAACATGCCCACTGAAACCTAAAATCCTACTTAATAAAACAAAAGGGAGAGTCCAGGAGGCTCTGTCCTCAGTGCCACGAGTGACTGTTTCCTTGGCACTCTTCACACTCAATTTTTTGAATTTGGACAGTCAAGGCCATTCGGCGGCTGATCGCCACTGCTTAGGGCCTAATAGGCCCAAGAAAATAATCAAATGGAAGGATGTCTTAACTGGTCAATAGAAAGGCCCGTATCCTATCTTAATAAGATCCAGGGGAGCTGTCTGTGTTTTCCCACAGCAAGAAAACAATCCATTCTGGGTACCGGAGCACCTCACGCGAAAGCTGGTGACAGCTGAAGATGATCTTTCAACAGATACACCTGCTACCACTTGAAGAGTCAAGGGCGGCTGGGATGACCACTAATTCTACTCGAGTGGACTCATCGCCCACAGATGGCTTATTACCCTGGGTTTCTTCTGCCTTTTCTTACTTTAAGATTGGGTGGGGGTTGGAATGTTTGGTGCAGCACTATGTTGTGGCTTAGTGTTTTTACTCTGGTTGTTCTGCAAACTCAATACCCAACATAAACGTGACTAGGTCGGGATCGCACAAACGCTTGTGGCCTTGAAACAAGGATCATCTCCCAAAATTTTTTATCCATGTTAAAAAATTAAAACAGACTGTGACACTCAGTCGATGCACCTCAGGGGTTTTACCCATTGCCCTGAGTCGATGAGTGATCCAAGTCAATGGTGCCTTTGCCTAAGTGGCTATGGTATCTAGATAGGAGAATGACAGCCCTTGCACTCCCTGGAATTTTATTCCATTGTACGGGAATGGGTGTCACCTCCTTTTAATCTTCTCTCCCCAGCCCTGCACCCAGAGGACTTGTCTCCATTGCACCTGCTGGGGTAAGGAAGTGATCGAAAGCTCTTGATCGCTTACTCCCCAAAGAAGGAGCTCGCTTGATCGAGCTTAGGGCTCTCTTGTGCCACACTTATAGGCTTTAAGGCAGTTTTCATTTATTAAAACAAAAGGGGGATGTGGAGAGCTGAGACTCAGACGCCACTAGGTGGCTCTGACATTTTGCCCTCAAAACTGTAAAAAAAAAAAAACCTCCAGTATGCATGCTGGTTGCGCAAATTGCGTAAGCACGCTAAGCATGCTGGGCCCCAGTCATCAGGCTGGGTAAAGAGTGAGCAGCCAATCGGGTATTGAGACGACACTTAGGTGCGACCAGAGCTTATATAAACAGCTCCACTTGGGGGCCGCGCCTCCCTCCTCCCACTCACTCTGCCAGGGGCTTGCCGCCCTGGCCATGGCCCGCGGGATGCCAAGGTGTCAGTCGGCCAATGCGAGCGCCCCGCGCCTGCGAGGTGGACGGGGTTTGCCTCCTCTCCTCCTTTCATTGATTGACTGTAATAAAGGCTTGTTGCGAAGGACCCTTGTGCACTCGCGGCGCTTCTGCAGGCGAGACAATCACGTGGATTCCAACACCTTGACAGACCTGGCCCTGACCCTGACAGACCTGTCCCTGGCCCTGACAGCCCTGGCCCTGTCCCTGACAGCCCTGGCCCTGGCCGTGACAGCCCTAGTCCTGGCCGAGACAGTCATGGCACTGATCCTGACAGCCCTGGCCCTGACTCTGACAGCCCTGGCCCTGGCAGCCCTGGCCGTGGCCCTGATAGCCCTGATGGCCCTGGCCCTGGCAGCCCTTGCAGCCCTCTCCCTGGCCCTGGCACTGGCCCTGGCAACCCTGGCCCTGGCCCTTGACACTTGACCCTAACCTTTGACCCCCTAACCCTAACACCTAACCCTAAACCCTAACCCTAACCGTAACACTGACAGTCCTGACCCTGACTCTGACAGCACTGACCCTGACCCTGACAGCCCTGGCCCTGACCCTGACAGCCCTGGCCCTGGCCCTGACAGCCCTGGCCCTGGCCCTGGCAGCCCTGGTCCTGGCCCTGACCCTGACCCTGGCCCTGAGCCTTGACCCTAACCCTTGACCCCCTAACCTTAACCCTAACCCCAAACCCTAACCCTAGCCCTAGCCCCCTAACCCTAGCCCCCTAGCCATAGCCCTAGCCGCCTAGCCCTATTCCTAGTCCTAGCCCCAGCCCCAGCCCCTAGCGCCAGCCCTAGCCCCCTAGCCCTTGTCTCCAAGCCCCCTAGCCCCAGCACTAGCCTCCGAGCCACCTAGCCCCAGCCCTAGCACCCTAGCACCCCAGCCCCCCAGCTCCAGCCTCCAGCCTCCAGCCCCATCCCCAGCCCTAGCCCTATCCCTAGCCCTAACCCTAACCCTGACCCTGACCCTGACCCTGACACTAACCCCAAACCAAACCCCTAACTCTAACCCCCTAACCCTAACCATAACCCTAACCCTAAACCCCTAACCCTAACCCTAACCCTGACTTTAACCCCTAACCCTGACCCTAACCCCTAACCCTAAAATTAACCCCCCCTAACACTGACCCTGACCCTGACCCTGACCCCTAACCCTAACCCTAACCCTAAACCTAACCCTAACCCCCTAACCCTAACCCTAACCTCTAACCCCCAACCCTAACCCTAAACTTAACCCTAACCCTGACAGCTCTGACCCTGACCCTGACAGCACTGACCCTGACCCTGACAGCCCTGGTCCTGACCCTGACAGCCCTGGCCCTGACCATGAGAGCCGTGGTCCTGGCCCTGGCAGCCCTGGCCCCAGCACTGGCGGCCCTGGTCCTGGCCCAGACCCTGACCCTAGCCCTAGCACCCTAGTCCTTGCCCCCTAGCACTAGCCCCCTAGCCCCATCCCTAGCCCCCTAGCCCCCTAGCCACAGCCCTAGCCCCCTAGCCCCCTAGAATCAGCCCTATCCCTAGCCTCCTAGCCCTAGCCCCCCCAGCCCCAGCCCCATCCCCAGCCCCAGCCCCAGCCCCCCAGTCACCCAGCCCCCCCCCCCAGCCCCCCAGCCCCAGCCCCAGCCACCCAGCCCTAATCCTAGTCCTAGCCCCAGCCCTAGCAACCTAGCCCCTAGCCCTAGCCCCCTAGCCCTAGCCCCCTAGCCCCATAGTCCCAGCCCTAGCCTCCCTAGACCCCTAACCATAGCCCCAACCCCCAGCCCCTAGCTCCAGCCCTAGCCTCCAGGCCCAGCCCCAGGCCCAGCCCTAGGCCCAGCCCCAGCCCCAGCCCCAGCCCCAGCCCCAGCCCCCCAGTCCCCAGCCCCCTAGTCCCCTAGCCCCCTAGCCCTGGCCCCCTAGCCCTAGCCCTAGCCCCCTAGACCTAATCCTATCCCTAGCCCCCTAGCCCTATCCCCCTAGATCCAGCCCTAGCCCCCTAGCGCCCTAGAATCAGTCCTATCCCTAGCCCCCAGCCCCATCCCCTAGCTCCAGCCCTATCCCCCAGCCCCAGCCCCCCAGTCCCCAGCACCCCAGCCCCAGCCCCCCAGCCCCAGCCCCAGCCCCCCAGCCCCAATCGTAGTCCCAGCCCCAGCCCCAGCAACCCAGCCCCCAGCCCCCAGCCGCCAGCCCCAGCCCCCCCCCCAGCCCCAGCCCCTAGCAACCCAGCCCCTAGCCCCAGCCGCCAGCCCCAGCCCCCCCAGCCCCAGCCCCAGCCCTAGCCTCCCAGCCACCCAGCCCCAGCCCCAGCCCCCCAGCCCCTAGCTACAGCCCCACCCTCCAGGCCCAGCCCCAGCCCCAGCCCCAGCCCCAGCCCTAGCCCTAGCCCCCTACCCCTAACCCCTGACCCCTCACCCGACCCTGACCCTAACCGAACCTAACCCTACCCCTAACCCTAACCCTAACCCTAAACCTAACCCTAACCCCTAACGCTGACCCTGACCCTGACCCCTAACCCTAACCCTAACCCTAACCCTAACCCCAACCCCAACCCCAACATTAATTCAATACCCTGACAGACCTGGCCCTGACCCTGACAGCCCTGGGCCCTGGCCCTGACAGCCAGCCCTGACAGCCCTTGCCCTGGCCCCCACAGCCCTGGCCCTGGCCCTGACAGCCCTGGCCCTGGCCCTGACAACCCCAGCCCTGGCCGTGACAGCCCGGGGACTGATCCTGACAGCCCTGGCCCTGACTCTGACAGCCCTGGCCCTGGCAGCCCTGGCCGTGGCCCTGATAGCCCTGACGGCCCTGGCCCTGGCAGCCCTTTCGGCCCTCTCCCTGGCCCTGCCCCTGGCCCTGGCAGCCCTGGCCCTGGCCCTGGCCCTGGCCCTGGCCCTGACCCTGACCCCAACTTGACCCCTAACCCTAACCCCTACCTCTATCCCCTAACCCCTAACCCTAACCCTAACCCTGACAGCCGTGACCCTGATCCTGATAGCCCTGGCCCTGACCCTGACAGCCCTGGCCCTGACCCTGACAGCCCTGGCCCTGGTCCTGGCAGCCCTGGTCCTGGTCTAGTACTAGGATTAGGCTAGGGGCCAGGGCTAGGCTAGGGGACTAGGGCTAGGGGGCCAGGGGAGTAGGGTGCCAGGGCTAGGCCAGGGCTGGGGCTGGGGTTGGGGCTGGAGGCCAGGGCTGGAGCTAGGGGGGCTAAGGGGCCAGGGCTAGGCCAGGGGGGCTCGGAGGCTAGGGCTGCGCTATGGGGCCAGGGGCTGGGGATAGGGGGGTTAGGCTAGGGGCCAGGTGCCAGGGCTTGGGCCAGACTAGGATTAGGCCAGGTGGCTAGGGCTATGGCTAGGAGCCAGGGCCAGGGGCCAAGGGACTAGGGGCCAGGGCAAGACCTAGGGGATAGGGCTGGGGCTAAGGGATAGGGCTTGGGGCCAGGGCTAGGGCTGATTCTAGGGGCTAGGGGGGCCACGGCTGGGGCTAGGGGATAGGGCTAGGGGCCAGGGCTAGGGCTGAGTCTAGGGGCCAGGCTTCTAGGGCTGGGGCTAGGCTAGTGCTAGGCTAGGGGCCAGGCTAGGCTAGGGGCCAGGGCTGGGGCTAGGGGCCAGTGCCAGGGGCCAGGACTAGGGCCAGGGGCCAGGCCAGGGGCCAGGGGGGCCAGGGGCCAGGCCAGGGCCAGGCCAGGCCAGGGCCAGGCAAGGGTGTTGGGCCAGTGGGCCAGGCAAGGGGCCAGGTTAGGTTAGGCCAGGGGCAAGGGTTAGGGCCAAGGGTCAGGCCAGGGCTAGCTGTCAGGCCAGGCCATGGCTGTCAGGTTCAGGCCAGGGCTGTCAGTGTCAGGGTAAGTGCTGTCACGCCATGGCCAGGGCTGTCAGGTTAGGTTAGGTTAGGTTAGGGTTAGAGTTAGGTTAGGTTAGGGGGCCAAAGGTTAGGGTCAAGGGTCAAGGGCCAGAGCCAGGGCAAGGGCTGCCAGGCCAGGCCAGGGCCAGGAGAGGGCCGCAAGGGCTGCCAGGCCAGGGCCGCCAGGGCTATCAGGCCATGGCTAGGCTGCCAGGGCCAGAGCTGTCAGAGTCAGGCCAGGGCTGTCAGGATCAGGCCAGGGCTGTCAGGCCAGGCCAGGGGCTGTCAGGCCAGGGCTCAGGGCTGTCAGGCCAGGCCAGGGCTGTCAGGGCCAGGCCAGGTCTGTCAGGTGTTGGAACCCACGTGATGGTCTCGCCAGCAGAAATGCACGCTGGCACAAGGGTCCTTCCACAACAAGCCTTTATTACAGCCAATTGATGAAAGGAGGAGAAGAGAGCGGGCCCGCCACCTCACTGGCGCTGGCGGCGCCCCATTGGCCGATGGTCACCATGGCGCCCCACGGGACGCGCCAGGGCGGGCAAGTTCCGGGCGGGAGATGGGGAGGAGGAGGAGAGGAGGGTTAGGGCTTAAAGTTGGGGCTGGGGCTGGGGCTGCGTTGGGGCTGGGCTGGGGTTATGGTTAGGTTACGGTTAGGTGAGGAGTTAGGGTTAGGATAGTGTTAGTGTTAGTGTTAGGTTAGGATTAGGTTAGGTTAGAGGGTTAGGTTAGGTTAGGCTAGAGGGTTAGGTTAGGTTAGGTTAGGCTAGGGCTGGGGATGGGAAGGGGTTAGGTGTTAGGGTTAGGTTAGGGCTGTGCTAGGCTAGAAGGTTAGGGGTTAGGCTAGGTTACAGGGGTTAGGCTAGGCTAGGTAGGGCTAGGCTGGGGCAGGGACAGGGTTAGGGCCAGGCTTAGGCCAGTGTTAGGCTAGGAACAGAGGGTTAGGGTCAGGTTATGGTCAGTGTCAGGTCAGGTCAGGCTAGGCTAGGGGGTTAGGTTAGGTTAGGTTAGGGGTTAGGGTTAAAGCCAGGCTAGGTTAGGGCTGCGGTTATGTTTAGGGTCGGTGTTAGGTTGGGGGGTAGGTTAGGTTAGGGTTAGGGTTGCGGTTAGGCTAGGCCAGGTTAGTGTTATGGGTTCAAGGGTTAGGGGCCAAGGGTCAGGCCATGGTCAGGTACAGGGCCAGGAACAGGGCCTCCAGGGCCAGGACCAGGGCTGCCAGGCCAGGCCAGGGGCTGTCAGGCCATGGCCAGGGATGTCAGGCCAGGCCATTGCCAGGGATGTCAGGCCAGGCCAGGGCCTCAGGTCAGGCCAGGGCCTCAGGTCAGGGTCAGTTTCAGGGCTGTCCCAGATGTAACATGAAAACTTTTATGAAACCCCTGAGCCAATTCTAAATTTTAATTAATGTTAGGTTAGTGTTAGTGTTAGGTTAGGATAGGGCCAGGTTTAGGTTAGGTTAGGGTTAGGTTAGGTTAGGTTAGGTTAGGGGTTAGGTTAGGTTAGGTTAGGTTAGGTTAGGGTTTAGGGTTAGATTTAGGTCAGGGTCAGGTCAGGTTAGGTTAGGCTAGGCTAGGGGCTAGGGCTGGGGATGGGGCTTGCCTGGAGGCTAGGGCTGGAGCTAGGGGCCTAGGGGCTAGGGCCACGCTAGGGGGGCCAGGGCAAGGGCTGGGGCTTGGGTGCTATGAGGCAAGGGCTGGGGCTTGGGGCTAGGGGCCTAGGGCTAGGACTAGGTTAGGCGGCCAGGGCTAGGCTAGGCTTGGGGCTGGGGCTAGGGGCCAGTGGACTAGGGGCCAGTGCTAAGGCTAGGAGGCTACGGCTGGGGCTAGGGGGATAAGGCTAGGCGGCTAGGCTAGGGCTGAGGCTAGGAGGCTAGGGGGGATAGGTTTGGGGCTAGGATAGGCTAGGCTAGGGGACTAGGGCTAGGCTAGGGGCCAGGACTAGGCCAGGACTAGCGGGCTAGGCCAGGGGGCCTAGGGGCCAGGGGCCAGGAGGCTAGGGCCAGGAGGCTAGGGCTGGGGCTAGGGGGGATAAGGCTAGGCGGCTAGGGCTAGGGCTGAGGCCAGGAGGCTAGGGGGGATAGGTTTGGGGCTAGGATAGGGCTAGGCTAGGGGGCCAGGACTAGGGCTAGGGGCTAGGACTAGGCCAGGACCAGCGGGCTAGGCCAGGGGGGCCAGGGGCCAGGGGGCCAGGAGGCTAGGCCAGGAGGCCAGGGCCAGGCCAGGGTGATAGGGCAAGGGTGTTGGGCTTGCAGGCTAGCCAAGGGGCTAGGGCCAGGGTTAGGTTAGGTTAGGTTAATGGCAAATCAAGGGTTAGGGCCAAGGTTCAGGCCAGGGTCAGGTAGGGCCAGACCAGGGCTGTCAGAGTCAGGCCAGGGCTGTCAGCATCAGGCCAGGGCTGTCAGGGTCAGGGCCAGGGCTGTCAGGTTGTTGGAAGCCGATGATTCCTCTCGCCAGCAGAAACGCACTGGGCACAAGGGTCCTTTGCAACAAGCCTTTATTACAGTCAATAGATGAAAGGAGGAGAGGAGAGCGGGCCCGCCACTGCTGGTGCGGCGGCGCCAGATTGGCAGATGGACACCACGGTGTCCCGTGGGCCGCGCCAGGGCAGGCAAGCCCGGCGGGAGAGGGGAGGAGAAGAGGGAGGAGAGCGCCAGGGCCCAGAATTGGTGCTGTTTATATAAGCCCTGGTCGCACTCTAAGTGACGGTCAATACCTGATTTGCTGCTCACTTTACCCCGCCTGATGACTCGGCCCAGCATGCTTAGAGTGCTTATGAAATTTGCGCAACCCGCGCATGTGTACTGGAGGTTTTTTTTTTTTTTTACAGTTTTAAGGGCAAATGTCCGCGCCACCTAGTGGCATCTGAGTCTCAGCTCTCTACATCCCCTTTGTTTTAATAAATGATAACTGCCTTAAAGCCTATCAGCGCAGCACAAGAGAACCCTAAGCTCGATCACGCGAGCCCCTTCTTTGAGGAGTGTTTATCAAGAGCTTTAGGTTACTTCCTTACCCCACCAGGTGCAATGGAGACAAGTCCTCTGGGTGCAGGGGCTAAGGGAGAAGATTAAAAAGGAGGTGACACCCATTCCCGCAATGGAATAAAATTCAAGGGAGTGCAAGGGCTGTCATCCTCCTATCTAGGTACCATAGCCGCTAGGCAAAGGCAACATTGACTTGGATCACCATCACTCAGTGCAATGGGTAAAAGCCCTGAGGTGCATCGACTGAGTGTCACAGTCTGTTTTAATTTTTTAACATGGATAACCAAATTTTGGGAGATCCTTGTTTCAAGGCCACAAGTGTTTATAGATCGTGACCTAGTCACGCTTATGTTGGGTATTGAGTTTGCAGAACAACCAGAGTAAAAACACTAAGCCACAACATAGTGCTGCACCACACATTCCAACCCCCACCCAATCTTAAAATAAGAAAAGGCAGAAGAAACCCAGGGTAATAAGCCATCTGTGGGCGATGAATCCACTGAGTAGAATTAGTGGTCATCCTCGCCGCCTGACTCTTCAAGTGGTAGCAGGTGTATCTGTTGAAAGATCATCTTCAGCTGTCACCAGCTTTTGTGAGGCGCCCGGGTACCCAGAATGGATTGTTTTCTTCCTGTGGGGAACACAGACAGCTCCCCTGGGATCTTATTAAGATAGGATCCGGGCCTTTCCATTGACCAGTTAAGACATCCTTCCATTTGATCATTTCCTTGGGCCTATTAGGCCCTAAGCAGTGGCGATCAGCCACCGAATGGCCTTGACTGTCCAAATTCAAAAATTGAGTGTGAAGAGTGCCAAGGAAACGGTCACTGTGGCACTGAGGGCAGAGCCTTCTGGACTCTCCCTTTGTTTTATTAAGTAGGATTTTAGGGTGCGGTGAGCATGTTTAATAATACCTCACATTGTGGGTTATATGGGAGACCCAAGTAGATGGGTCACTTTTATTGATGACAAAATGTCCAAATTTTTGAGAAGTATAGGCCGCCCATTGTCAGTTTTTAGAATTTTGGGCTTTCCCCAGGCACTCCATGCCTCTAGGCAATGTTGAATAACATGGGCTGCCTTTTCTCCAGTCAGGGGAGAAGCAAACACAACTCCAGAGCAAGTATCAACAGAAACATGCAAATATTGAAGTTTACCAAACAATGAAATGTGAGTAACATCCATCTGCCACACTTGTAGTGGACGATTCCTCTGGGATTAATCCCAACATGAGGCATAGGTAAGAACTGACAACAATTTTGACATTGGGTAACAATATCTCTAGCTTCTTTTCTAGTTATGTCAAATCGAGGACACAATGTCTCAGATGTAACATGAAAACTTTTATGAAACTCCTTAGCCAATTCTAAATTTGAATTAATGTTAGGTTAGGTTAGGTTAGGTTAGGTTAGGTGTTAGGCTTAGGTTAGGGTTAGGATTAGGTTAGGTTAGGATTTGGAATAGGTTAGGTTAGAGTGTTAGGTTTAGGTTAGAGGGTGAGGGTTAGGGTTAGGTTAGGTTAGGCCAGGGGGTAGGTTAGGGCCTGGGGGTAGGCCAGGCTAGTGCTAGTGTTAGGCTAGTGCTAGAGGTTAGGCCAGGCCAGAGGTTAGGCTAGGGCTAGGTTAGGCTAGGCCAGGATTGGGGCTAGGCTGTTGGGGGCTGGGGCTGGGGCTGGGGCTGTGACAGGCTTAGGTTGTTAGGGTTAGGCCAGGCTAGGCTAGGCTTGCGGTTAGGGCCAGGGCAGGCCAGGCTAGGTGTTAGGCTAGTGTTAGGGCCAGTGCAGGTTCAGGTCAGGGTTTGGTTAGGTTAGGCTAGGGCTAGGGCTGGGGCTGGGGCTGGGGCTGGAGGCTAGGGCTTGAGCCAGGGGCTAGGGGCCAGTGTTAGGCTAGGGGACCAAAAGGCTAGGGCTTGTGCTGGGGGCCAGGTTGCTCGGGCTTGAAGGCTAGGGCTAGGGGCTAGGGGGGCCAGAGCTGGGTCCAGTACTAGGACAACAGCTAGGGGCTAGGCCTAGGTCTAGGTGCCTAGGGAACTAGGGGTTAGGCCTAGGCCATGGGGCTAGGGCTGGGTCTAGGGGATAGGCTAGGGGCCTAGGGCTAGTGCTGAGGCTAGGAGCCAGGGGCCAGGGCTGGGGCTAGGGCTAGGGGCTAGGTCTAGGCTAGGCGGCTAGGGCTGGGGCTAGGAGGCTAGTGCCAGGGGCCAGGACTAGGGCTAGGACTTGGGGGCCAGGGCCAGGGGGGCCAGGGGGGCCAGGGGGCCAGGAGGCCAGGGCCAGGGGCCAGGGCAAGGGGTTTGGGCCAGCAGGCCAGGCCATGGGACCAGGGCCAGGTTAGGTTAGGGTTAGGTTAGTGTTAGCGGGTCAAGGGTTAGAGTCAAGGGTCAGGCCAGGGTCAGGTCAGGCCAGGACCAGGGCCGCCAGGGCAAGTGCCAGGACTGCCTTTACCAGGACCAGGGGCTGCCAGGCCAGGCCAGGGCTGTCAGGCCAGGCCAGGGCTGTCATGGTCAGGACCAGGGCTGTCAGGTCAGGGTCAGGGGCTGTCAGGGTTAGGGGTTAGTGTTAGGTTGCGGGGTTAGAGTTAGGGGTTAGGTTAGGGGGCCAAAGGTTAGGGCCAAGGATCAAGGGCCAGGCCAGGTCCAGGGCTGCCTGGGCCAGGGCCAGGAGAGGGCCACAAGGGCTGCCAGGCCAGGTTCATCAGGGCTACTCATGGCCACGCCAGGGCTGCCAGGGCTAGGACTGTCAGAGTCAGGCCAGGGCTCAGGATCAGGGCCATGGCTGTCACGGCCAGGGCCAGTGCTGTCAGGCCAGGCCAGGGCTGTCAGGCCAGGGCCAGGGCTGTCAGGCCAGGGCCAGGGCTGTCAGGGCCAGGGTCAGGCTGTCAGCCAGGCCAGGGCTGTGAGAGTCAGGCCAGGTCTGTCAGGGTGTTGGGGCCACGTGATTCGCCTGGCCAGCAGAAATGCATGCGGGCACAAGGGTCCTTCCGCAACTAGCCTTTATTACAGTCAGTAAATGAAAGGAGGAGAGGAGAGCGGGCCTGCCCACCTCGCTGGCGCGGGCGGCGCCGTGATTGGCCGGCGGACACAATGGCTTCCCACGGGCAGCGCAGCGGGGGGCGGGCAAGCTCTGGGCGGGAGGGGGGAGGAGGAGAGGGAGGAGAGAGCCAGAGCCCAGAATTGGCGCTGTTTATATAAGCCCTGTTCTCACCTAAGTGACGTGTCCATACCCTGATTGGCTGTTCACTCTTTACCCCGCCTGATGACTCGGGCCCAGTGTGCTTAGCCTGCTTATGCAATTTGCGCAACCCGCATGCGCATTGGAGGTTATTTGTTACAGTTTTGAGGGCAATGTCAGCGACACCTAGTGGTGTCTGAGTCTCAGCCTCCACATCCCCTTTGTTTTAATAAATGAAAACTGCCTTAAAGCCTATAAGCGTGTGGTTATGGTTAGGTTAGCGCCAGGTTATCATTAGGTTAGTGTTAGGAGTTAGGTTAGGTTATATCACTTTTCAGTTTTCCTGTATTCCTAATTGAGCGAGTGACACACATGTGACTTAGTTTACAAAGTTGTGCTTTATGCTTATGTTCTTTCATTGGAAATTTGTTCCTTTAGGAAAAAGTTAGCATTAAGGTTAGGTTAATGTTAGGTTAGGCTAGGTTAGGTTAGGTTAGGTTAGGTTAGGTTAGTTTTAGGGGTAAGGGTTTTGCTATGGTTAGGTTAGGTTATATCACTTTTCAGTTTTCCTGTATTCCTAATTGAGCGAGTGACACACATGTGATTTAGTTTACAAAGTTGTGCTTTGTGTTTCTGTTCTTGGATGAAAACCTGTTTTTTGCAGTACAGTTCAATACATCACTTTTCAGTTTTCCTATATTCCTAATTGAGCGAGCGACACACATGTGATTTACTTTACAAAGTAGTGCTTTTATGCTTGTTCTTGTGTTAGAAACTTGTTTCTGTGCTGTACAGTGTGATATATCACTTTTATTTTTACTGTTATAATAATTGAACGGGACACACGTATGTGAATTAGTTTACATTGTTGTGCTTTATGCTTTTGTTCTTCTTTTTTTTTTTTTTTTTTTTTTTTTTTTTTTAACCACGTTTATAACAGCTTTATTTGTAATAGCCGAACCTGAAACAACCCAGATGTCCATCAATGGAGGAATGGGTACAGAAATTGTGCTATTTTTATACAATGGAATACTACTCAGCAATCAAAAAGGAGGAAATCATGAAATTTGCAGGCAAATGGCTGGGATCTAGAAAAGATCATTCTGAGGGAAATAACTCATATTTTTTAATGTTTCATATTTTTAAAAATTAATCTACCTTATGCAGTCACTGGCTACAACCATTCAATACTTTTTGAGATGTGTTCTCATTTTAACTTTTCATTCTCTAATTTATCCCATAAATGAATCCAATTAACAAGTCAGATTGAAAACAATTTTCCAAGCCTGCCTCTAGCATTCTTATCTCATTATCATACCTATTTTACATGCTGTCACTACAATTTTTCAAAGCCTAACTCTGTCATGTTAATATTTATTAATACATGCAGATCATCCTGAAAATCTGAGTAGGTGAAATACATATTTTCATATTCCACTAATAATATTATTAATATTATTTTACTTCATACATATTTACTGAAATATTTACTGAAATATAGATGATATATGTTTGCATGATATATATATATATATATATATATATATATATATCCCTTGTCACAATGCCATGTAATTATGAGTATACTGGTATACTGGGCAGTGATCTAAAGTACTCAAATTTTAAGTTCTGAAACTAAGTTGATATAACTTTACCATCCTGTGTAACAACCCAAATATGAAATTATAGTATTGAGTATCCATGGCTCACTGTAAGAGGGTCAGAGCATAGTAGTATTATCTATGTGTTTGATATCAACATCTAAAAATGGAAAGCTATGCTTGATTGGTTGTGTTTCTATTCATTCACTTAACTCACATTTATTAAAATTTGACAGTGAATAATGTCAATATTTTAACCTTACCAAGTAAAATATTATTAAAATCTTCTGGAACTTATTAGAAGATCATAATATGCTACATAGAAAATTTTAGATGACAATGTGGGTTTTGCATTTTGGTCTGTTATATGATGCTTTATATTTATTGAATTATATACATTGAATTATCCCTAAATTTCTCAGATGAAGCCTAGTTGATCATGATGGTTGATGTTTTTGATGTGTTTCTGAATTTTATTTTATCTTTTATCTTTTTTTTTTCAATGCAGTTTATTCAGGAACCTTGAACAATCATCTGACCCTGGGGAAAGCCAGCCCACTTTAAATAGCCTCTGGGTAGCCAACCCCAGCATGCCACGTGGGCAATGCAGATAGGTCCACATACATGGAAGCAAGCCAGATCCTCAGCCTTAGCCAAATGTGGAGTTGTTTGTAACAGAGAGCATTCACCATCTGGAAGGTGGAAGGCGGAAACCAGCTCCATCTTTCAGGCGCGGCATTACGCAGCTCTCTACAGTTCCCCCCTTTTGTTTTAGACGCATCAGGCAAGAGTAGAGGTCTGATCTCTGATATTAGAAATAAATTGGGACTTTGTACTGATGTTCATTTAGGTGTCATCCACCCAAAGATCATCAGACCCGTCCGATACCTTTTTCTCAGAGGCGGGACCTGGGGCATCAACCCGCATGCAATCAGATATGCTCTTCTCTGGGTCCAAGGCTGCTGACCCTGAGTGCAGTGCTTAGCCTCGCATCCTGAGCGTAACATTTTAGCTTTTTATGGTAGCCAACCATGCTTGGGGAGACTGTCCTGCTTCAATGGCTGTAAAGGCCTTAATGGTCATGGCTGCATTACGCTGTTGTGAGACTCTAATCTTGCATATATACCACAGGCACACCAAGGTGACCAACACCAGAAGGCCTGCTAATGCTCCTATGCCCGCCCATTCCTTCAGATGATTCATGGCTGCAGCAATCCATGATGATAATCCTGTGGCTAGTCCAGCGTCCACTCTGGTAGAATTTACCATGACAATGGCCACTCTCAGCTGGTCCATCAAAGTATCGAATTCTCCAGTCCAATTACCTAAAATATAGCTTGACAATTGTTTAGACAGATTTGCAGCACAGGGAAAATTCTCATGTTGTATGTTAGTGACACAAAGTCCAGCATACTTTCATTGACAGGCAAGTTGAGCAATTTGCCATAGGGTATCAATTTGTTCCTGCACGAGGTCAAACCTCTGATTGAATACCATCAAACCTCCTTTTAGTTGAGCATTAATTCCTTTTGTACATCTAAGGCATGAGCTACATTGGCTAAAAGGTTATTCAGGGTCTGAGCAGTCTGCCCAGTATGACACATGGCTAATGCCGTGGTGGTAGTTCTCCAACAGCTGCCAATGAGATGGCAGTAAAATGGCAGCTGTAATTCCAAAATCACTTTCTGTCTGAAGATAGTCATAGCGTGAGGGCATCAACGGGCACAGGCACCCAGCGAGGCTTGCTTTTTTGCCCAATGCTGTAATGCTAGTAAATTTACTAGCAGGTTACTCACATGCTATATCTTTTTCAGTTTTCTGTATTCCTATATGAGCGAGTGGCACACATGTGATTTAGTTTACAAAGTAGTGCTTTATGCTTGTTCTGTTCTTTGTTGGAAACTTGTTCCTGTTAGGAACAATTTAGGTTAGGATTAGGTTAGGTTAGGTTTAGGTTAGGTTAGGGAGGGTAGGGGTTAGGTAGGGTTAGGTTAGGTTAGGTTAGGTTAGGTCAGGTTAGGGCTTAGGTTAGGTTAGGTTATATCACTTTTCAGTTTTCCTGTTATAATAATTGAACAAGTTTGGCACGAAAAGTGAATTAGTTTACAAAGTTGTGCTTTATGCTTCTGTTTTTTCGATGAAAAATCGTCTCTATGCCATACATTACAATTTATCACTTTTCAGTTTCCCTGTATTCCTAATTGAGTGAGCGAAACACTTGTGATTTAGTTTACAAAGTAGTGCTTTGTGTTTCTGTTCTTCTGTTGGAAACTTGTTTCTGTACTGTACAGTGTGATATATCACTTTTCAGTTTTCCTGTTATAATAATTGAATGGGCGATACGTATGGAATTAGTTTACAAAGTTGTGCTTTGCATTTCTGTTCTTTCGATGGAAACTTTCTCCTGTGCTGTACAGTTGATATATCACCTTCAGTTTTCCTATTATAATAATTGCACGGGCTTACACGTATCTGAATTAGTTTACAAACTTGTGCTTTATGCTTTCTTCTTCATTCTAAACTTGTTCCTATGCTGTACAGTGTTATATCACTTTTAAGTTTTCCTGTATTCCTAATTGAGCGAGTGGCACACATCTGATTTAGTTTACAAAGTAGTGCTTTTTATGCTTATGTTCTTTCCTTGGAAACTTGTTCCTTTAGCAACAAACATGGTTAGGTTATGGTTAGGTTATGGTTAGGTTAGGGCTTAGTGCTTAGGGTTAGGTTAGCGCTTTTGCATAGGTTAGGGCTTAGTGTTAGGTTAGGTTATATCAATTTTCAGTTTTCCTGTTATAATAACTGAAGGAGCGACAAGTGTGTGAATTAGTTTACAAAGTTGTGCTTTGTGTTTCTGTTCTTTCGATGGAAACTTGTTTCTGTGCCTTACGGTGAGTAGATAACACTTTCAGTTTTCCTGTATTTCTAATTGAGGGAGCGACACAGATGTGATTCCGCTTTAAAAGTAGTGCTATGCTTTTCTGTTCTTTTGTTTGAACTTGTTCCTGTGCTGTACAGTGCTATATCACTTTTCAGTTTTCCTGTATTCCTAATTGCTTAGTGGCACACAGGTGATTTAGTTTACAAAGTAATGCTTTTGCTTGTTTCTGTTCTTCCTTAGGAACAAGTTAGGTTAGGTTAGGTTAGGTTAGGTTAGGTTAGTTAGGTTAGGTTAGGGTTGAGGGTTAGGTTAGGTAGGGTTAGGATGAGGGTTAGGGTTAGGTTAGGGCTTATGGTTAGGTTAGGGTTATATCACTTTTCAGTTTTCCTGTTATAATAATTGAACAGGCTTAAACGAATGTGAATTAGTTTACAAAGTTGTGCTTTATGCTTCTGTTCTTTCGATGAAAACTTGTTTCTGTGCCGCATAATCTGATTTTTCGCTTTTCAGTTTCCTGTATTCCTAATTGAGTGAGCGACACACATGTGATTTTCTTTACAAAGTAGTGCTTTGTGTCTCTGATCTTCTGTTGGAAACTTGTTCCTGTGCTGTACAGTTCAATATATCACTTTTCAGTTTTCCTGTTATGATGATTGAATGGGCGATACAAATGTGAATTAGTTTACAAAGTTGTGCTTTATGCTTCTCTTTCTTTCGCTTGAAACTTGTTCCTATGCTGTACAGTGCGATATATCACTTTTAAGTTTTCCTGTATTCCTAATTGAGCGAATGGCACACATCTGATTTAGTTTACAAAGTAGTGCTTTATGCTTATGTTCTTTGTTGGAAACTTGTTCCTGTTAGGAAACATGTTATGGTTAGGGTTATGGTTAGGTTAGGTTTAGGTTAGGGCTTAGGTTAGGTTAGGTGAGGGTTTTGCTTAGTGTTAGGGCTTAGGTTAGGTTAGGTTATATCAATTTTCAGTTTTCCTGTTATAATAATTGAAGGGGCACACATTTGATTTAGTTTACAAAGTAGTGCTTTGCTTTTCTGTTCTTTCCTTGGAAACTTGTTAGGATTAGGTTAGTTAGGTTAGGTTAGGTTAGGACATGGTTAGGTTAGGTTATAACACTTTTCAGTTTTCCTGTTATAATAATTGAACAGGCTAAACAAATGTGAATTAGTTTACAAAGTTGTGCTTTGCTTTCTGTTCTTTTGTGAAAACTTGTTTCTGTGCTGTACAGTTCGATTTTATCACTTTTCAGTTTTCCTGTATTCCTAATTGAGTGAGCGGCACACATGTGATTTACTTTACAAAGTAGTGCTTTGTTCTTTCTGATCTTCCATTGAAACTTGTTCCTGTGCTGTACAGTTTGATATATCACACTTTCAGTTTTCCTGTTATGATGATTGAATTAGTTTACAAAGGTGATACGAAAACTGTGAATTAGTTTACAGTTTCTGTATTTGTTGAGCTTTTTACAAAGTAGTTGTGTCTGTTCTTCCATGGAAAATTGTTCCTGTGCTGTACAGTTGATATATCACTTTGCAGTTTTCCTGTTATAATAATTGAACGGGTGACACGTATGTGAATTAGTTTACAAAGTTGTGCTTTACGCTTCTGTTCTTTTGATGAAAACTTGTTTTTGCCATAATTTCCATATATCGCTTTTCAGTTTCCCCTGTATTCCTAATTGAGTAAGCTTACACATATGTGATTTAGTTTAGAAAGTAATGCTTTATGCTTCTGTTCTTCTGTTGGAAACTTGTTTCTGTGCTGTACAGTGTGATATATCACTTTTCAGTTTTCCTGTTATAATAACTGAACGGGGGACACATATGTGAATTAGTTTACAAAGTTGTGCTTTATGCTTGTTCTTTCTCGATGGAAATTTGTTCTTGTGCTGTAGAGTGTGTTATATCACTTTTCAGTTTTACTTTATTCCTAATTGAGGAAGTGGCACACATGTGATTTGGTTTACAAAGTAGTGCTTTATGCTTATATTCTTTCATTGGAAGAAAGGTTAGGTTTAGGTTAGGTTAGGTTAGGTTTAGGTTAGGTTAGGTAGGTTTAGGTTAAAGTTAGGGTTAGGTTAGGTTAGGGTAGGTTTAGGCTTTAGGCTAGGCTAGGGGCCTAGGGTTAGGATTAGGTTATATCACTTTTCAGTTTTCCTGTAAAAATAATTGAACAGGCAACACGTAATGTGAATTAGTTTACAAAGTTGTGCTTATGCTTGTTCTTTCATGAAAACTTGTTTCTTGCCATACATTTCGATTTTTCGCTTTCAGTTTCCTGTATTCCTAATCATGAGCTACACACATGTGATTTAGTTTACAAAGTAGTGCTTTTGCTTTTCTGTTCTTCTGTTGGAAACTTGTTTATGTGCTGTACAGTGTGATATATCACTTTTC
>JAEOAE010002907.1:0-103955 GCA_036365155.1 Meriones psammophilus | reverse complement strand
AAAACCATTTATTTGGCTTGTAGAAGACTTAACTATTAATCATCTGAACTTTTCGCTATTGTAAATGGTGATTGCGGTATGGTTCCTCATCCTAGAACATACCTAATTCAAAAGTTCTCTGTGCATAGGATTTAATAATGTTAACCCTAGGTCAAGAGTGCAAAGCAAGAAACCAGCTGATTAGGGATTATGATTAAGTGGAACTTTCAGCTGAAACTATTTAAGACAGAGTTAAAAAGTGGAAGGAGGTTTAGTCTTGGTAGATTTTTGGGCTTTTTGAGCTTTGGATCTAGAAAGCCTTGGCCTTGCCCTTTTTGGTCTATCCCCCGAGCTGTCATCTGAGCTGGCAGAGCTTTTGGAGCTTTTTCCTTGGTGAGTAACAGGGTCAGATGGGTGCTTTCTGCCTCTGCGCTAGCAGGTTTTTAAAATTGAATAATTATGATTTTTCATTATTTTATAAAAACACTAGTGTTCTGTGTACCCATAGGGTTAGGGCAAAGCTAGGAATGCCTCTGCTATCTGCATTATTTGATATTTGATCCACTGGTGAGTAACTACTACTATCCTGAGACTCAGCTCCATTGTCTGCTTTAATGAGGGACTCTGGGCAGGCCTAAAAGTCAGGAGCAACAGGAAGTAGTTTGTGGTTTGTTCTGGTGATTTTCTCTGATGTAGCTCTAAAGAATCAGGAGAGAGACCAGGAGGCTATGTCATGTTGAGTGTGGGGCCATTGTCCCCAGGCCAAGAAGAGCAGGCTGCTGAGATATCCCAGCCTGAATTGCTTTGAATGAGACTGACTGTGTTCAGGCTGTGGTTCTGTGGTGATCTTTGGCAGCATCTTGGCCTTCTGACCCTTCCTGAGTTTTGATTGTCCAGGAGAAGTGAAGACTCTGCAGCCTGGGCAATAGAAAGTCATGGTGCTTATAATATCATTATCTAGTGTGCACACACAGGCATTGGTTTTGCAGTGGACAGATTGAAAACTGAAGGCCTCATTTCTAGAATGATGAATGTTGTGTTCCACACATGTTTTTTTTGTAACAAATTTTACAAATAGTTTTGAAACTGGCAGAAAGAGTTATGGTGATCATCCTTCAGCAATAATTGATTATTTGTTTTTGATTTTTTTACTTTGTGTCTACCACCAGGCACACATATTTAGAGTAGTTCAATTCCAGGTACAAAATGAATTTCTGAGATGCAGAATTTTGTCAGGTGTGCCTGGTTGTAGGTAAGTGGATAAGGCAGGATTCCACATCTTGTACATAATCCATGCATCAGGGAAACATATTAAATTATTATTCTCCAACAGAGTTTTGTGTGTGAGTGTTAAGTAAGCAATGGACGCCTGAACCCACAAGGGGATATGAGGGACTGCAAGCCATAGCTATCTTTATGATCAACTCATTTTCCACCTCCAGAGCAAAATGGCTCTCTGGAAAGGAGTAAGCAGGTGTAGATGGAGGGTCAAAAATAACAGTTTAGGTGTCACTTTGTGTTTGCTTGTAGCAGTTGTGAAATATGTGTTTATTTAATTTGTATTAATTAGAAAATCAAAGGTATCCTCTAGTTCAGTGCACATTTTTCATGCAGCTTTAGGTCTTTTTCATGTAAACTTACTATAATTTTGGCTTATGTTTTTGGCTTATTTTCAATTCTCCTCATTCTTTCACAAACACTGTACACATTCTGATTATTGAACTCGTGTTAAGTAAGTACAGAAGTCACACCATGCCAGCAGATTATGAGATTAGTAATGAAATTGTCACTTATTTTCTGTTTTCCTCTGTTTCTCACCAGGTGTGGCTTTCTGATATGAGATAAGTTTTGTGTTGTCCTTTAACAAGCATATAAAGACAATTTGCAGCTATGTGTCCACTAGAAGGCAGAAGAGATAACGAAGGTGGGTGATACCACTTGGCCAGTTACTCCTTTCTTTTGGCATAATATTTTGGTGATCTGTCATTTTCTTCAGAAATTTCATGTTTCCAGTGGTCTCCATATTCTTTATTTGGATGTTTTATTCTCCTGAAATATTATATCAAACCCTACCCCATACCTGTTGAGTGAGGGTATAGTTCCTTTTCAGGCAGTTATATCTGCCTGAAAAGGAGAATGAGGATGATTCTTTTCAGGCAGTTATATATATAGGGCAAAATGGTTTGGAAATAGAAAAATTATAATCTCTCCAATCTAAGTTACAAAATCTTTGAAGTTTACAAATATACCTTCAACTCTATTTATTTCTAGAAAACAAAGGACATTTACTTTGATTTTCAGCCTGTCTTTACAAGTAGCTTTTAAAGTAGAATCACTGTAACTTATGTGCCTGCCTCTGCCTCCCAGGCCATATATGTAAAAGGCACAGCCTTAAATAAGTGTGGGATTAAGGCTGTGAACACCCTGTCATTGTAACTCCTGAATTTAGAAAACTACTAATTAATAGAGAACTGCTTGTCTCTGGTTGGGATTAAATGGGATTATCTATCACCATGCTGCTCAAATATGTTATATTCTCTCCAAATTATTCCAACTCAAAATGTTTATACTCTTCAATTTACTTAAAACATTTTAAACTTAATTGTTTTTTAATATTATGAAACAACAAAAGTATCCTTTTATTTAAGAAAAAAACTTTAGTCTTTATTAAGTTAGTTTGGACTGAATGACCACACTGTCTGATTAACCATTACCTCTGCTTGGGTCAGATCTCACGACTCAAATCTAACATGACGCCACTTTATAGTATCCACAATTTTTTCCCTGTGAAACATTCGTTTTACCAGTAAAGACACCGCTCAATAGTTTTTCAGTGTTCACCTTTTTGTTATGTTAGCTTTCTTTGTTTTAGAGTATTTATGTGTGGTGTTAAGTTGCTAGTAAGAGATCTCTCTTGATATTTTTTTCAGAATGTAAAATAGTGCTATGGCCTGTCTTCTGGTCAACACTCCCATTGTGTACTGTGAGCTGGATATGTTGTGTATTCATTTCATTGACTTCTAGAAAGTCTTTAATTCTTTTTATATCAGTCTTGATCCATTTTTTTAATTCAGTAGAAATGTCTTAATCTGCAGAGTTTGTGTAAGCTCTACTGTTTTTATTATCGTGATGATGTGCCGTTTTAAACCATAGTGGTCTCATAGGATGCAGGAGGTTATTTCTGTTTCTTATATCTTTTGATACTTCCACTGTTCAAGTATTTCATCAATTTTGGAGAACAGTATATGAGTTTCAGAAGAGGAATAATCTTTTTGTTTGGTGGAATGTTCTGTGCAAACATTATTTGGGTATATTTAGTTTTGATGTTAGTTAGCTGGAATATTTCTCTGTTCAGTTTGGGCTGGAGGAGCATTCTTGTGTGTGAGCGTGTATTAAAGCCTCTCCCCATCCGCTTATCAGGCCAGGGGATGTGATGCAAGCTAGAAGTTTTGCTTTATAAATTGGGTGCTCTTATGTTTGGGGCATAGGTGTTATCTTGTTGATATCTTTTAATGTGTATTGCATTTGCCATCTTTATTGTTTTGTTTGAAGTCTGTTGTGTTGTGATAATAAAAATTGCTATACCAGCTGATACTGAACCATTAATTTGGAATACTACTTTTCCAGCCCTTACCTTGAGATACTGTCTATGATTGATAGGAATGTTTTTGTTGAATTTAGAAGAAGGGATGGATTCTATCATCCATTTTGTGAACCTGTGTCTTCTTATTGGTAATTTGGTTAAAGGTGCATATGAGATGATCAACAAACAGTAAATTGTAAATCCTGGTGATTTTTGGTAGTGGTGTTGGTTGATTTAGCACACAGTGTTGGGCTACATTTAGGATACATATTTAAATTTGACCTTATCATGAAGCATCTTATTTTCCATTTGCTGATTGAGTCCTGGGCATGCTTAATAATTTGTGTTGGCTTGTAGTTTATTAAGAGTCAGAAGCAATAATTGTCTAAGCTCTTCAACTTGCAGCATCTTAACTGAGAATACAAGATTAATTTCAAAGATCTGCCTTTATTTATTTCTGGTTGTTTTTTGTTTGTCTATTTGATTGGTTGGTTAGTGTGGTCTGTTTTATTTTATTTTATTTTTTTCTGTTGAAGCTTTTCCTTATTCTTTCCTTGTGCTGTATGTATAGAGTTTTGATTATTCTATGTAAGAGGAATTTCTTTCTGGTCCAGTCTCTTGGTGTTTTGTATGTTTCTTTTGCCTTGATAGACATTTAGTTAAGACATTTTTCTTGTATTATTTTGTTGAAAATATCGTGTGAATCTTTTGATCCATCCTACTTCTTGCTAATCTGATCATTAACATGTTTTGTCTTTTCATAATGTCCCAGAGTTCCTGGATGTTTTGTAGGGAACTTTTAGATTTAACAATTTCTTTGACACATGTAGCTATTTCATCTTTTTTCTATTTTTTTATTATTTTTTTTTTTATTTTCTTTCAGATAGGTTTGTTTTTAGGTTTTCATTTATGCTAAGCTCCTAAATGATGGACTGTGATCTCACAGTACCAAACTAAATGAATAAACCCATTCATGAGCTGACATGCTTTTAGTTAGGGATTTAGTCACAAAATAAACAAAGTGGCAAATTGGAACAAAAATTATATGCAAAGTACTGATTTCACTGCTGGACAGAACTACATGGGAATGTTCTCTTTATGGAAAAACATCATGATTTAAGATGTCAAAGCATTAGAAAACTGTATACAGAGCTTCATCAGCTGTTCTTGTAAGACCTAGGAAAAATCAGAGTGTTGAGAATAATGCAGACAGACGAAGTCCATAACATAGGACAACAGACTCCTATGGAAAATTAAGCCAGAGGTCATTTGTGTGATATTTAAGCTGCAAATCATACTTTACTTGTGCATGCCTTGAGAAATTGAGTAAGGCAGAATTAAAAATAATAGGCTGGATTTCACTTGGAATAATTTTCAAATCTGCTGAATGGTTATTTTTAGTGAGACATTGAAAGCAAAAGACAAGTGGAGTAGAAATAAATGTAAAGTTCTGTTTTGTTGAGAAAAGCATCACTAGGTAGGTTCAGATGGCAGTCAAGTGCTAAAACAGAGACAGTAATTTTCAAGGAGATTATCAACATCAAAGAAAAGGTCATAGCTCTAGATTTGAAGCCTAATATGGTGTCCATACAGTAATACTCTCACTGTTAATTCTTCTGTTAATGGAAAGAGTAGGCAGAGTGATTCGTTTGTGCTGTGAAGGAATTTCTACATAAAACCTGCTCTAAAAGTGTTCTATGTGGTATGGTCCATCCCAATTTGTCCACAATTCAATGTAGAATCCAACTTGGCAGCCTCACCCATGTTGTGCTGGTTCTAAAACAAAAAAAATTGCAAAATTTAAAGTAATAGATTCTTTTCTTGTAGCTCAATTCAGCACAGTGCCAGCCATCTGGGTTTGGCAGAGTCAGATCCTCAGTGAAGAAAATATAAAGGTTCATTGCATGAAGTGGTGAGGGTGAAGCCTGGATGTAACCCTTGGACACTACAAGTTGTTGAGATACCTAAGTTAGGAGACACCCCATAGAGTGCTGCCTGTAGTAGAAGAAACCAAAACTGGAGAGATGTGAGGATGTTGTAGGGATAGGGACCATCTAAGTCTTTGAAACAGCAACAGACTTGTTGTATTCCTTTGCTGAAACTTTCCTGGTCCAGTCTTCTCACACTATATATGCATTCTCAATACTAGAATGGGAAGGGGTATTCTGTGCATCTATGTTGGAATGATGTAACTTGCTTCTTGATGTTACAAGATGTAAACTCAAGAGATTCTCTTGTATATCAGAAGAGACTGTGAACATTTGTATTGTTATGAGCTTATGGTAGAATTCTTAGGGATCATTGAAGTTAGACTACATTTTCATCATGGGATGACAATAAGCCTATAGTGAATTTGGTCAGAACTTATTTGATTGAATCAAAAGCCCCCAGAGAAGATCATGTTTCTGTTCTTGACACTGAAGAAAAGTTTTGTAGCCTTGGATGTCCTGAAAGTTGGTATGTAGACCAAAAGGTTTTGAACTTGCCAGATGTAACCCAGTCTAGTGTTGGGCCAAATTTAGTCCAACATGCCCGGCATCAACATCAATATCAATGCCACAAGGTTCAAATATAGCATTTTGTTTTTTTTTAATTTTGTTTTGTTTTTAGCATGCAAGAATATGTTGTGCTGATCTTCATCCACATCTTGCACTTTGAAATTTCGTGGAGAGTATATTTAATTTTTAGGGATGGTATATACTCATGACACTACCAGTGTCTGAGCTGAATTATTGGAATTGCAGGTGTGTGACATTCTTTCTACCTGTTGTTTGTTTGTTTTTTTTACTTTATTTATTTATTTATTTATTCATTTATTCATTTGGCTTTTATTCACAATTAACTTGTATTAATTTAAATTTGTTTTTGCTCTAATCTTATTTTCTCTGATTATGTTGAACTCAGCCTGAACACCTCCTGGGGTGCACCTTTGAGGCCACAGAGAATATGGTGCAGCCATCCTGATGAGACCTGATAGTTTAGGTCAGATAGAAGGATCTGCATTCCCATACGGAGAATATGAAAAGGCATACGGGAGAAGAAGGAGAGGTGAGACTGGGAGGAGATGATGGAGGGGGCCAGAAGGCAAAGTGAAATAAATTGTAATAAATAAATAAATAAATTTAAAAATAATCTATCCACTTAAGATCCCAATTTTAGCCCCCTCTCTTGTCTCTCTCTTTCCTGGTTTCTCCACCCCCTGTTCCTTCTTTCACTTAGCCCATTTCCAATTCTCAGATAAGGGGAGCCCTCCTCTCCTACTATTATCTGGAACCCAGCCTATCACACTACTAGGAATACCTGCATTTTCTTCTTGTGGTGTGGCAATGCCCTCTACCAGGAAAAGTGATCAAAGAGCAGTATCAGAGTCTATGTCGAGCCAGCCCCTACTCTTTCTTAATATGGATCCCACATGAGACTGAGATGCCTATCAGCTACATCTTACAGGTCTGGTTCCTCTTCATGAATGGTCTTGTGGGTGCATCAATCTCTGTAAGTCCCCATGGCCCAGATTTGTTGTCCTGTTGGTCTTCGGCGACGGTCCTGCTACTTGGGTCTTTTCTACTTTCTATCCCTCTACTCTTTCCTAATATGACTTTTGTGCTCTACCCAAAGTTTGGCTGTGAGTCTTAGCATCTGCTTGAACCCCACTGGATAGAGTCTTTGAGGAGGCGCGTTAGCTCTCATCCTGTTCCCTCTCCTCAGTCACTTCTGGTGTCGTGATCTCCTATTTGCACTTTTGAATAAGAATTGACCATTCTCCATAGGGGTCCTCCTTTCATTTAGCTCCTTTAGATCTGTGGATTATAGTATGTTTGTCCTATATTATGGCTCCTTTATCCACTTACAAATGAGTAAATACTACGCATGTCTTTCTGGTTTTGGTACAACTACTGAGGATGATCATTTCTAGTTTCCATCCACTTGCCTGAAAAATTTCATGGTTTCTTTTTTTTTTAAAAAATACCTGAGCAGCATTCCATTGTAAATGTATCACCATTTCGTAAAGCAATTGTTCAGTTGAGACATGTAAGTTGTTTCCTGATTTTGGCTATTATGAATATAGATGCTATGAATATAGTTGAGCAA
Organism: Meriones psammophilus; assembly: GCA_036365155.1. Taxonomy (NCBI): domain Eukaryota; kingdom Metazoa; phylum Chordata; class Mammalia; order Rodentia; family Muridae; genus Meriones; species Meriones psammophilus. The sequence continues at coordinate 96,304 of JAEOAE010002907.1, read as the reverse complement.
ATATCTTTGTTGAATGGTAGAGCATCTTTTGATATGCCCAGAATGGTATAGCAGGTCTTGAAGTAACACTATTTCCATTGTCTGAGAAAGAATCAGATTGATTTCAAAGTGGTTGTATAAGTTTGCACACCCACTAGCAATGGAGGAGCAGCCCCTCTTCACATTCTCACTACAGCACGTGCTGTCACTTCAGGTTTTGATCTTAGCCATGCGGTTTAAGATGGAATGTCAGGAGAAGTTTTGATTTGCATTTTAAGTGAAGACTATCGTATATTTAGCATTTATTTAAATGTTTTTCCACCATTTGATATTCCTCTGTAGAGAATTTCGTTTAGTTTGTACCTCAGTTTGAAAGTGATTACTGGTTTGTTGGAGTTTAATTTATAGAGCTTCTTTTATATATTTTGTTTGTTATTTATAGAGCTATTTATAGAGCTTTCGGTTGTTTGTAGGGTTGAGAAGGCCCTTTCAGGCTGTGGCTGTTATTTTGTTCTATCTACAAAGTTCTTTGCTTCATAGAATCTTTTCATTTCATGAGATCCTATTTATTAATTATTGATTTTAGAGCCAGTGGCTCTTGGTATTCTGCTTAGAAGTTATCTCTATGCCAATGAGATCAAGGCTCTTCCCACTCTTTTTCATCTAACAGATTTAGCGTGATCTGGTTTTTATGCTGGAAGTCTTGATCAACTTGGAACTTTAGTTTACTGCAGGTGATAACACGATCTATTTTTATTTTTCCACATGTGGATTCCCAGTTAGACCAGCACCATTTGTTAAGATGCTGTCCTTTTCCATTGCATGGTGTTTTGGATTCTTTTGACAAAATCAAATGTCCAGGTGTGTGGGGTTTTTATGGTCCTTCACTTTCATTCCATTTATCCACCAGTCTGTTTTTATTCAGTACTATGCAGTTTTTATTACTATTGATTTATAGAGTTTGAGCAGGGGTGGGGATACCTCCTTGAAGATCTGCTATTGTACAGAGTATATTTAATTTCTTAGGATGGCATTTATTCATGACACTAACACTATCTGAGCTTTCTGGGTCATTGAATTGTAGGTGTGTGACACTCTTCCTGCCTGTTTTTTTTTTTTTGTTTTGTTTGTTTTTATTTAATTTAATTTATTTTTAATTTAAATTTGTTTAAATTTATTCTCTGACATGAACTCAAGTCTTTGATCACCTCCTCCTGGGTGGTGCAGCCTTGCAAGGCCACAGAGGAAGATGATGCAGCCATCCTTGATGAGACCTGATAAGCTAGAAGGAAAGGAGTTCCTCCCAATTAGGAGACTAGAGAAAGGGCATAGGGGAGAAGAAGGAGGGTGGGTGGGACTGGGAGGAGATGAGGAGGGGCTATGGCAAGGTATACAAAGTGAAAAAATTGTAATAAATAAATTAATTAAATTAAAAAATAATTTATCCACTTAACATCCCAATTGTAATCCCTCTCCTTGTCTCTTCCTAGTCTCACCCTCCATTCTTCTTTCCCCTTATCCCATTTCCTATATCTCAGATACAGGGAGCCCTCCTCTCCTACCATCTGAACCCAGCCTATCAAGTCTCACTAGGACTGTCTGCATCCTCTTCCTCTGTGGCATAGCAATGCCCCTCCACCAAGGGGAAGTGATCAAATAGCAGACAACAGAGTCCATGTCAGAGCCAGCACCTTCTCCCCCTTACTATGGATCCCACATGGAGACTGAGCTGCCTATCAGCTACATCTGAACAGGGGTCTGGTCCCTCTTCATGAATGGTCTTTGGTGGGTGCATCAATCTCTGCAAGTCCCCATGGGCCCAGATTTGTTGTCCTTGTTGGTCTTCTTATGGAGGTCCTGCCAGCTCTGGGTCTTTCTACATTCTATCCTCCCACTCTTTCCTATGATTCCCTGTGCTCTACCCAAAAGTTTGGCTGTGAGTCTTAGCATCTGCTTCTAACCCCTGCTGGGCAGAGTCTTTTGGAGGATATGTATGTTAGGCTCTCATCCTGTTCCCTCTCCTCAGTCACTTCTGGTGTTGATTCTATTTGCACTTTTGAATAAGAATTGACCATCCTCCATAGGGTCCTCTTTTTTTATTTAGCTCCTTTAGGTCTGTGGATTGTAGTATGTTTATCCTGTATTATGGCTATTATCCATTTACAAATGAGTATATACCATGCATGTCTTTCTGGTTTTGGAATAACTCACTTAGGATGATCATTTCTAGTTCCATCCACTTGCCTGAAAATTTCATGGTTTCCTTTTTTTTTTAAATACCTGAGTAGCATTCCATTGTGTAAATGTACCACAATTTCTGTAAAACAATGGTTCGTTTGAGAGACATGTAGTTTGTTTCCCTATTCTGGCTATTATGAATATAGATGCTATGAACATAGTTGAGCAAATATCTTTGTTGAATGGTGGAGCATCTTTTTGATATATGCCCAGGAATGGTAGATCTGGGTCTTGAAGTCATACTATTTCCAATTGTCTGAGAAAGCATCAGATTGATTTCTAGAGTGGTTGTATAAGTTTGCACTCCCACCAGCAATGGAGGAGTGTTCCTCTTTCTCCAAATTCTCACTAGCTTGCTTTCACTTCAGTATTTGACCTTAGCCATGATGGGTTTAAGATGGAATGTCATTTGCATTTTCATGATGACTACAGATATTGAGCATTTAATGTCCACCATTTGATATTCCTCTGTGGAGAAATCTCTGTTTAGTTCTGTACCCCAGTTTTAAATTGGATTATTTGGATTATTGGAGTTTAATTTCTTCAGCTCTTTATATATTTTGTTTATAGAGCTCTTTCAGTTGTATGTTTGTAGGGTTGGTGAAGATCTTTTGCCAGGCTGTAGGTGGTTATTTTATTCTATTGACAGAGTTCTTTGCTTCATAGAAGCTTTTGTTTCATGAGATCCTATTTATTAATTCTTGATCTTAGAGCCAGTGTTCTTGGTGTTCTGTTGAGGAATTTATCTTCTATGCCAATGAGATTGAGGATCTTTCCCACTTTTTTTTTCTAACAGATTTAGTGTATCTGGTTTTATGTTGAGGTCTTTGAACAACTTGGACTGTAGTTTAGTGCAGGGTGATAAATATGGATCTATTTTCATTTTTCCACATGTAGACTTCCAGTTAGACCAGCACCATTTGTTGAAGATGCTGTCCTTTTTCCATTGCATGGTTTTGGCTTCTTTGTCAAAAATCAAATGTCCATAGGTGTGTGGGTTTATTTATGGGTCTTCACTTCAATTCCATTCATCCACCATTCTGTTTTTATTTCAGTACCATGCAGTTTTTATTACTATTGATTTATAGTAGAGCTTGAGATCAGGGATGGTGATACCTACTGAAGATCTGCTATAGTACAGGATTATTTTAGCTATTCTGGCTTTTTATTTTTTCCATATGAAGCTGAGAATTTTTTTTCAAATTCCTTAAGGAATTGTGTTGATATTTTGATGGGAATATCATTTAATCTATAGATTGTTTTTAGTATGATAGCAATTTTTACTATGTTGATCCTTCTGATCCATCTGCATGAGAGATATTTGTATCTTCTTGTATCTTTTTCAATTTCTTTCTTCAGAGGCTTAAAGTTTTTTTTTTTTTTTTATAGGTTTTTCACTGGCTTGTTGAGGATAACTCCAAGATATGTTATGTTGTTTTTTTTTTTTTCCTGCCTACTGTGAAGGGTGTTGTTCTCCTAATTCTTTCTCAGTCCATTTGTCTTTTGCATACAGGTGTGCTACTGATTTTTTTTTTTTAACTTTAACTTTATATATCCAACCATAAAGTGTTTTCAACAGTAGGAGTTCGCTACAGTAGAATATTTGGGGTCACTTTTATATACTGTCATATATGTGAATATAAATACTTTGACTTCTTCCTTATCAATTTGTATCCCCTTGATCTCCTTTAGTTGTCTTATTGCCCTAGATAGGACTTTGAGTACTGTACTGAAGAGATTTGGAGAGAGTGTGTAGCCTTGTCTTGTCCCTGAGTTCAGTGGAATTGATTTAAGTTTCTTTCCATTTTGTTTGATGTTAGCTATAGGATTGCTGTATATTGTCTTTACTATTTTTAGATCTGTGCCTTTGTCCCCAGTCTCTCCAAGACTTTAAACAAGAATAACTGTTGGATATTGTCAAATGTTTTTTTGGCATCTAAGAAAATGATCCTGTTTTTTTTTTTTTCAATTTGTTTATATGATGGATTAAGATTCCATATATTGAACTATCCCTGCATGCCTGGGATTAAGCCTACTTGGTAATGGTGGATGATATATTTGACATGTTCTTGGATTTGGTTTGCAATTATTTTATTGAGTATTTTTGCATCATTGTTCATAAAAGAGATTGGTCTGAAGTTCTTTTTCTTTTTGGGGGTCTTTGAGGATTTATCAAGGTGACTGTGGTCTTACAAAAGGAGTTTGGTCATGTTGCATCCATTTCTATTTTGTGGAATAATTTGAAGAATATCGAGTTTTGACTCTTCATTGAAGGTCTTGTAGAATTCTGCTCTGAAATCATCTCACTCTTGGCTTTTTTTTTTTGGTTGGAAGTATTTTGATGGCTGCTTCTATTTTTTTTAGGCAGTAAAAGACTATTTAATATCTTTACCTGATTTTGATTCAACTTTGGTAAGTGGAATCTAACAAAAGAATTGTATATTTTATTTAGATTTTTAAATTTTGCAGCATATAGGCTTTTGACATAAGATCTAATGGTTCTTTGGATTTTCTCAGTGTCTGTTATCTCTCTCTCTCTCCTTTCAGACTGTTGATTTGGATAGTGTCTTTCTGCCATTTACTTAGTTTGAGTAAGAGTTTGTCTATATATTTGATTTTCTCAAAGAACTAGCTCTTGGTTTTGTTGATTCTTTGAATTATTCTCTTTGTTTCTAATTTATTGATTTCAGCCCTGAGTTTGGTTAGTCCTAGTAGTCTACTCCTGTTGAGTGTGTTTGCTTCTTTTTTCTAGGGCTTTCAAGTGTGCCATTCAGTTGCTTGTATGGGATGTCTCCAATAGCTTATGAAGGCCTTTAGTGCTATTAAAAGTCCTCTTAGGACTGCTTTCATTGCAGTTTGGGTATGAGGTACCTTCATTTTCATTGAATTGTAGGAAGTTCTTTCTTTATTTCTTCCCTGACCTAGATTTCATTGAGTAGGGAGTTGTTCAGTTCCCATGTGTGTGTAGGCTTTTTGTTATTTCTGTTATTGTTGAGGTCCATCTTTAGTCCATCATGGTCTGATAGGATACAAGATATTATTTCAATCTTATTGTATCTGTTGAGACCTGGTTTGTGACCTACTGTATGTTCAGTTTTGGAGAAGGGTCCATGAGGTGCTGAAAGAAGATAGATTCTTTTCTGTTTGGGTTAAAAAATTCTCTAGATATCTGTTAGGTTCATTTGATTCATGACATCCATTTGTGTCATTATCTCTCAGTTTAAGTCCTTTTCCATTGCTCTGTCCCTTGATGATAGTGACATGTTGACCTCTCCCACTATTAATGTACAGTGATTGATATGTTCTTTAAGTTTTATTAATGTTTCTTTTACAAATGTAGGTGTCCTTGTATTTGGGGCATTGTTGCTCAGAATACAGATGCCATCTTGGTGGAATTTTCCTTTGATGAGTATGACGTATCCTTCCTCATTTTTATTTATTTATTTATTTATCTATTTATTTATTTATTTTTATTTAGGAGCAATAATGTTATCAGGCAATATTTTCATAGTTTGAATCTATGTGTAATCGCATAGTTTTTAAAAAATCTTTCAACATTTTATTGTGTTCTTTTTACATTTTTATTAATAACAGTTTATTCACTTTGTATCCCCTCTGTACCTCCTTCCTTCCTCCCCCTCCTGAATCCCTCCCTCCATCTTTCCCACCCCTGTCCCTTTCCCAGTTCACTGATAAGGGAGGTCCTCCTCCCTTCACTCTGATCCTAGTCTATCAGGTCTCATTAGGAGTGGCTGCATTGTCTTCTTCTGTGGCCTGGCAAGGCTGATCTCCCCTCAATGGGAGAAGATCAAAGAGCAGACCAATGAGTTCCTGTCAGAGACAGTCCCTGTCCCCATTACTATGAAGCCCACTTGGATACTGAACTGCCATAGGCTACCTTTTGTGCAGAGGTTTCAGGCCATCTCCATGTGTGGTCCTTGGCTGGCGTATCAGTTTCAAAAAGACCCTGTGCCCAGAATTTTTGGAACTGTTACTGTCCTTGTGGAGCTCCTGTCCTCTCCAGGTTTACTATCTCCCAGTTCTTCCATAAGATTCCCTGCACTCTGCCCAAAGTTTGGCTATGAGTCTCAGCATCTGCCTTGACACCCTGCAGGGTAGGGCCTTTCAAAGGCCCTCTGTGGTAGGCTCCTGTCCTGTCCCTGTATTCTCCCTCATCTGATATCCATCCTCTTTGCCTTTCTGCATGGGGTTTGAGCATCTTAGCCAGCATACTCCTTCCTGATTAACTTCCTTAGGTGTACAGATTTTAGTATTTTTATCCTATATTTTATATCCTATATCCACTTATGAGTGAGTATATACCCTGTGAGTCTTTCTGCTTCTGGGATACCTCACTCAGGATGATCTTTTCCACTTCCCACCATTTACCTGCAAATTTCATGTTTTCCTTGTTTTTCACTGCTGAGTAATATTCCATCATATAGATATACCACAATTTCTGTATCCATTCCTCAACTGAGGGGCATCTGTGCTGTTTCCAGCTTCTGGCTATTACAAATAAAGCTATTACAAACATAGTTGAGCAGATGTCCTTGTTGTATACTTGAGCGCCTTTTGGATATATGCTTAGGAGTGGTATAGCTGGATCTTGAGGAGGCGCTATTCCTAATTGTCTGAGAAAGTGCCAGGTTGATTTGTAAAGTCGTTGTATAAGTTTACATTCCCACCAGCAATGAAGGAGGATTCCCCTTTCTCCAAATCCTATCCAGCATGGGTTGTCACTTGAGTTATTTGTCTTAGTCATTTTGATGGGTGTAAGGTGAAATATCAGGGTGGTTTTGATTTGCATTTCCCTGATGACTAAGAATGTTGAACATTTCTTTAAGTGTTTCTCTTCCATTCTATATTCCTCTATTGAGAATTCTCTGTTTAGTTCTGTACCCCATTTTTTAATTTGGGTTACTTGATTTGTTGGTGTTTAACTTCTTGAAATCTTTATAAATACTGGATATTAACCTTCTGTCAGATATAGGGTTGGTGAAGATCCTTTCCCAATCTGCAGGCAGTCATTTTGTTTTGATAACAGTTTCCTTTGACTCATAGAAGTTTTTGAGTTTCATGAGGTCCCATTTATTGATTGTTGCTCTTAGAGCCTGTACTGTTGAAGATCTGTTCAGGAAGTTGTCTCCTGTTCCAATGAGTTCAAGGCTCTTCCTCATTTTTTCTTCTAACAGGGTTAGTATGTCTGGTTTTATACTGAGGTCTTTGATCCATCTGAAATTTATTTTTGTGCAGAGTTATAAATATGGATCTATTTGCATTTTCCTACATGTAGACATCCATTTAGATCAGCACATTTTGTTGAAAATGCTATCTTTTTTTCCATTGTATGGTTTTGGCATCTTTGTAAAATATCAGGTGTCCATAAGGATGTGGGTTTATTTCCGGGTCTTCTGTTCGATTCCATTGATCCTCTATTCTGTTTCTATGCCAGTACAATGCAGTTTTTATAACTGTTGCTCTGTAGTACAGCTTGAGATCAGGGATGGAGATACCTCCAGAAGATCTTTTATTATGGAAGATTGTTTTAGCAATTCTGGGTTTCTTGTTATTTCATATGAAGTTGGGAATTTTTCTTTCAAGTCTGTAAAGATTTGTGTTGGTAATTTGATGGGAATTACATTAAATCTGTAGATTGCATTTGGTAAGAGGACCATTTTTACTATGTTAATCCTGCCAAGCCATGAGCATGAGAGATCTTTCCATCTTCTGATATCTTCTTTTATTTCTTTCTTTAGAGACTTGAAATTTTTTCATACAAGTCTTTGACTTGCATGGTTAGGGTCACACCAAGGTACTTTATGTCCTTTTTCACTATTGTGAAGGGTGTTGTTTCTCTAATTTCTTTCTCAGCATTTTTCTCTTTTGTATACAGGAGGGCTACTTATTTTTTGAGTTGATTTTGTATCCAGCCACATTGCTGAAAGTGTTTGTCAGCTTTAGGGGTTCCCTGGTAGAATTTTGGGGGTCACTCATGTCTACTATCATACCATCTGCAAATAGTGATACTTTGATTTCTTCCTGTTCTATTTGTATCCCCTTGATCTTCTTTAATTGTCTTAGTACTCTAGCAAGGACTTCGAGAACTATGTTGAAGAGATATAGAGAGAGGGGGCAGCCTTGCCTTGTCCCTGAATTCGGTGGGATTGCTTTAAGTTTCTCTCCGTTTAGCTTGATGTTTCCTATAGGATTGCTGTATATTGCCTTTACTATGTTTAGGTATATGCCCTATATCCCTGATCTCTCCAATACTTTAAACATGAATGGATGCTGGATTTTTTTTCAAATGATTTTTCAGCAACTAAGGAGATTATCCTGTGTTTATTTTTTCTTTCAGTTTGTTAATATAGTGGATCATATCGATAGATTTTTGTATTTTGAACCACCCCTGCATACCTGGCCTGAAGCCTACTTGGTTGTACTGGATGATATCTTTGATGTGTTTTTGTATTGGGTTTGCAAACTATTTTGTTGAGTATTTTTGCATCAATGTTCATAAGGGATATTGGCCTGAAATTGTCTTTATGCTGGGGTATCCAGGGCTGCTTACTCCTGAATAACTGGGTTCTGGAGATGCCATATTGCTTTGTCTTTTGTTGGTTGAGCTTTTACGCTGGCCTCTACCCACTGGGATATCTTAGGTGTTGGGTGTTAGTTTCTGGTACTTCCTGGAATCCTGTGGTGGGTCAAATCCCCTTGGCAGGAAGATGATTTTTTCCCAAAGGAGCTCTCCTCCGTTTTTTAGGTATGGTCACTGAATGGCAGGTGTTTTTCAAGAATTGCCACAGCTCATCTCAGGTGTACAGACCTGAGTAGTAATTGTTGCCTTTGTTAGTAAAGTGGGCTATCCTCTCACCCAAAGAAACTCTAAAGACAGCTGCCCTGCTGCTGGGTTTCTTGCTGTAAATTTAGTGAGCTGCAGCTGTAATCTGGGTACCCCATAGTTTGGTCAGTTTAGTTAGGGATAACTGGTTGTCCCTTGGAGCAGTATCTGGGGGTTGATCTCAGGGAACCCAGGCTTCTGTAGGTCTGAGTTTGGAGCTCTGTGCCCCAGTACCCAGGTCGTAATCAGTGGCAGGTGAGCACCACTCTCATGTGTACAGCAGGAGGCTAGAGTCTGGAGCCTGTAGATAACCAGAAACTTTTCTGGAGCTAGGTGTCCTGAAGTAGGGCCAGATATTTCCCCCACCTTTGGGTTTTCTCCCAACAGAAAGACCCAGTCTGTACTGTTGGGGGGGGTAGAGTGCATAGGCACTTGCTTGCAAATGGTGGCTCCAAGCTGGTGACTGGACAGGAACCTGGAAAATTTTTCCGATAATATTCCCATATGTGGTCGTGGTAGTGGTAGTGTTAGTGATGGTGGGAGGGTCAGCTGAGTTGTCTAAGCTGGGACCTGCTGTTTCCCTCCCTGTGGGGTTTTCTTTCTACAGGGAAACCCATCCTTTAGTGCCCTGGGGTACACAGTTCTGTCTGTGATGGAGAGTTGGTTACATGGGTCTGGCGGCTGAAGTCCCACGCAGGGCTGGGTGCTGTGCACCTGTAAGTGTACAGGACCTTTTCCATGGATAGACTGGATGACATTCAGTCAGTCCCACTTGCTTCCTTCCCTGTGGGTTTTTTTTGAGAGGGGGACTCCCAGTCTCTGGTGCTCTGGGGCACACATTTCAGCCTGGGAAGGTGATCAGGACACACTTCTTGGGTCTATTTCCTTGAAAACCTTATTCCTGCCAAAACAGCCCAGGAAATTTTCCAGGGATTAGCTGGGTGCTCTGAGGTTGAACCCAATTGTTTTTCTCATCATTGGGTTTCTTATCACCTGGTAAACACAGTCAATGGTGTTTGGGGGCCAACAGTTCCAACAATTTGTCACTGTGCAGTCTCTGTTACCCCGCTGATCAGTATGCAATCAGCCCTGCAATCTGGAATCTGTTTTTAATTTTTACTGAATATGAGTATTTTGATTGTAGTCATGAATATGAACCTCTTGTGTGCCTGATCATCACAGTAGTCCAAAGATGTGTTCAGAACACATGAACTTATAGCAATTGATAATAGTGGGTCCCAGTTAAACACTGACATTTCAGACCAATTATTTGCAAGAGCAGCAAGAGCTCCTCACTGCTGAGCCATCTCTCCTGCCTTATGTTGCTTACATATATCATCATTTACATTGCTAATATTTTCATCTTTCTATTTTTAGCTATTTAAGCATGCATTCCTTTTAGTAAGATCTTATTAAAGTTACAGTTTAAGCTAGGGCATTGTAGATTTCTGGAAATTGGATACACAACTGGAGTGAATGTATAATTCCTTGTAGAAGCTTCAGTAAACACCTCTCAGTTCTTTCCATCTTTTATGTTTGTTTTATTGACTTAAAGGGGAGACTCTGTCTTACTATATAGGTCTGGCTGTCCTAGAACTCTTTGTATAAATCATGCTGGCATCCAATTCAATAAGATATACCTGTGTCTGCCTCCTGAGTGATGGAATTAAAGGCATGACAGAATATACCCAGCTTGTCCATCATTTTTTTTGTAGTTAGTAACTGTTCATAAATTTCTCTGATGTGTACTTAGTACTGTTCATCTGTTAATTTCTCTCTGTGTGTCTCTGTTTCTTTCTTTCTATTTTGCTCTCTTCTCTCTGTTTGTCTTTGTCCACATTAATTGCCATGACTATTCCAAAGCTCTATCCTATTCAGATATGACACAGTTAAACTTTGTTATTCCATTTTCTTCTAAAATGACTTAGTGATAACATTAACACTTATTTTTAATAGAAAAGTTTTAATCTTTATTTTAAACTATAGACTACACATGATTTAGAAAGGAAAATATACAAAACAATGATCAAAGAATAATCATGTATTCTATGCCTTTTCTTTTGTCTGGGAACTCAGAAATATGATGTTATCAGCTATGATTATTGTTGCTTGCCACTCACATTATTTTTATCCATCTATTCACTGTAGTACAATTTCCCCTCCACAAATATATGAGCCCCCATTTACATATACTGGTATGCCAAATCTCTGATCCCTGGTCAAAACATGATATCCAGTGCCATGTTGTCTTTTGACTGACACCACCCATCTGTTCACTGTCACCTGATAGCCACATCTCATTTGTTGCTAGATAAAATATGATGACTGTGTTTTTTCCTTCCACCTGTCTCATGACAGGGTCCTGACCTATTTCCCCAAGTAACTAAAGATGATTCATACATCACTCAAGAACCCAACTAATGTCTAATTCATATTCATGCCTTACAAACTAATGAAACGCCTTTAACAAAGGTTTCCAAAGCACGCCTTTGGTTTTCCTTACAATCTAACCTTTAAGCTTTTTCTTCTCCTCTTGTTCACCTGATGCACAGCACCCAACTATCTAACACTAGCACTTCTGTGTCAGAAAATAAATGGAAGAAGCAGTAGAATTATATGATTATATTGCCAATGAAGTATAAATTTATATTGTTGCTACTCTTTCTGTTGTAAAAAATGCATGGCATATTTTAGAATTCAGTGACCTTCAATGATGTGCATGTGAAATTCAGCCAAGAAGAGTGGGCTTTGCTGGAACCATCACAGAAACAACTCTACAATGATGTGATGCTAGAGACCTGTAAAAACCTCACTGCAATAGGTAAGACAGCAAATTTTCTTTCACTTTTAAAATAAGGAGACAAGTCTTACTTTGTTATTGATCCTTTTCTATGATTCAAATTGAGAATGAGGAGGAATGAGGTGAATAAATCAGGCATGGTTTTAAGGGTCATAGAAGATAGTGATTTAAGTTTTGCTTTAATAATAATATGATATTTCCAGTCATATATATTTTCTGGTACTATATTTTAGGCTACAATTGGGAAGATCATACCATTGAAGAACATTTTCAAAGTTCTACAAGTAATAAAAGGTAACTTTATGTGCACACTGATACAGATATGAATCTTAAGAAATGTTAATGTGTCCTGGAATTTTGTTTTTTGTTTGTTTGTTTGTTGGCTGCTTTTTATTTTCTGTTTTTGAAATAGTTTTTTTTTTTCTGTGTATCTGTGGCTTGACTTAGACTTCCTTGTTAGACAAATGTGATCTCAAAATCACAAAGATCTGCCTGCTTCTGCCTCCACAAATGCTGGGATTAAAGGAATGTACCAGCACACCTGGCTGTGTCCTGTAGGTTTTAAAGAAAAGCAACAATGTAAAAAGTGCACTGCTTTAAGTGTACTGATGATCATTAAAATCTCACAATTCCACGTACCTCAATGTCAGGTATCTGATTTGTGTTTGCAAGGCACTCCCCTAAGATAGAAGAAAGTAAAATAATGTTGTAACAGAAAATACCATTGAAATCATATAGACATTACAGCTACTGAGTTAAACTGCCAATCTGTTTAGACTCATTCTATCTACTCAGATATTGTAAGAGGTATACACATTGAATAGGTGATCAGTATGTTTCAAAACCTTCTAATGAGCAGATATTTCAAAGTACAACCAGTGTTACACATATTCATGTAGTAACACTGTAACCTTTAGTGAAAGGAGCAGCTTATGAGAGTCAAGAATATAATTGTGGAGAAACCTTAATCCCTATATGACATGTCTATGATGAACAAAAAAAAAAAAAAATTAATTCAATGTGGGAATCTTTTATTATTCTTGTAATTTAAATTGGTATATCATATGTCACAATGTTTATAAGACACATGAGCAGAGATATTGAAAGAAGCAGTGTAACTGTGTTTCTCCAAGAATGATTAATTTTGTAAAAGTCCCCACTTTGAGTAGATTTTCTGAATGTGATAAAAGATAACAGTTAATTGGTTTTACAACTTCACTGAGAATTCATCAGCAAAAACATACTGCTGAAAATACCTATGAATACTAGAAATTTGGAACTTCTTCTGCTTGTCCTGGCTCACTTTGTAAATGAAGTGTCATTCACACCGTACAAAAATTTGTTAATGGGATTGCTTTGGTAAAACTCTGAATTCTTACAATACTCTTCATATACACGAGAAAACCTCTTATAGAAAAATGATGCTATAAAAGTGAACCACATAATAAATGCTCTTACCATCACAGATATCTTCAAAAATACCCATAATGAAGGGGAATGCCATGAATGTAAATAAAATGATAAAAGTTTAAGATTTGATTCTTCTTTATCATTAGACCAAATTATGAAATTGATTCATATAGATAAATATATTTATTAGTGTAATCAAATGACTGTGGTCAATATTTCACATGTGCCAATTATCTTTGCAGGCATGAAAGCAGTCGTAATGGAGAGAAACCTTTTAAACGCACTCTATGTGGTAAATCCTTCCACCATACCGCTGGTCTCAAAAGCCATGAAAGAACACACACTGGAGAGAAGCCTTACAAATGTAATCAATGTGGTAAAGCCTTTACAAAAAACAGTCAGCTCATACGGCATAAAAGAACACATACTGGAGAGAAACCATATGAATGTAATCAGTGTGGTAAAGCCTTTACAAAAAACAGTCATCTCATAAGCCATAAAAGAACACACACTGGAGAAACCATATGAATGTAATGAGTGTGGCAAAGCCTTTGCACAAAACAGTCATCAGTAATGGAGAGAAACCATAATGTAACCAGTGTGGTAAAGCCTTTGCATAAAGAACACACACTGGAGAGAAAAACAGTCATCTCATGAGAGAAACCTAAATGTAGTGTGGTAAAGCTTTTGCAAAAAACAGTCATCTCATAAGCCATGAAAGAACACACACTGGAGAGAAACCTTATGAATGTAACCAGTGTGGTAAAGCCTTTGCAGAAAACAGTCATCTCTTAAGCCATAAAAGAACACACACTGGAGAGAAACCTCATGAATGTAATCAGTGTGGTAAAGCCTTTGCACAAAAACAGTACTCTCATAAGCCATAAAAGAACACACACTGGAGAGAAACCTTACAAATGTAACCAGTGTGGCAAAGCCTTTGCACAAAACAATAATCTCATATAATGTAATCCATAAAAAGCCAAAAAGAACACATACTGGAAAGAAACCTTATGAATATACCCAATATGATAAAGCCTTTGCACAGCTGTCTCCGAAACATGAAAAAAACTCACAGTGGAGAGAAGCCTGGTGAGGATAATTAGTGTGATAAAACCTTTGCATATAACAGTCATCTCATAAGACAACAACACATTCTGGAGGGAAACCATATGAATTAACTCTGTGGCAAAGCCTTTGCACATAACATCGCCTAATACATAAAAGAAAACATACTGGAAAGAAGCTATCTGACTTTAACCAATGTGAAAAAAACTTTTTCACTTCAGAATCATCCTCACACTCATGAAAGAAATCCTAATGGACAGTGCTTTTAACATGGTGAAACCATTCCATATTTGTATAATCTTCATCATCTTGAAAGGATTCATACTGGAGAGAACTTATGAATATGTTAAAATGGTGAGGCCTTGCACAAATCTAGAGTCATCATCATCATCATTAAAGTATTCTTACTGGAGAGGAATTCTGTGGCTAAAAGCAATATGGAAAGACCTTTGTGTTCTTTGGTCCACTGAGATCTAACAGAATTGAAAAACTAGCTCAATGGAAATGACCTTCCTTTTCTGAAGGGAAAAGGGAAAGGGAATTGAGACAATAGGAATGGAGGGTAGTAATGGGGGAGAGAAGGGAGGGGGATTATGATTGGAATGTAAAGTAAATAAACTTATTTTTTAAAAGAATACAATGAATGGTAAATATCAATTACATGCAAAAGTATTATAAAATGTGTTTAGGGAAGACTTATTGATAAACCTGATTCTCAACATTTACTATTTTCAATTGCCTCACTTTAGACAAGAAAAGTTCAGTCCAGTGGATGAATATGTAGGGAATGGTGAACTAACACAAGCCAGGAAGTTCTCTGAGAGTAATAGAACAGTGGTAGCCTGTAGAAGTTTCTTTGTGTATTCATATATATTGTTCCAGGGGTTCTATTGAAAACCATCACACCCCAGACTGAATTTTGAGATGTGAAGGAGGAGGCTTTCTCTTCCATGTATGACCCTGCTGCTGGCCTAGTTGTGTAACCATGTAAGGGTGAGTTTTCTGTGCCTGACTTCAACTGGGGAGTGTGTTTAGACATAGATGCTACTAGCCAAATTTGATAGATGGCTTTTGACACTGATCCCTGCTAACTCTCTCCTCTTTTTAAATATAGGATGATTAGGATCTGTGCTCTTGTTCCTATGATAGGAATTTGCTATTTAATGCAAATCAAGCATTCTTGAAGTACCTAGTTTTGAATGATTATATACACCTATCCATGGAGCATCCCAATCATTTCCCAAGGGGTATATAGCCTCTGTTTTCTGGAATTAAATTTGAACTTATTTCCTGAGGTGGTTCCTCTAGACAGAAGGAGAACCAAGTTCTTTGAAATGCTTGTGATCAAATGTTTCAGTCTTCATAGCATTTCATATTTCACATGTTTCTGGATGTGAGATGGTCAATTAAACATTGTCTTGTGAGTGGGACTCTGTAAAATGAGTTATACTTAGTGTTAATTTCACAGTAAGGTTGCAGGCAAGCTTCAGTGTATGGAGTCTTCTGTCGTGAGCAGAGTGGCCTATAGAGAAGTAATAAGATCAGAAATATTATTTCCTTGTTTTAAATGCTGAGTAGTATTGTGATAAGACATGGGTGGATGGCAGAGGAGGGAAACTCACCTTTTGAGTGGACTAGGGGAATAGGATAGAGGGAAGAGGAAGGATGGGACCAGTAGGAGTTGAGGGAGGGGCCTTCAGCCAGGATATATAATGAATAAATTGTGAAAAAATTAAAAAAAGAAAAAAGAATTAGAAAAACAAAACCAGTGAGCAAAAATTTGATTTCAGTCTGGGTAACTGCCCTTGCTCAAAAAAAAAAAAAAAAAAAAAAAAAAAAAAAAAAAAAAAAAATATTAAGCATCTTACTACAGTCTTCCTAGGTCTACAAATTTTAGTATGATCATCCTATATTATAGGTCTAATATCCACTTATATGTGAGTATGTACCATGTGTGTCTTTCTGCTTCTGAGATACCTCACTCAATATGATCATTTCTAGATCCCACCATTTGCCACCAAATTTCATGATTTCTTTGTTTTTAATTGCTGAGTAGTATTCCATTGTGTAAATGTACCACAATTTCTGTATCAATTCCTCAACTGAGGGACATCTGGGTTGTTTCCGGCTTCTGGCTATTACAAGTAAAGGTGCTATGAACATGGTTGAGCAAATATCCTAGTTGTATACTTGAGCATTTTTGGATATATGCCTAGGAGTGGTATAGCTGGATCTTGAGGTAGCACTATTCCTAATTGTCTGAGAAAATAACAGGAGCATATCAGAGGTCCTCTGAAAGACTCTACCCAGCAGGGTATCAAAACATATGCTGAGATTCAGAGCCAAACATTTTGCAGAGTGCAGGGAATGTTATAACAGAAAGGGGAGATAGAAATATCTGGAGGGAACAGGAGCTCCACCAGGAGAACAACAGAATCAAAAGGTCTGGGCACAGGGGTCTTCTCTGAGACTGATACTCCAAACAAGGACCATGAATGGAGATAAATTAGAACCCCTGCACAGAAATAGTCGAAGACAGCTCTGTATCCAAGAGGGTACCCCAATAATAGGACTAGGGACCATCTCTGACATGAACTCATGGGCTAGTTCTTGGATGAGCTCCACCTGAGTGGGGAACAATCCTGTCAGTCCACAGAGAAATACAAAGGAGCCAGTCTTGATGAGACCTGATTGACTATAGTCAGACGGAAGGGGAGGAAGTCCTCCCCTGTCATTGGACTGGGGGACAGACATAGAAGAACAAGAGGGAGTAGGGTGAGATTGAGAGGGGATGCTGGAGGAGCTAGAGCTGGGATACAAAGTGAATAAGCTGTAATTAATAAAATAAAATAAAAAAGAAAAGAAAAATTAAAAAAATAATTAATAAAAAAGGAGAATCAAAGATGGTGGTACCAAGAGGACAGTATCTGCAGAGCAGTACAGCAGTGACTACACAGCTAGCAATAGACCAATATCTGGGCCCTCAAACAACAGCAATTGTGTTTCCAAGTTAGGAACAAACCCCACGGAGTGGGAAGTAATCCATTCTCAGGTTACCCAGGTAAACCATGGAAGAATTCCTGGTTCCCTGCAGGCAATAGGTCACCAGGTCAGAGCCACATGACTGTGTGTTCTGGTCACCATCCCAGACTGTACTGTGGGCCCCACAACACCAGAGATTGGGTTTTCCAGTCTAGAGAAAACCCCATGGAGTAAGAAGCAATCAGGACTGACCTCAGGTCACCCAGAAAATCCCTGAAAAAGGTCTGGGCTCTACAAGGTACTCAGCCCAGAGAGTTCCTTCTATTCCCAAATCACTGTCCCACACAGAACTGTGGGCACCAAATCACAAGGGACCAGGTTTCCCTGTTGGGAGGAAACCCCAAGGTGAAGGAAACATCAAGTCCAACCTCATTGCAACCAATGGAATTCCACCACACTCCCCCAAAAGGTTTTCAGGAAAAGTTTTTGGATTCCTTCAGATGCCCAGTCACCAGCATAGAGCCACTTACCTGCTCCTGTGTGCTCTACTCAACATCCTAGACTGAACTGTGGAACCCAAAACAGGACAGACTGGGTCACCCTGTCGGAAGGATACCATACAGTGGGGGAAACATCAATTCCAAACTCAGGACACCCAGTTCAGGAAAAGTTTCTGGGTTCCCACATGCTCCAGGCTGTAGCCTCCTACTGCATGCATGACTGCTGCACTCTCCTGCTGTTGATTACCGCTTGGGTACTGGGGCACAGAGTTCCAACCTCAGATCTACAGAAGCCTGGGATCCACGAGATCCGCCCTAGACAAAACAGTAATTAATTATTCACTTTTACTTTTGCTAAGGGGAAAAGGCCCTGATGAAGGACAAGTTTTAAAATTCACTCCCAGCATGATTCTTAAAGCTCTAGCAGGGTGGCAGGTCTACCCTAGCCTCACTAACAACAGAGGAAACACTCTGTCTGTACACTCTCAGGGACAAAGGGCTAAAGTCAGGTTCACTGTTATCTGCAGTCTGTGGCCTGGAACACAAAATGAGGACCTGAAACCATTCAAGAAAAAGACTGGCAGGCATGAAGGTGCAGACTTGTAATTGGAGGACAAGAAGCTGAGGGAGGATGATGAGTTCCAGACCAACCTGAGCTTCATGTTTCCAACTTCTTGTCCCATCAAAACCTAGAGAACTGGACTGAAGAGATGGCTCAGTAGTTAATACACATGCTGCTCTTGCAGAAGACTGGGTTACGATCCCAGAACATGTATCAGGTGGCTCAAAATGACCTCTACCTCTTGGGTATCTTTTACCCTCTGCTGGCCTTTGCCAGGCATGTATACCCACATGCACACAGATAGATAAATCTACCTAAAAACTGAGAATGACAGACAGAGAGAGATGGACAGGTGGACACAGCATGAGCTCTCCCTGAACTGGAGACTACTCCTTTGCCTAAGTCCCCTCACTGTGCCTGCCAAGCTGCTGTGCCCATTGACCTGCTGCAGTTCCTGCTAACCCTACTGCCAAGTCCATCAAATCTTCTGCCACTTTCTTTGTTCATCACTGCACACTAGTTCTTTTTTTTTTTTTTTTTCTTGAGGTGGGGTCTCATATACCCTGGCTGCCCTTAATCTCGGTCTGTAGCTGAGGGTGATCACAAGCCTGAATAGTCTTTTGAGTTTTTGTTCTTAGCCATTCTGATGGGTGTAAGGTGAAATCTTAGGGTCATTTTGATTTGCATCTCTCTGATAACTAAGGGCATTGAGCATTTTTAAGTGTTTCTCTGTGATATTCTTCTACAGAAAATTCTGTTTAGCTCTGTCCCCATTTTTTATTAGATTACTTTTGATTTAAAAACATTGTTTTTGAACAATTTTTTGAACCATGTTTTTTTGGAAGAAAAAACAGATTTTCAACAATGTGTGTGTGTGTGTGTGTGTGTGTGTGTGTGTGTGTGTGTGTGTGTTATATATATGACAAAGATGATAGATAGATGATAGATGTGAGATAGATGGCTAGATAACTGTAATAATATGTGTGCAACAATAGGAGGGATACTTGTATAAAACATCGGGTAGGCTAGAATGGGAGTAGGACCTTGCCTATCAGTGGAAAAGGGGAGGAGCTTAGGCATAGAAGAGGGAAGGAGGATGTGACCAGATGGAGATGAGGAAGGGGGCACAGCCAAAGTACAATTTGAATAAATTGTAATAAATGCTAATAATAAACAGTAATGTAAAAAAAGCATCATGAAATTTATATTCATCTCCAAAGATTATGAATTCCTAATTCTTTTAAACTGTTAAAGGTCCATGTGAAAAAAGCAGCATTCAAAATCATTAAGACTGTGAACCTTAGAGTATAACACATGTAAAAATTACAGCAGATTTTAAAGATGAATGCACTGTACTGAGATATAGTCAGAAAGTTTCATGCACAAAGAAGTCAGAAAGTTTTGAGGAGTGGAGAGGACTACACATGCTTATTAATATATACTAAATTTTATATATTGATCCTAGAGACACAAAGAATTTTGACTGAAGAGATATTCTGTCAATTTTATAATAAAATATGTATACATTGTAGTATATGTTGGACATATAATAATCATGGACAAATTATTCAAAATTAGAATGCCTGTCTTTAAAATGATTGTGTTTTGGTAACATTAAAATTTTTTAGCTCTTGCAAAGTGTTCGATTTCATTAACACATGTCATTATACAGTTCTAATTAAGATAACAAAATTCCACCAGACTGTAAAGTTTCTCATTAAGATATTTTACTGAATAATAGTGATATTAAAATTGTGACATTTAGTTATGAGTCTCAGCATCTGCTGTGACATGCTGCTAGGTAGAGTCTTTCCAAGGCCCTCTCTGGTAGGCTCCTGTCCTGTTTCTTGTTTTCTCCTACTTCCAGTGTCCATCCCATTTGTCTTGCTAAGTGAAGACTGATCATCTTACTCCAGAACCTCTTCTTGTTTAGCTTCTTTCTGTGTACAGATTTTAGTATGTTTATCCTATCTTATAGGTCTAGTACCTAAGTATAAGTGAGTATATACCGTGTGTGTCTTTCTGCTGCTGGGATACCTCACTTAGCAAGATCTTTTCTATATTTCACCATTTGCCTGCAAATTTCATGATTGCCTTTTTTTTAATTGCTGAGTAGTATTCCATTGTGTAAATGTACCACAGTTTCTGTATCCATTCTTCCTTTGAGGGACATCAGGGCCATAAACAAACTTTGGGCAGAGTGTAGGGAATCATATGAAAGAAGGGGAAGTTAGTAAGACCTGGAGAGGATGGGAGCGCCACAAGGACCAAATATATCTGGGCACAGGGGCCTTTCCTGAAACTTGACTCTCCAACCAAGGACTATGCATGGATATAACCTAGTACCCTTGCTCAGACATAGACCATGGCAGCTCAGCATCCAAGTGGGTACCCTAGTAAGGGGAACAGGGACTGTCTCTGACATGAACTCAGTGGCAGACTCTTTGATCTTCTCCCCATCCCTGATGGAGGAGCAGCCTTGCTAGGCCACAGAGGAGGACTTTCAGCCAGTCCTAGTGAGACCTGATAAGCTAGGGTCAGGGGGAAGGGGACAAAGACCTCCCCAATCAGTGGACATAGAGAGGGGCAGGGAGGAGATGAGGGAAGGAGGGTGGGATTGGGAGGGAATGAGGGATACAAAGTAAACAACATGTAATTAATATAAAAAATAAAAATTATTAAAAAATGACATTTGAATATTGGAAACAAAAACACATCAGAGGGAAATCTATATATTGGCATGTCATAACTAAACCCATTACTATTGAAAAGGACATGAATAGGTGTGATGAAAGTAATCAGGCCTTCCTAATAGTTGAAATTAGTTAGGTACCAGGGAGTGCAAATATCCAAAAATTCCAGTCCTAGACCTGCTCAACATGCATTATCAAAGAAATTCTGGTGATTAGAACCAAATAAGCAACAGAAAACCAAACATATAAAAAATAGCATTCATAAAAAAATTTGTGAAATACTTCTTGTCCATCAAAGTAGCCATTCTCCTTGCTCCAACAAAAGGGACCTGAGGATCTTTATTGACCTGTGGCTCCTATCAGGATACCAACACCCATGGTGGCCTCCAGGTTACCTGAAGGGGAAGTACATGTACTTGTCACACATCTCAAAATGCACGTCTAGTTTCCTGTCCCTTCCCAAACATCCTTATCTCTCTTTGCACTATCCAAATATTCTAAATATTCTAGAAATACCCTGTCTTTTTTACACTAATTAATTTATTAATTTTATATCTTCATAATAGGCCCCTCCTTTCTCTCCTCACAGTCCCAAAATCATTTTCTCCTCTCCCATTCCTTCTTTCTCATCAGAGACACACCCTAAATGTACCAACCTACTCTGACACATCACATCAGGCAGGACTAAGAGCATCCTGTCTCACTAAGGACAGGCAAGACAGCACCACTAGGGGAAACAAAACTAATGGCAAACAAGAGTCAAAGAAAGCTCTCAGTCCAATCGTTAGAGGACCCACATGTTGAGTAACCTGCACATCTGCTACATATACATGTAGAGGGACCTAGGTTCAGCTTGTGCATTTATGAAAGCACAGTTTGTCTCTGCGTAAGCTATCTCTACTTTTATCCTAATAGTCTCCATTCTCTTCTAGGCAGTCTTTGTCATATCAAGTCTGCTTCTTTTGCTCTCTGCTCTGAACTCTTTCAGGTGCCTCTGAACATTTTCCCTCTCTGACCCATAATAAAAATATTCCCTCTAATAATGGAGTGGCTACTATTTTGCTTGTCTCTTTGCTGTCCCTGCTCATACAGTTTGAATATTTAAAGTACATATTTTATTAAGTGAATATTACTATGCCTAAATCATGTTACACCATTCAAGGAATATGTACTGAGAAGCCACAGTTTTTATTTGGGGAGGATTAAAGATGCCTGTGAATAGAAGAGTCAAAGAGAGGCATCAGCAATGGTTGACATCAAACACACCAGGCAATAATGTAAAGGTATCTTATAAAATATTGTCAACTCAGTTTTATGATGAATTTGAAATTAAATGCATATGTCTGGAAAGTCATTCCTATCTAGCTGAATAAGTGTTAAAATACTGACAAATAAATGTTTAAAACCAGAATGTTGTTGGACTTTGGGCTGAAATATGACCAGTTTCAAACAAAGCTTTATTGGCATAGTGGGTAAAACAACTAAATGAAACAGAAAATAATCTCTCTTAACTTAGGCAGATAGTTTTGAAGATACATAGATATCATTCTTTTGTATAGCTCAGAGCATACCTCTGTGACATAACTTTGTTTCTTTGGGGTAATGGTATTGACTATTTCTAACAGGAGTAGTTGTCATGAAGGAACTGTTAAGAATTAGTTCACATGTTCTAGAGAAATCAAGACTGAACACTTCCTGAAACCACTAGTCTATCAAGAGAATAATAATAGTCATTTTAAAATACCTTCACAGTGGATCCTGGAATAGAGAAACTCTCATTGAGCATGAAATTCTCCTTTTCTTTGTTGGTGCTAACCAAAAATTGCTACAGCAGTCTGTATGCAAACCACTGGAGTGTAAACATTCTGTAGTAGTCAGGGGGAGAAATCACTGTGATGTCAACATTTCAAGGCTCAGGCCATAACTGACAAAGTGACACATGCATTTCATTTCCTTCAAACTTTTTACTTTAAATCACTCTTTTTGATCAATTTTTGAAACACATGTTTTTGGAAAAAAATAACATTTTCACAACCGTGTGTGTGTGTGTGTTTGTGTGATAGATATATGATATAGATGATAAACAGATGATAGATGTTAGAGAGAAAGCTAGATAACTGTAATAATATGTGTGCAACAATAGGAGGAATACTTGTATAAAACATCATGATAGGCTAGGGTCAAATAGAAAGGGAGTAGGATCCTGCCTATCAGTAGACTAGGGGAGGGGCTTAGGGGCCCCAGAAGAGGGAAAGAGGGTGTGATCAGATAAATATGAAGGAGGGGAGCACAGCCACAGTACAATTTGAATAAATTGTAATAAATGATAATAAACAGTAATGTAAAAATAAAGCATCATGAAATTTATATTCATCTCCAAAGATTATGAATTCCTAATTCTTTTAAACTGTTAAAGGTCCATGTGAAAATAAAAGAACAACAAGGCAAGAATTCTAGAAAAACCAGAGAGTGTAATCTTGACTCCTTAGAAGGACATAAAGATCCCATTTGAGGCTTACTTATCAAGCATTATTAACTACTCATACAATGTCTTTGAGTCCTTTAACAATGTCTTCAATAGCTTCAAACCTCATTATCACAAGTAAACAGTGACCAAGTAATACAACTTGCTAAGAGAGAAGAAAAAAGGAGACTAGGCCACCAATCTGCAATCAAAGGCATTAACCTGTTTTCCAGTAAAGCCACATTTTCCCAAGGTGTTACCTGATTAGTACTTGTAGCTGAAAAGGAATGACAAGGCTTTGAAAGTCTTTAGCAGCGATTCTCTAGACTTCAACACTAAAACACAGTGTTTACAGCTTCCTGAAAGCTAATTCTGGTGGACATGATACCTATTTCTCCTAATTTTACTTACAGAATACAAAGAAAAATTATTCTATTGTTTTTGGAAATACTGAATATTAGATTAAGTTCTGTGCTTTCCTTTCCTAAGGTAGAATGGACACCTTATGAAACTAAAACCTGCTTTACCTATGGAACTTTATTCCCTGTTTTTCTATGGTTTAACCATTGTCCTGGTTTGTTTCTCTATTGCTATGATAAACACTGATCAAAGCAACTTAGGAAAGGGTTTATTTACTGGCTTATAATCCATCGAGGGAAGACAGGGCAAAAACTCAGAGCAGGGACTGAGGCAGAAACCATGAAGGAACAACACTCATTGGCTTGCTCAGTTACCTTTTTTATACAACCCAGGCCCACCTGCAGGAATGGTACCATCCACCTGCAGGAAGGTACTTCCACAATGGACTGGGCCCTCCTACATCAATTAGCGATTGCCCCCATGGCAATCTGATGGAAGCCAATTTTTATTTAAAGTTCCTTTCTCTCAGGTGAGGCAACCTGACAGTTCAAGTTAGCCATTATAAGAGTCTTTGCCTATAGAAAAAAAACATGGCTGGTCATATAGCTCAGTCTGGTAGGGAGGTAAGAAGAGGGGTGTAGGAAAGAGAGGGAGCAAGAGAAGGAGGAAAAAGAGAGAGAAAAATGTGTGTTTTCTAGGCACAGTCCCTAGTACAGGGAAAAAAGAAGGGAAGAAGAGAGGAAAAGAAGAAAGAAAAGGAAATAAGGCAAAACAAAGCCTCCTAATACTCTCCAACACCCAGGACTGAAAATTGAACCTGGGGCCTTACTAGGCGGGTGCTTCCCTATACTGAGCTATGGCCATAGACATATATATATATATATATATTTGGCTTGAGATTAAGTTTCCCAGTCAGGCCTTGAACTCATTCTGTAACTCACAAAAGCCTTGAACTTGGCATCTTCCAGCATCTGTCCCCCAAATAGCTGGGATTATAGACATGTATCACCAGGCTGAACAAAGAAATTGTTTTAATGAAAAAAATTTAAACAAAGAAAACCACGTGAAGAGAGGACAAAAATAGAATTATGGTGCCATAAATGGTAGAACAATGGGGACCACCAGAAACTAGGAGAGATGAATATTCTTCTGCAGAAGCCCTCAAAGGAGGTTACCTCCCAATAAGTAAATTTCAAAGCAACGCATCAAAATTATACAAGAATAACCACCTGTTGTTTTAAGCCTCCACATTTATGATACTTTGTTATAGCAGCCCCTATGCTGAATACTAACTTGTAACTAGTATGTAATATATCATTAAGAAACAAGATTTAAGCCTGATTGTGATGGCCAACACCTTTAGTTCCAGAATTTGGGAGGCAGAAGCCAGCAGATCTGAGTTATGGGACAACCAAGACTACACAAAGAATCCCTATTTCAAAAATTTAAAATATAAAAAGTGAAAATGAAATAAACTAAGAGAGGAAGATAAAATGTTTTTAAAAAATAAAGATTTGAGGTTGGGCATCTTGGCACAAGCCTACAATTCCAGCAACTCAGGGAAGCAGAGGCAGGTTGATCTTTGTGATCTCCAGGCCAGCCTGGTCTACAAAATGAGTCCAGGATAGCCAAGCTACAAAATCAATCCTGTCTCAAAAAATACTTCCTTTGTATTTTCCTCTTAAAATGTAATGTTTGCAAGTACCGGTGGCAACTACATAGTGAATTACAGGCCACACTAGGCTGCAGAGATCTTGTCTCAGAAGGAAGGAAGGAAGGAAGGAAGGAAGGAAGGAAGGAAGGAAGGAAGGAAGGAAGATAGAAAAGTAAAAAGCCAGACCACACTAGTACATGGAACTGGTCTTTTTAAGTTTTAATAAAACACATTCAAAGTTTTCCAAACATATGTTCATAACTATCACAATGAGATTTCTCACATGGGCGTGTTTAATCAGCTAACCTCAATTCTTATCATTTCTTCTACCAATATTCTGCAATTTGGTTAGTAAAAACAACTGTCAAATAAGAAAAGTCAGAGTTAAAAATGATCCTTTATGCCAAGAAGTGATGGCACACACCTTTAATCCCGGCAGTGTTCTGGAGGCAGAGACAGGCAGATCTCTGAGTTGGAGAACATTCTTGATTTACAGAGGAAGTTTCAGGATAGGCAGGGCTACACAGAGAAACCCAATCTTGGGAAAACAAACAACAAAACCAAAAACTGAAAAAAGGGGAAAAATGTATAAACTCTCAAAAGAGTACATCATTCACTAGAGGAAACTTGCAGTTCATGAATTGCTGTTCAATGATGGAGTTAAATACTCACAAGAAAAAATGGGAGGCCACAGGAAGGAGGGAGACTATACAGTCTCCATCTTATTTGTGCATTGCATATAAGTAGATCATCTATACATTCAACCACAAATTTCTTCAGTAACTGCTTCTCTCAATGATGCCCTCAATTGGTTACACATGACACCGAAAAACATTCCTTCACTATCTATGTCCCTGGATCTTGATAACCCATCCCATCACCTTGTACCTGTTTTGCCAGCATGAAACTGAAAACTCAGATTTATAGTGCTTTAAACATATAATGTTATTATTTATCATGTTAAAAACAAAGAAAAACAAAACACAAAGCAGCTACCTAGATCTGCTATGGCAACCCTACTGTCAGTCATTAGTTATCCAGGATCTTTCTAGTTCTTTGCTCTGTTACTCCTACCCAAGATGGCTGCTACATCTCCAGGCCTTTGCTTGCTTGCTTGCTTGCTTGGATTGGTTTTCTCTGTGTAGGTTTCCTGGCTGTCCTGGAACTAGATCTATAGACCAGGATGGCCTTTAATGCAGAGATCCAAATGCCTCTGCCTTGCCTTCCAAATTCTGGGATTAAAGATGAGCCACCACCTCCCAGCTGATCTCCATTCTCAGCTAAAAGAAAGGCTGGGAATACACACCATTACCTCCTTAGAACACTTTTGAAACATTGTATTCTTCATTTCATTTATATTCAACTAATCCAGATATAATCACATGATTATATCTGTTAAAAAATTAAAAAGAGCTGCAGATAGGTTAGGGATTAAGAGTACTGAAAGAGGGGAAGGGAGAGGCAGGGAGAGGAGGGGAGTGGAGGGAAGGCAATAGAAGGGAAGGGACAGCAATTAGTATAGCTTAGTGGTAGAGTACATGCTTAGCATGAGTGAGTCCCTGAGTGCAATACTCAGCAACAAAGGGAAAGGGGAAAAGTGCAACGGTACAATTATACAAAATGGATAGGTCTCAGTGTATGAATCTAAGTGGAAAATAAGCCAAACATTGAAAAAAAACTGTCTGGTTCGATTTATACGCCACTCTGCAAACAACCAGAGATCTGTTTTCAGGAGAAAACAGATTGCAAAAGAGCATAAGAGGACTTTTGTTTTTCAAGACAGGATTTCTCTGTGTAGCCTTGGCTATCATCTCCTTGAAAACCAGGCTGGTTTTCAATTTACAGAGATTCAATTGCCTCTGCATCCCTGCGTGCTGGGATTACAGGCATGCACTACCATGCCCAGCTTTATAAGAGGACTTTTTATAGAGAAGAAAATGTCCTTGACTGTGGTAGTAATCATATTAGTGTATATAATTGCTTAAAACCACTGAACTGTTTGCCTAATTTTTTGCTCATAAATTATGCTTGAATAAACTACATAAATTACACAAAAATATAACAGAAAAAGTATACATTTCATTCTATAGATTATAATCTATGCAACATTCTGAGTTTCATTTAAAAAAACCAAAGGAAAGAAAAAAAATCTTCCATTTGTTCAGCGTGGGAGAGAAGAATAGTCATAGTAGCCACAGGATAGAGGTGGGATTTGCAAAATTTCAAGCAAGCTTGGGAAATGGAAAAATTCATGTGGTCAGAGAATGGCCAAAGCCAAACACAGTGTATCAGAAACTGTGGATCAAAGCTGGAGGAACAAACTTGCCTGGAGCATTAAGATTCAAAGGTAGTCAGTGTGAAGATGTCTAAGAATGAGGTCAGAGCATGAGCAGAAAGAGAAGTGTGTCCACAGAATCCACCATAAGCACAAGTACATCAGAGCACACGCGAGTTGGGCAGACCCTGTGTGGTGGCATCCTAACATGGGCTTATAGATCCAACAGGGCTGGAAATGAGGGAGGAGGATATGAAATGAAGAAATAGCATCAGTAAAGACAGAGAAATTGAGTTGCTATAAACAACTGCAAAAAAAAAAAAAAATAAACAAGATGTGTGTGTGTGTGTGTGTGTGTGTGTGTGTGTGTGTGTGTGTGTGCATGTGTGCAAAGCCTGACTTCTCACTGTTTGGGAAGACCATTACAACATGAAAAATGCAAATACTAGATTTCTGGGCTGAAGTCAGAAGTACTGAATTAGTTCACAGTTTTCAATGTACAGAGACAGAAACATAGATATATGTGAAAATATGGATAAATATATCCTCTAGCTCCACATGAAGAGAACTTGGGAATACTTGTAACTCAACAGTAGTAATGATGCTAGTCATGAGAAATTAGCCTCTACTGGGAGAAAGCAGGGATCCCTAGAGGAATAGTTGATTACAGGGTCGCACTTGGCCTATTGTGTAAGCAGCCCCATGTCAGAGGAGGAGCACCACAAAGGAGAAGAAATGGGTGTGCTTGTATGCCAGAAACACCTTAGGTCAAAAAGTAATGATGCTCAAAGAATGATGGAAATGGGACATGTCAAAAAGACACAGAAGGGGGTGGAGAGATGGCTCAGAGTTTAAGAGCACTGGCTGGTCTTCCAAAGTTCCCGAGTTGAATTCCCGACAACCACATGGTGGCTCACAACCATCTATATCTGCTACCCTCTTCTGGCCTGCAGGCATACATGCAGACAGAACACTGTATAAATAATAATAATAATAATAATAATAATAATAATAATAATAATAAAAACTTTTTAAAAAGACACTGAAGCCAGATGTCTATGACAAAACAATTTAAATA
This sequence comes from Meriones psammophilus, assembly GCA_036365155.1. Taxonomy (NCBI): domain Eukaryota; kingdom Metazoa; phylum Chordata; class Mammalia; order Rodentia; family Muridae; genus Meriones; species Meriones psammophilus. The sequence continues at coordinate 67,397 of JAEOAE010002907.1, read as the reverse complement.
TCAAAATGAATGGTCTGAATATCTATGTCCTCCCAAAATTTTTATATTGAAGTCCTAAGACCAAAAGTAACATAACTGCATGAGAGCATGAGATCTTTGGAAGGTACTCATGTCTTAGAGGTGAAGTCCTTATAAATAGATTCATAACCTTATTAAAGAGATCCTATAAAGTTATGTGGCCCTTTAGGCCACTGAGGTTAAAGCAAGAACAGGACTGTAGAAAAGCATGCCCCAACTAGACCTCATATTTTAACTTTAGACTTTCCAGAGTTGACAACTGTGAAAAGTAAAGTCTTTGTTTATAAATCATTTGTCACAGTAGCCCCAGCAGACTAAAACAAACAACAATACAGTCTACTACAGAAGACACATGAATCATGAATCCATACTGATGTAAGTGTGGTAAATGCATTAACATTCTGATGAGAACCAACACATAGAGTGTCAAGGTACTCATAGGGGTGCAGGGTATTAACTCTGTAGCAGAAAAGCCTTGCAGATACTGATTACAAATAATCAAAGTGAAATTATGTACCACCTGACAAGACAATGTGTGCCACTGTTGTGATACCCTTGCCTAAGTATATGTATTGTTCCATGAGAGGAAAGAGAGCTGAGAAACAGTCTACAAAAATAACTATCCTGGGATACTAGCAATATAGTACAAAATAAGCATGCTACAACCAAAAAACTAAGTAACATGGAGGGTTCAAAGAGGGGAAATAAAATAGACATCACAGACATGGGAAGTCGAGGGGGAAAGGAAGAAAGGAAGTGGGTAATAGAGGGGGGTGAAGAGAGGAGCAGGAGGGGGTTCAAATGTGGGTAAAGTGGGGATAAAGGTGAAGGCTAGGAGAGAAGGGAAATTGGTGTTGGGGAATTTCTGAAGCAAGATGAAGATCTGGAATTCTGGAGAAGATATGGGGGTGACCCTGGCTAAGACTCCTAGCAGCAGGGATATTGAGACTGAAGTAGACACATCCTGTAGCTAGAGGAGGGAGGGGGACACCAACCAACTCACAAAACCCTCACTTAAAATTTACCACCTACAAGATATGCAGGGATAAAAGATGGCACAGAGATTGAGGAAATGGCCAACCAATGACTGGCGCAACTTGACAACCAATCAATGGGAAAGACCCAACTTCTCACATTATGAATAATATTCTGTTATGCCTGTAGACAGAAGACCAGCATAACTGTCATCTGAGAGGCTTCATCCAGCAGATAATGGAAAAAGTTGGAGAGATCCACAGCCAAACAAATGTTAGGCAGAACTTAGGGTGTCTTGTGGAACAATTACAGGAAGGATTGAGAGAGCTGGAGGGGTAGGACACCAAAAAAATACCTATATAACCAGCTCACCTGGAACCATGGGGCCTTGTAGAGACTGAACCACCAACAAAAGAACATGCCTGGATTATTCCTAGCCCCCCTTCACATATGAAACTGATGGGCTGCTTGTCCTCAAGTGGCTCCCCTAACAACTAGAGCAGGGGCTGTCTCTGACTTGGACTCTGTTGCCTTCCTCTGGATCTCTTTCCCTAGCAGGGCTTCCTTGTCTTGCCTCAATGAAAGAGGAGGTACTTAATCCTAATGTACCTTAATATGCCAAGATAGGTTGTTTAATGGGGGGATTATAGGGAAAGTGGGTGGGAGGGTGGAACTGAAAGGAGAGGAGGGAGTGCAGATTTGAGGGGGATGTAAAATGAACAAATAAATAAATTAATGAAGAATGCAGCCAGTTCGGATGAGACTAGATATGCAAGGGTCAGATGGAAGGGAAGGAGGACCTCCCCTATATGTGGACTTGGAGAGGGGCATAGGAGGAGATGAGAGAGGGAGGGTGGGACTGGAAGGGAAGAAAAAGGGGGCTACAGCTTGGATGCAAAGTAAAGAAACTGTAATTAATATAAAAATAAAAATTTAATTAAAAAAGAAAAAATATAACTGACACTTAGTCATCAAAAGTGACAAGATCATAAAAAAGATTAGGGAACTGTTCCATATTGAAAGAGACTAAAGAAATAAAGAAACAATGCAACACTTAAATGAACCAACTTCTTTCAACATTTATGTGAGTAATAACATAGCCAACAAAACCCAAATTAAGTGGAATATTATATCGGCATAAATTTCCTATTTGGTAACTGCACTGTCATTACATAGGACAGCAGTCTTGTTTGTATAAAATTGACACTAAACCATTCCGAGTGACAGGGCATAAGGTCAGCAGCTCCCTCTCAAAATGTCCAAAGTAAAAACAAGCAATTAACTGTACATACTTGGAACTATCTTCAAGTTTGTTATTATTTCAAAATTGTTGTGGGGGAAACTGGATATGGTCTTTAACACCAGCACTTGGGAGGCAGAGGAAGGCAGATCTCTGCAGGATAGCCAGGGCTCTGTAGAGAGAATCTGTCTCAAAACAAAACAAAAACAAAAACAAAAGAACCAAAAACTAGATAACATTGCTTTAGGAGAAAGAACAATGTAACTAAAAACTGAACAAGATTAAAAAAAAAAAAATAACTGATTCTTCACACTGGCAGGCTGGGTAAGACTATGTCTGTAAGAGACTAAAAAGTGAAATGACATGATATTATGGAGCAGCATGAAGATTTCCTTAATACAAGTCAATGTCTTCTTTATAGTCTGTGTGTGTGTGTGTTTGTGTGTTCATGATGCAGGTGAAGCATGCTTACTAGGGAACACATAGAAGGTCAGAAGACAACTCTTGCCTTCCACCTTTTCATGAATTCAGGGATCAAACTCAGATCTCCAGGCTTGCCTAGCAAGAGTCTTTATCTGCTGAGCCATCTCACCAACCGGCAAGCAGTTCTCTTAAGTGGCCTCAATTAGGTAGTAAGGAGAAAAAAAAATGTGAAGGATCCCTTCTCTTAAACAAATTCTTAGGGATGAATAAATAATAAAAAGAGATGAGTAGAAGATTGTTATCCTAGTGTTACCAATGACTAAAAATCAGCAAAACATAACCTAAGCACCTCCTGAGACAAGGGCCTGCATGGCTGGTAGCTAAAATTCCTTGCAAGGGTAAAACTGGAATTACCCTGAAATAAAAGACTTTTCCCAGCTCCACAGTAACTTTGTTATTACACCCTAAACTTATCTATACATAACAACACAAAGATATAAAAATAAGAAAATGAGCCTGTGTGAACCCTGGTTGTGCAAATCCATCAAAGTATAAACAACAGTGTATCCACCAAACTGTTCCCTATGAAAAATTCTCTGATGAATAAAGGGAACAATCAAATCACGTGAAAGCTAAGTGAGAGAGAGCACCTGCAGTGGTTGGCTGGCTGTCTTTTATTTAAGAAGCATCATTTCATTCTGGAAAGCCGGTACATACATTCTGAAACAATGTTGCTAGAAATGTGCAAGGCTCCCGTCATCTTTCCCAGTACATTCGTTAGACTGGGATGTCCAAGCTCCCCCACCCCAACCGTCCTAGGGCAGGCAGGACGCAGCACTGGACTCTGCACTTCCTTTCCTGGAGGACTTGCCCCAGTATCACTCTTCAGTGTGCTCCTGCCCTCCCAACCCCAGTGGCAGGAGGGCGCAGTCAAGGGCACCAGCAGCCTCCACAGAAGCTTTTGGCAGAACACGGGCAGGCTCTCCCGACCTGCCCAGCCCGCCATCTCCTGGATGCAATGCCAAGGCCTCGCCCCTTGACCGCCGTCCTGCGGTTCCCTCACACACGCCCACAGCCAGCCAGGCTCGGCCGCACCGCGTTGGCTGACACCAGTGGACCCGCAGCTTCTCCACCGCGGGACACAACTCTATCTCCTCCCGCCTCCCAGCCGCAATGCCCGGCCCTGCACTGCCTAGGACACTGGATAGCTGCTGGGGGCGGAGGCGGAGCCCAGAGGCAGAGGCGGATGAGGAGCCCGCAGGCGAGGGTGGAGCCTGAGGCGGAGGCAGAACCTGGGGCAGAGGCGGAACCTGAGGCAGAGGCGGAGTCCGGGGGCGGAGGCGGAGTCTAGGGTTGAAGGCGGAGCCCCAGGAAGGAGGCGGAGCCTGGGGTGGAGGCGGAGCCTGGGTGGGCGGGGGCGGAGGCGGAGCCCAGCCGGCGCCTGCTCCACACCTTTACTTGGCTTCTCCCTGTCTCAGCCGAACACGCTGAAGTAGTCCACTAGCTGAGCCACAACCGCCTTCACCGCGCCTGGGAAGAGGGTTCCCGTCGCCAACCCTCGCTGCCGCTGCCGCTGCCCACCAGGACGAGCTCAGCATTTCCCCTTCGGCGTCTGTAGCCATAGCAACGGCGCTTCTGTCACGCTTGACAATGGGGGCGCGCACTGCGCCTGCGCGCCTCGCGCAAACCCCTCCCCCGCCCCACCAGAATAGGTTCTTCCTTCTGGGTCCAGGCGCTGTGAGGCCTGAAATTTCTGAAATCTTACTATTAATTTTACAGGACAAAAGGATCTTTGAGATAAGTGCATCAAAGCATTTCTCTCCTGTTTTCAAACCCCTTGTCTTAGCTACTCTGCTATCACTGCGCTAAGATATCTTGACCAAGGCTGATTAGAGAAAAAACAGTTGCTTGGGTACTTAGAGTTTCAGAGGGTCAGTCCATGACCATCACGGCAGGGACCATACTGGCAGACAGGAATGGGAGGCAGAGAGCCAGAGAGAACAGTGGCTGTGAGCCTACATCCTGATCTACAAGTATGAAGGAAAGTGCTATCTGAGAATGGTGTGGGGTTTAAAACCTCAAAGCCGACCCATAGTGACACACCTCTTCAACAAGATCACACTTCCTAATTTTTCTAAGACAGTTCCACCAAATGGGGACCAGATTTTCAAACATATGAGTCTGTAGCGGTCATTTACATTCAAACAACTACATTCTTCAATAGCTTCCTACATATGTAGCCAAGAATTAAGATTAAAAAAAATGTCAATGTCCCAAATCATCCCAGGCACTCAGATTCTTGTGAGGTTTTGTTGTTGTTGCTGATGTTTTGTTTCTGAGACAGTTTCATATAGTCCAGGTTGACCATCATTCCTGACCTTCCTGATGCTCCATTTACAGGCATGTGTCACCACACTTGATTTACGATCTTGTTTGTTTGTTTTGTTTTGTTGTTGTTTTGCTTTGCTTTTCAAGACAGGATTTCCCTGTGTAGCATTGCCTGGACTGGACTAGCTATGTTGACCAGGATGGACTCAAATTTACTGAGATCCAGTGTGTGCCACCATGCCTGCTGCCTTTTTTTTTTTTTTTTTTTTTTTTTTTTTTTTGGGGGAGTATTTTTATATTTTGTGTAGATGAGTGATAAGAGTATTTTGCTTGTATGTGCATAAGTGTACCACTTGTGTGCCTTATTTCCCAGGAGGCCATATGGCATCAAATTCCCTGTAACAGGAGCTACAGAAGATTGTGAACCACCATGGACATGCTAGGAACTCTGCAAAAAAAAAAAAAAAAAAAAAAAAAAAAAAAAAGAGAATGTAAATATGATGAAAGGATGTACACATAAACACAGCAAGAATTCTTTGGAACACACACAAAATGTGGAACTTCATTAAGCAGGATTTTTTTTCCTTTCTGTTTCCTTGCCAGTAAGATTTGAACATGTTCCTTCACTCCCTCCGCTCCTCTCCCCCTCTGTCCTCCCCTCCTCTTCCCTCCCATTCCCTTTCTTTCTTGGTCAGTGTGAATTTACAAACATTACACTTGAATGGATGTAATTCTGTGACAACATTGCCGAAAGGACCCCTGATGCCTCAACCCTAAATGCATTCTAGCTATTTTTTTCTTGCAGTGGTGATTAAGTAAAGCAACGCATTCTCTGGGGAGAAGGTGTAGATACCCAGATATGGTGAATTCCTCATCTATCCCTCCCCCCTGCTTATTTTGGGGAGCACATTGACAGAGGTTCCCCACCCATGCAAACCACAATCATACATGTGCTTTCCAAGATTTTCTAACAAAATTCTTCTACTTGCCAGTCCTCGTGACCTTGGGGTAGAGTCACTAGCCTGGTAACCTTTAGGTGACCTTTTTTAGGCATAATTCCTGGTGACCTTTGGGGGTGTCAGATCAGGTTCTCTCAATTTTAAAAGATCCATTTGGATTTTGTGGGGGTTGCAAATGGTATGTCCTGTGTCAGATAGCACTCAGTATTAAGCTGTGATATAGATGAGTAGAACTGATGATGTAAAGGATTTTCCATTGCTGAAAAACTAGTAGCATCAGTTAGAATTTAGCTGAGGGAAGACTGCCTGTAAAACACTTCACATGCTACCAGCCCTGTTAGAGATTAAGATTCTGGGATACACATTTCCTCACCAGGATTATCCAGAAATGTGGTTCTAAACCATAGCAAAGGGGAAACTGATTTAAAACCAGCCATGAGGTCCATCTTCATATCAAAGGATTTGCCTATAACAATCTGCTCAAGGGGACATTACAGGGTTACAACCAACATTAAGGCCTGGTGTGCCAAAAAAGGTCTCAGACCTTCTAATTTTCCTATCTTTCTCATTCTCTGAGATATTCCATTGAGGACCTTTTCACTGAGGAGTGAGCTGCGGTTTTTATTTAAGAAATAATTCTGGGTAGATCTTTGCTGTGCAGATCTCCCAACTGTCTTAGTGGCTAGACAACTTAGTCTCCAGTCCATATTTACATTGTTCAAAAACACAACCTGGGACCTGAACCTGAAAGTGACTTAGGGTGACAGGATATGTGGAATGTAAAGTCAGTTCTCACCAGGCTTCTTTTGAGTATTATCCAGAGCTGGAAGTATGCTGTCATTAAAGAGAATTTTCTTTATTAATCTTTTAATTGTGTGTGTAGTCATTTCTTTTTGGAAAGACATATTAATTATAGAACAGCTGCATCTTCAGTCTCATAGAAAAATGTTTCTGAGACAAACTATGCTGATGCAGGTCACCTTGATACCAGTTTGTCTTTCCCAAGGCATTAACCTGTTTCTTCTTCATGAAACTTTTTAAATTCTTTAGTTAAAGGGCTGTACCACAACACAGTTTTAAAATTACTCATATGGATCATTTAATGAACTCTCCATTTCATAAGAGGAAAAGGATTTCCATGTGGAGCTTCGGTGTCCAGACCAGAATAAGAGGAACAGTTTTTATGTACACTTTAGGGGAAAACAGGATAGGCAATAGCTAGATAACAGACTAGAGTGTTTTGTTGTTGGTGTTGCTTTTTTGTTTTTGTTGTATTTGTTTTTAACACTGGGTATCTCAATGTAGTCCTGGCTATCCTGGACTCACTTTGTAGACCAGGCTGACCTGGAACTCATGGAGTCCACTGACTTCTGCCTCCAAAGTGCTGGGACTAAAGTACACACCGTCACTCCTTCCTGATCAGACTAAAGTTTAAGGCAGTCAGCTAGAAGGGGTAGCATTATGAAGAAGCACCCAATTGAGGCAGGGTGAGGTTTCTTTTATTTGTAATTTCCTAATATGTACTTATTAATTCATTAATGTGAATGAAAAGAGACCACATGGGTGGGTGTACAATTTGGGTCTGGTAGCTTGATCCAGTGAATATTGAATTTTTAATTAAAGGACTGTCCTCTGCCCATTTGTACAATCCTCATTGACACTGTTATGTCAGTTCGAATTTAGCTAAATCTGTGACTGTCAGGTTACAGGTCTCAGCAGCTAACATTGCATACAGGGGCAAAGTCAAACTGTATCTTATTAATGCATTTCCCTCTACCACAGAATGGCCTATTCTTTTTCAAAGTAAGTATGCCTATGTGGTTTTTCAACTGTGAGTTTAAGAGCACTGGCTGCTATTCCAGAGGTCATAAGTTCAATCCCAAAAACCACATGGTGGGGCACAACCATCTATAATGAGATCTGGTACCTTCTTCTGGCATGCAAGTGTAGATACACACAGAACATTGTATAGATAATAAATAAATTTTTTTTTTAAATTCTAGTTCTTGGTGTTATTTAATTTTACTTTGCTGATGCATCACTGCTCTGGTCTCCTATTAGTTAATATTCTCTGATAATCCCCAGTAATTAAGAATTTCATTCCATTTTCTCTAGTGTTTTGATATTTGTTTTTGTTTAAAGCAAAGTCTTCTATAGATCAACTTTTCACATGTTATGTAATTATGTAATTGAAAATTTCTTTGGGCACTGAATGCTATTCCTACTGCCCAGTGCCTAGAACATTGTCCTGCACCTCTTTTTAGGTGGACCCTGACTGCTGAGTGTGAAGTAAAAGAGACCAATGAATGAATGTCCACTCAACACTCTGATATTTTTTGGAGGTGAGCAATTAGAAATAAAGAGGGACCTGTGTAAAAATGGAGTTCACTGACATACTTTGAAGCTGGTGTAGTCACAACACAGAAAGGGAGGGAGGAGGGAAGATGGCAATGAGTCATGTCATCAATTTTAGATGGTCAATAAAAGTGAAAACTGTACATTTGGGGGCAGACATACACTAAAGGAATCAAGAATATGGATTAGTTGGTGAACTTGTTTCTGGGAAGCAAATTTCTAGAGTTGCATGAGTGTTGGGGGCCGCGTGGTCGTCTCGCCAGCAAGAACGCACGCGAACAACAGGATCCTTCTGCAGCAAGCTTTATTGCAGTCAAACGATGAAAGGAGGAAGACCCCGAGTCCCCGAAGTGGCGCTGTTTATATAAGCCCTGCTCGCACCAGAGTGGTGTGAGATGACGTATCATCCCCTGATTGGCTGCTCACCCATCACCCCATATGATGCCCTGGGCTGGGCTCGTGACGACAGTTGACCAACAGTCATAACTGTCATAACGGTTTTGAGGGCGGAAGCCAGCGCCATGGCAACCAAACCCCGGCTCTCCACATCTCCCCCTTTTTTATTTTGTTTGAACAGTAAGCTTCCTACTATCAATACAGCATTATGCCAGAAAGCCAACGTCTGAGCCTGGTGGAAGGCAATGCTTCAGCCGTTGCCCGTCATTGGAGCAACCTCCTCACTGCGAGGCTGTCCTGTCTTAGGTCGGTGAAGACTTATTTGCACTCTTCCGTCACTGACTTTCCAGATCATTTGGCAAGAGAAAAATTGTGATTTACACCCATCCCCGTGCAATGGGAAACAGATCCCCAGGGAGTGCAAGGGCTGTAAATCCAGATTATGGCATGTGCTTGCAAAGACAGAGGCAACCTTGTCAAACATTAATTTCGGGGGAGGTGCCTTGCTCCAGAGTGGCTAGCGCCTGTACGATCACCACCTTGTCACGTTTTTGTTGGGTTTTGAGTTTGCAGAACAACCAGAGGACAAATATTAAACCACAGCATAGGGCAGCGCCAAATAATCCAACCCCAACCCATTCTTTGAAGAAGGAGAAAGCCGAAGATATCCATGACGAGACCCTCTGTGTTTACAGGTCCAGGCGTGTGGAATTGACCTGGATAATGGCAGTTCTTAATTCTCTTAAGGTTTGTTCAAATTCTGCTGTCCAATTCTGTAAAATAAATTGAGAAAGACTCTTTGACAGATTAGCTGCCCTGGTGAAATTTTCATACTGGACGGAAGTAACACACAATCCGTGAAGTTTTTGTTCACATCCTAATTGGGCTAATTGCCACAACACATCTATTTGTTCTTGAACTAAGTCAATGCGCTGGTCCACCTTGTATTTGAGTATTGGCTGAATTTTGGCGGTCTAAAGCCACAGACACAGATGCAGACAAGTCATTGACTGCCTATACTGTCTGGACAGAAGTGGACAGAGCCATAGCCAAGGCTGTGACTGAGGCGGCCACCGCAGCGGTGGCGACGATGCCCACAATGATGGCTGATATGCCAAAATCTCTTTTTGTTCTAAATAATGTCATACTCCCAGCGACTTTCACAGGTATAAAACGAGGCATGCAAGTGACCACAGCTATAGGATAATTTTGAGCATCCCAACATAGGGCATAAAAGCAGCCTCCCAAATTGCAATTTAGACTCCCATTAGACATCAACGTGGTACTATTGCTGACTATCCAAATAAAAGGGTGCCAAACACACACAGGAGAAGGAGGGTAGGCCTCTGAGGCAAAGGGTTTATAACAGTATCAAGAGACTGGTTTAGAAAACTCCCTCCCAGGCTAGGTGAGAAGGAGAATAATCTGTGTATCTTTTGGTAAATAAGCAAGGCCCAATTCTTTGCTGGTGGAGAAGAACCTGGGGAAGACCTGTGCATTATACATCACCGGCATCGGGAGTGGGAATGTCGACATGATTTCCCAACAGTGTTCCCCCACAATACTAGGAACCCGATTTAGAAGGATCCAAGCAAGAACTGGAATTAGTTGCAGGTATATTCGTTGGAGGATCATCTTCAGCTGCCGCGAGCTTTCGCGTGAGGCGCTCCAGTACCCAGAATGGATTGTTTTCTTCCTGTGGGAAAACACAGACAGCTCCCCTGGATCTTATTAAGATAGGATCCGGGCCTTTCCATTGACCAGTCAAGACATCCTTCCATTTGACCATTTCCTTAGGCCTATCAGGCTCTAAGCAGTGGCGATCAGCCACCGAGTGGCCCTGACTGTCCAAATTTTAAAAAAAAATGAGTTGTAGTGGACGGATTCCTCTGGGATTAATCCCAACATGAGGCATAGGTAAGAACTGACAACAATTTTGACATTGGGTTACAATATCTCTAGCTTCCTTTCTAGTTATATCAAATCGATGACGCAGTGTTTCAGCTGTCACATGAAATTTCTTATGAAACTCTTTAGCCAATTCCAAATTTGAGAAGAAGGCAAATGCAATCATCTTTGTGGCTCGATCTGCCAGGTCATTTCCATGGGACATGGGTCCCGGTAGACCTGAGTGAGCCCTAATATGTGTAATAAAAACAGGGGATTTTCTGATAATTAAGGCAAACTGAAATTTTTTGAAAAATTTTTGCAAGCTTGCTAGATGCCTTGATCAATCCAGCAGCCTCTAAAATTTTGGTTGCATTTACCACATAACTAGAATCAGAAACAATATTTAAAGGACCTGGAAATTTTGTCAAAACTTCTAACACTACTAAACATTCCACAATTTGAGGCGAAGTCTCATGATATTGCTTAGAAACAACTTTATTATTAACCACATAAGCTCCTACTCCTGTTTTTGACCCATCTGTATAAACTACCAGTCCATCCTGAAGTGGTTTCTGGGACGTTACATGCGGGAAGACTACCTCTTGAGTTAAAGCAAATTGCAAAACAGGGTGTCGAGAGTAATGATTATCAATCAAGCCACTAAAGGAGGTAACTAGCACCGCCCAAGTATCAGAGGTAGCAGTTAATACCTGAACCTCATGAGCTGTATAAGGCACTATTAAGAACTTTGGCTCCTTCCCAAAGTGTGTAATGGCAGCTTTTAACCCTCGTAGTGCAAGTTGAGCAACTGCATCTGGATACCATTTAATAATTTTTGCAGGAGAAGCATTGGGATGAACCCACAATAAGGGTCCATCTTGCCATAATACAGCAGTTGGTAAATGTTTAGTTTTAATAACACACAGGTCAAAGGTCTTAGTTTTATCTACACTTTTTAATTGGGCATCTTGTAAAGTGTTTTCTACCACTCGCAGGGCACGGCTTGCAGCTGGTGTTAAGGCTCTGGGTGAAGAAATATGAGCATCTCCTTCCAAAATATCAAATAGGGGTTTTAATTCAGCAGAAGGAATCTTTAAAAACGGCCTAAGCCAATTTATATCACCTAATAATTTTTAAAAATCACTAGGGACAACAGGAGCGGCTGATCGAGAAAGAGCACGCTTCCTGTTTCTCAGTAGTGGCAGCTTATCCAGGTGGATCCAGGTGGTATCGTTCTTCCTCATAGCGAGCTGCTTCTTCCTCTGAGTCCTCTTGCTCAGAGGGATTCAGCTGCTCAGATTCAGAGCTATCAAGCCCCAAAGCCTCCAATTCTTTTATCAGATAAAGAGGCTTCTTTTTTGATTTTTTCTTCTCCTTATCATGTTTCTCTCCCAGGGCGTTCTTTCCCTTATCTCTCACTCCTGCGGCTTTAACATCCACAGAAGGGCCTTTTTTCTTAGAGACGTCTTTATTTCTACCCATTGGGGCCCCTAATCTTTTGTCACGTTCTGTTTCTGACATGCTGTCTTGTATCTCCTCTAACACTCCCTTAGTGCCTACTCTTAGCTTTCCGTTAATCTCTTTCCTTTCGAGGTCACACTTAAGCTTGTACAAAACCAAAAGAAAGAGGACGAGGGCAACGGTCACAACAGAGAAAGCAATAAGGGCTTCTGCTAGCTGAAGTGAAAGATGAGATAAATCAAGACCAATCATGCCTCTCAGAACTTATCTCGCTGCTGCAGTTCTGAATCCTCCCCGCAAACGGGGGGTCTCCTCGGCACCGGCGATGGCAGGTTCCCAGCGTTCCCGGTTTCGCACCAAATGTTGGGGCCACGTGGTCGCCTCGCCAGCAAGAACACACGCGAACAACAGGATCCTTCTGCAGCAAGCTTTATTGCAGTCAAACGATGAAAGGAGGAAGACCCCGAGTCCCCGAAGTGGCGCTGTTTATATAAGCCCTGTTTGCACCAAAGTGGTGTGAGATGACGTATCATCCCCTGATTGGCTGCTCACCCATCACCCCATATGATGCCCCAGGCTGGGCTCGTGGCGACAGTTGCCCAACGGTCATAACTGTCATAACGGTTTTGAGGGCGGAAGGAAGCCAGCACCATGGCAACCAAACCCGCTCTCCATATATATATATATATATATATATATATATATATATATATTACTCTCTATATATTTCATCATATATATATGTATATATATATATGTATATATGTATATATCACATGTATATATATATACATATGATCATCATATGTACATATATATATATACAATTCTTTAGTTGTGTTTATGTGTACATCCTTTCATCATATATATATGATATATGATATATATATGATATATATATTCATCATATATATATATGATATATATGATATATGATATATATATATATGATATATGATATATATTTCATATATATATATGATGAAAGGATGTACACATAAACACAACTTAAGAATTCTTGGGCATACATACAAAAGGTGGAATTTCATTAAGCAGGATATTTTTCCTTTCCATTTTCTTGCCAGGAAAATTCTCCCCTCCCTTCCTCTTTTTTCCTCTCCCCTTCCCTTCCCTCCCATTTCCTTTCTTCCTTTTTTAGTATGAATTTACAAACATTGCACTTCAATGGATGCAATTCTGTGACAGCATTGCCAAAAGGATTCCTATTTGATCTTGAACCCCAAATGCATTCTAGCTATTTTTTTCTTGCACTGGTAAAGTACAGCAACTCATTTTATGGGTGGGGAGTGGTAGATACCCAGACATGGTGAATTCCTCATCTATCCCCCACCCCCCTTTTGAGGAGCACATTGCCAGAGGTTCTCCACCCACACAAACCACAATCATACATGTGCTATCTAACATTTTCTCTAAAAAATTCTGTTTGCCAGTCTCAGACCTCGCCTAAAATAATAATTGGTTTGGTTCTCTAGTGACAATCTCTTAAGTACAGCCAGACTAATAAGTCACGTGCCAAGGTGCTCAGGTGGGTATTCTTGGCATAGTGCCAATACACTGGCACAGACCCAGGAACTCAGTGGAGCCAAGCCTTCTCCTTTTGGTTTTGGTTCAATTCCTTGTTGATGCCACCATCGTTCAAAAAAAAGGAGTTTGATGGATTGGGAGTATAGCTCAGTTGATAAGAGGTGGATCAGAAGAAGCAGAAATTCAAGGTCTTCTTATAGCTGTTTAGTTAAAGGCCTGTCTGGGCTACAGGGGACCCTAACCAAATAATAATAATAGTAATAATCACGATACGTTTCAGCTAAGAGCATATTTGGTGGTCATTTTTCCAAGCCAGAGCTAACCTCAGCTCACCGACTTTCCTCAGAGAAGAAGCAAGGAGGCAACAAGGTCCAGAACAACAGGATTTTCAGCACACAGATCCCTCTCTAACTGAGATTTCCAGCCAACCATGTGGAAATGTGTGCTCCCACTGGAGAACAGAGGTACCCCAGCTTGTAGTGCTGGCAGCATGCGGCTCACAAAGTCACCATGGAGCACAACTGTTTTCTCACCAGCCCACTGAGACCATCACAAGCAAACAAACCCACAAAAGAACTACACAAGAAAAAATGTACTGGGTACAATGCGTGCAAAGAAAATGGAAGAGGAAGAAAATACCAAAACTCAAAACAGTGTCCTGTCTCTCTATGGGACCTCTATCCTGTTCCATTAGTGGTGGCCTAACCCGAAATCAAGATCCACCAACTACACCAGAGTTTGGAACGGTGACCTGCAATCAGCCAGACCAGAGAATGGAGCAGTAACGTATCTGTTGATCTCTACCAGATCAAAGGCCAAAGCACCAGCAAAACTCTGCCAGACCAGAGACCACAGCAGCAACAAATCTCTGCAAGATCAGAGTCCAGAGCAGGGGACACGCTCTGCCAGACCTGAGGCCAGAGTAGTGGCTAATCTCTGCCAGACCAGAGACCAGAGAACATTGGCAGAGGTTCCAAGCCTGGGGCTCCACATACTGTATCCATCCTTTGGCACCTCCTTCCCACTCTCACTGGAGCCTGTGAAGCATGGCTCAAGCCTCCCTGAAATGTGAAAGAATCAGATCTAGGGGTATTGAAGGAGTCTGTCCCATGTCCTCAGTCAGTCCCAGAGACAAAAAAAAAAAATGGCAGTGAGAGTAAAACAGTTAAACAAGACACAGATTGCTAGATCCCATTGCTTATGCAGCAGAAAAATACACAGAGCCAGACAGCACATCCCACCACTCCTGCAGTGGAAAAAATGAAAGTGGGATATCAGCAAATCTCTGATGCAGCAGCTACCTGCATTGTCATTGTCCAAAGATTCAGAGATCACAGAAAACTGGGTACACTACCACCCTTTACAGATAGAGGCACATTCATCCTCTCTGAGGTCCAGAGATCACAGAAATCTCAGTGCTCAACTCCTTTTACAGATTTGCCCCTTCAAGGGGGGTCTGGAAAGTCTTCCAGGCACCCTCTGGCCCTCAGCTGTCTAAAGCATCAGCTCCAACCTTTCTGACCACACAGATTACACATTTTGCCCCAAGGCCCTAAATGGGAAACTAGAGAAACACAGAGAAAAACACAGACAGACACAGAGTGCTCCTCACTTACTGGGTATTGTTCAGCAACATGTGCCTGGGAGACTTGGGGATCCAATATGAGAACCCATATGTTATGGCCAGATCTTAGGGTCACCAAAGATCACCAGGACCCAGACCACATATGCAAAAGCAAAGAGTTTTATTTGGGTTTAAGCTGGGTCTCTCCATCATCACCAACATAGTGGATCAGAGAGGAGAGCCCTGAGCATCTACATGGCAGGGTTTTGACTGGGGTTTTAGGGAGGACCAGGAAGTTCCAGTTTAACAGTTACAGGATTGGGTGACATTCAGCGAGGGCAAGCTTTTTACAAAGCTAACATAACTAACATTGAGCAAGGTATCTCTTGGCCTCAGGAATGTTATGTATTTTCTGTGTCATTGAATGTCCTACTACAAGGTTGGTGGGTTGCTCAGGACAAATGCCCCACTTTGAGATAAGATACCTTCCCATCCTTGTGGTTATCCTCAGGCTCTTCCTTGGGTAGGAATCTTATGACCTTGTTTTGGGAAATGGTAACCCATGACCTAGTTCCACCTGACCTTATGGTAGAGTCACTATTCTTGTGACCTTTAGGTGACCTTTTTTAGTCCTACTTCCTGGTGATCTTTGGGGGTGTCAGGTAGGTTCTCTAAGTTCTAAATGATCCATTTGGACTTTGTGGGGATTGTAAATGATATGTCCTGTGTCAGAGAGCACTCCAATATCAAGCTGTCATATAGAAGAGTAGAACTGATGATGTAAAGTATTTCCTATTGCTGAGAAACTAGTGGCACAAGTTAGAATTTAACTGAGGGAAGACTGCCTGTAAAACAATCCACTTATAAGTAGTCTGCTAACCAGGCCTGCTAGAGAATAGGATCCTGAGATACACATGTTTGCTCACCAGGATTGTCTAGAAATGTTCCAGGGTGATGTCTTTTTAATTTGTAAATTCCCAACACATATTTATTAATTCATGAATGCAAATGAAAGCAGACCAGTTTTGTGGGTGTACAATTTGGGTCAGGTACCTTGATCCAGTAAATATTGAATTTTGAATTAAGGGACTGTCCTATGCCCATATGTACAATCCTCATTGACACAGTTCTGCCAGTTCAAATTTGAGGAACAGGCTATTGACTAATGCTTTGTCAGGTTACAGGTCTCAGCAGCTAATATTGTACACAGGGACAACATCAAACAGTATCTTATTAATGGATTTCCCTCTACAAGAGAATAGCCTGTGTTTTTCAAAGTCAGTATGCCTATGTGTTTTCTTTTTCAACTTTGAGGTTAAGAGCACTGGATACTCTTCCAGAGGTCAGGAGTTCAATTCCCACCAACCACATGGTGGTTCACTGAAAGACCCCTGCCTCACCAAAAGTTAGAAGCAGCTAATATCATTTTGTACAGCACTGTTTTGAGAAACTCTGAAGGCTAACACTGTTTTGAGAAAAACTGTGGGCTAGGGAGGGAAGGCTAGGGAGGAACTAGAAACTTGCTGAAGAGACCCAGCTGCTGGATATCTGCGGTCAAGGCTGCCCCAGTTGAGCCAAAAATCAATTTGTGCTGACCACGCATATGAGAAGTTTTTGAGACTGTTCCAGCTGAGATAAGCCCTAAGACAAATAGTAAGACTGTTCCAGCTGAGATAGGAGCCCTAAGACAAACAACAGGTGGCGGTCCCAAGATTGAGAGTCATCATGACCTTTCCGACCACCCAGTTCCTGATATTATGGTGTCCCTGCCAAACTCTGACTCAAATTGCAGTTTTATGTAAATGTACCAATTAGCTCTCTGTAACTATGCTTCTCGCTTCTGTACCTGCGCTTTTGCTCTGAGACCTTATAAAAGCCCAGCTTTCCCCTCAGGGGCACGCAAAGTCCTCCGAGAGACTTTGCTGCCCCAGGTACCTGTGTATCAAAATAAAGCCTCTTGCTGTTTGCATCCGAACATCTGGTCTCGTTGGTCCTAGGGAGGGATCTCCTGATGGAAGATACCCTTCGGGAGTCTTTCATTTTGAGGCCCCAGTGAGATCGAGACCCCTACCCAGGGACCACCGACCCAAATCGGGAGGTAAGATTGCCAGCAGAACTTGTCTGCCAGTGTTTGTGGTTCTGTGTTGAACTTGTGTCTAAGTGTCCGCTTTTTTTTTTTTGCATACCGAATCTAGAGTCCCTGAGGTCAGGGTTAGAGTCCCCTGAGGATGGGCGGAAAGTGAAAGGAGTTGACGAACTCAAACTTTCTTCCGTGGCTCCTGGGAGACGCCTCAGGAGTGAGAGGGTTTTGCGTGGGTTCGAGTCCCATCTGAGTGGGGAAGGGGGCCAATTTCTTGGCTCCCCATTTGTCTTAAAGCACGAGCTGACTCGGACTTTTTGAGCCTCGCCCCAGTTCAAAGGCTACGTGTTTCATCAGGGAGACAGAGGGAACCGGACCTCTGACGCAGTCTCCATCTGAATTTTTGGCTTTCAGTGTTACGCTTCTCGTGCCGCGCGGCTTGTGTTGTGTTTTGTCTGTCTAATTTTTATAGTAAGTGTAATAAGTGTTTTTATCTATCTGAAAATATGGGACAAACTGTTATTACCCCAAAAAGTTTGACTCTGCAGCACTTCAAGGAAGTTCGAGACATCGCCAACAATCTCTCAGTGGAAGTGCGAAAAGGAAAATGGGACACCCTCTGTTCATCCGAGTGGCCAACCTTTGATGTAGGCTGGCCACGAGATGGCACTTTTAACCTGGACATTATTTTACAGGTGAAAGCTAAGATCATGGATCCGGGACCCCATGGACACCTGATCAGGTTCCCTATATCATCACATGGGAGTCTCTGGTCAGAAACCCCCACCATGGGTGAAACCTTTCTTTTCCCTTTACCCAAAACCTACCCCATCAGCTCCCTCCTCCCTCCTCCCCGCTGGTTCCAACCCCAGCTAACTCCACACTTTACCCGGTCCTCATGAAACCAGATCCAGGAGAGACCTCTAGGCATAAGAAGACACCCCCAGTACTGCCGGGCAGATGATGGCCCTCTTCTGGACCTTTGACTGAACAGCCCCCTCCTTACAGAAACCCAGACCCCCCCGTTTGGGAACCAGAGGGGCAGCCACTAAACGGGAATCCCAGGAAGAACCCACCTCGTCCCCAGTGGCAAGATGATTGAGGGGCGCGTTGGGAAGTTCCTCCCGACCCCTCCTCTCAGGCCTTTCCATTGCGGACAGGGCCTGATCGCCAACTCCAATACTGGCCCTTTTCAGCGCCTGACTTATATAATTGGAAAAATAATAACCCCTCTTTCTCAGAGGACCCTTCTAGGCTCACAGCACTAATCGAGTCTATTCTAGTGACCCACCAACCCACCTGGGATGATTGCCAACAGTTGCTCCAGACCCTGTTGACCACCGAAGAAAAGCAGCGGGTCATCATGGAAGCGTGCAAAAAAGTCCCAGGAGATGATGGACAGCCCACCCAGTTGCCACACAGGATTGATGCCGCTGTCCCCTTGGAATGGCCCAATTGGGATTTCTCCACTGAACGCAGTAGGGAACACCTACGTCTCTATCGCCAGTTGCTCATAGTGGGTCTCCGTGGGGCTGCAAGGCACCCAACTAATTTGGCCCAGGTTAAGCTAGTGACCCAGAAATCTGATGAGTCTCCCTCTGCCTTCCTAGAACGACTCAAGGAGGCATACCGTATGTACACTCCCTATAACCCAGAAGACCCAGACCAAGCTACTAATATAGCCATGTCTTTCATCTGGCAATCTGCCCCAGATATTAGAAATAAGTTAGAGAGGCTTGAAAACTTGAGAGAGAAGTACAGTGCAGGATTTATTGAAGGAGGCAGAGCGGATTTTTAATAAGAGAGAAACACAGGAAGAAAGAGATGAAAGGCTGAGAAAAGAAGTAGAGGAAAGAGAGAATGTTAGAGAACGTAAGAGAAATAAAGAGTTTAGTAAATTGTTGGCCACTGTAGTGACAGGACAGAGACAGGATAGATAGAACCAAGAGACCGCTGGGGCCCATCACTAGACAAAGATCAATGTGCCTTTTGTAAAGAGAAAAGGACACTGGGCCCGAGATTGCCCAAAGAAACCAAAGGGACCAAGAAGATCTAGGCCCCAGGCTACCCTCCTCAATTTAGAGGACTAGGGGGATCAGGGTCAGGAGCCCCCTGAACCCAGGATAACCCTCAATGTGGGGGCAACCTGTTACCTTCCTGGTGGACACTGGAGCTCAACATTCGGTCCTCACCACCTCACCGGGACCTCTAACTGACAAGTCAGCCTGGGTTCAAGGAGCCACTGAGGAAAGAGGTACCGATGGACCACTGAAAGAAAAGTGCAACTTGCCACCAGTAAGGTAACCCATTCCTTCCTACATGTTCCTGATTGCCCATATCCTCTGTTGGGGAGAGACCTATTGATGAAACTTAGGGCACAAATCCACTTTGAAGAAGATAAGGCCCATGTTACTGGGCCCCAGGGACAGCCTTTGCATGTGTTAACCATAAATCTAGAAGATGAGTACAGACTTCATGAACCTGAAAGGCCTTGGCTGCAAGAAATGACTGTTTGGCTAAAAAAGTTCCCTTTAGCCTGGGCAGAAACAGGAGGAATGGGTCTCAGAACTCACCAGCCGCCCCTGATGGTCATTTTAAAAGCATCAGCAACTCCTGTTTCCATTAAACAATACCCAATGTCGCATGAGGCTTACCAAGGAATTAGGCCTCACATAAAGAGGCTTTTAGATCAGGGCATTTTAGTACCTTGTCAATCCCCTGGAATACACCTCTCCTCCCGGTTAAAAAGCCAGGGATGGAAGACTACCGCCCGGTGCAGGACTTGAGAGAAGTCAACAAAAGGGTGGAGGACATACACCCTACAGTTCCCAACCCATACCATTTGTTAACTGGGCTTCCTCCGAGGTATACCTGGTATATGGTACTAGACCTTAAGGATGCATTCTTTTGTCTGAGGCTACACCCTCAGAGTCAGCCCATTTTTGCCTTTGATGGAAGGATCTAGAATTAGGAATATCGGGTCAGCTTACATGGACCAGACTCCCACAGGGGTTCAAAAACAGCCCCACCTTATTTGATGAGGCGTTACATCGGGACCTGGCAGATTTCAGGGTTCATCACCCTGACTTAATTTTGCTCCAATATGTGGATGACCTCCTCCTGGCTGCAGAAACTGAGGAAAAATGTAAAGAGGGAACAAAGGCCCTTTTGAGGACTTTGAAAACTCTAGGATACCGGGCCTCAGCTAAAAAGGCCCAAATATGCCAGAGGCAGGTTACATACTTAGGCTATCAGATCAGAGATGGACAAAGATGGCTGACAGAGGCACGGAAACAGACAATTTTGAAAATTCCGGTTCCCAAAAACCCAAGACAATTAAGAGAATTCCTGGGTACTGCAGGGTTTTGCCGCCTTTGGATCCCAGGATTTGCGGAGATGGCTGCGCCACTTTACCCACTCACCAAACAAGGGACTCTCTTCACTTGGGGGATGAGCAGCAGAAAGCCTATGCAGCCATAAAGGGCTCTGCTGACCTCCCCTGCGCTAGGGCTGCCGGACTTAAACAAGCCCTTTGAGTTGTTTGTGGATGAAAAACAGGGATATGCTAAAGGAGTTCTGACTCAAAAACTAGGGACCATGGAGGCGCCCGGTTGCCTACCTGTCCAAGAAACTGGACCCAGTGGCCTCAGGATGGCCCCCTTGTTTGAGGATGGTGGCAGCAATTGCCCTCTTGATCAAAGACTCTGGCAAGCTGACTATGGGACAACCAATAACGATTCTGGCTCCTCATGCGGTGGAAGCCCTGATTAAACAACCTCCGGGCAGATGGCTTTCCAATGCCCGCATGACCCACTACCAGGCTCTACTGCTGGACACTGATCGAGTATATTTTGGTCCCATGGTAGCCCTAAATCCCGCAACACTGCTTCCCCTACCAGAAGGTCCAGAAACTCATGACTGTCTCCAGATCCTCGCAGAGGTACATGGCACCTGGCCTGACCTGACCGACCAGCCCCTCCCTGATGCTGACTTCACCTGGTACACCGACGGGAGCAGTTTTCTGGACAACGGAGAACGGAGAGCGGGGGGCCGAGGTTACTACCGAAACTAAGGTAATTTGGACTAAGGCCCTACCACCTGGCACTTAGGCACAGCGGGCTGAACTCATTGCCCTAACCCAGCCTCTCCGGATGGCAGAAGGTAAGAAGCTCAACGTTTATACCGATAGCCGCTATGCCTTTGCCACTGCTCACATCCATGGGGAGATATATCGGAGAAGAGGGTTGCTTACCTCAGAAGAAAAACAAATAAAAAATAAAACTGAAATATTGGCCCTACTTGAAGCATTGTTTTTGCCCTCAAAATTGAGCATCATCCATTGCCCCGGCCACCAAAAGGGAGACAGCCCGGAAGCTAGAGGCAACCGCTTGGCGGACGTAACTGCCCGGGAAGCGGCGATGCAAGCGAGCTCAGACGTCTCCCAGCTTCTAGCCATAAAGCCAGCCGAGGCAGAGGCTCCCTCCATTCGGAAACCCCCCTTCCACTATAGTGAGGAAGATCAGGACCTCCTAAGAGAAATGGGGGCACTTACAATCCCACGCTAAGACTCTGGACTTTCAAAGAAAAACCTGTGTGGCCCCTACAACAGACTCGTAACCTGATTAAATACCTCCACAAACTGACTCATCTTAGCTCCAGAAAAATGAAAACCCTCCTAGAAAGAGAGGAAAGCTCCCACTATTTGCTGGGGAGGGATAAAATTCTACAACAAGTAACTGAAGAATGCACGGCATGCGCTCAAGTCAACGCAAGCCGCAGGAAGATAGGCGTGGGGGCCAGGGTTCGAGGACACTGCCCTGGCACCCATTGGGAGATAGACTTCACTGAGGTAAAACCTGGACTCTATGGATACCGGTTCTTACTGGTATTTGTGGACACTTTCTCTGGATGGGTAGAAGCCTACCCTACCAAACATGAAACTGCCAGAGTCGTCACCAAAAAGCTTTTGGAAGAAATCTTCCCCAGGTATGGTATGCCACAGGCACTGGGCTCCGACAACGGCCCTGCTTTTGTCTCCCAGGTAAGTCAGTTGGTGGCCACATTGCTGGGGATTGATTGGAAATTACACTGTGCATACCGCCCCCAGAGTTCAGGACAGGTAGAGTGCATGAATAGAACTATTAAGGAGACTTTAACAAAATTGACGCTTGCAACTGGCACTAGAGACTGGGTGACGCTCCTTCCCCTAGCGTTGTATCGGGCCCGAAATACACGGGGCCCTCATGGACTCACTCCTTTTGAAATTCTCTATGGTGCCCCGCCGCCAGCTGCCCATTTCTTTGACTCTGACATAGCCTCTTTTGCTGATACACCTTCTCTTCAAGCTCATTTGCAGGCTCTGCAAATCGTACAACAGGAGGTCTGGAGACCACTGGCGGATGCGTACCGAGAACAGCTAAATTAACCTGCGGTACCACATCAATTCCAGATCAGGGACGTGGTCTGGGTACGACGACATCAGATCAAGAACTTGGAACCGCGCTGGAAGGGACCCTACACCGTGCTGCTGACAATACCCACAGCCCTAAAGGTAGACGGCATCGCCACCTGGGTCCACGCCTCCCACGTCAAGGCCGCCAACCCCGAACACCAACTCGACACCCCAGATTTGAAATCCAGATGGAAACTTCACCGCACTCAAAATCCCTTAAAGATAAGATTGACTCGTGGGGAACCCTAATAAGCTTGTGTCTCACTCTAAGTCTAGAAGTAGCCCATGCTTCCCCACATCAGGTTTATAATTATACCTGGGTCATTGAAAACCAGGCTGGGGATATTGTTAACTCAAGCTCCTCTGTTGGGGCCCAGCCCCACTGGCCAGATATAGAAGTGGATCTCTGTGCCCTTGCCCTTGGAGCAGACACTGATTGGGCAGTTCCTGATATTTTCTGGCCTCCACCTGGGGGCCGAGCACCTGAACGAATTGCCCCAGGACGGGCCACCGATCCAAGTTGTATCAATTCAGTCGGGAGGGCTCTTTTACGGGGTCCCTCCGGCAGTGGGGTATGGGGTATCTATGTCTGTCCTGGCACGCATCGGAATAGAACTCTCAATCATAAATGTGGGTGGGCAGATCAGTATTTTTGTGCCTCATGGGGCTGTGAAACCTCGGGAGACACTTATTGGAAGCCCTCCTCTTCCTGGGACTATATTACAGTAAAAAGGAAAAGCTGGAAACATGTCCCACTTAATACGCCCTTCCAACTAACAAAAAAGGGGCTATGTAATCCCCAGGACGCAACCAAAGGATGATGCAATCCCCTGCTGATTCAATTTACTCCCCAAGCCAAACAACAGATTTGGACTTCACAAGGTTTTAGATGGGGCCTTAGGGTTTATAAAGATCGAAAAGATATAGGCCTCACTTTTAGAATTAGGCTTAAGAAGACCTTACCTACTACTAAATCTGTGGGCCCCAACCCGGTCTTATCAGATCAGAGGAGACCCTCTCAACCAAGACCTCCTCCCCTGTGGCCAACAGCCCCGAATACTTCCGTTTCTTCCCCTAGCCTAACCGCCACAGGCCCCACTATGCAGCCTCAGAGGCCTGGGTCAGGGGATAGACTTCTTGA
Source organism: Meriones psammophilus (assembly GCA_036365155.1). Taxonomy (NCBI): domain Eukaryota; kingdom Metazoa; phylum Chordata; class Mammalia; order Rodentia; family Muridae; genus Meriones; species Meriones psammophilus. The sequence continues at coordinate 43,570 of JAEOAE010002907.1, read as the reverse complement.
TCTAATGACAGGAGCCTATCAGGTGTTAAATCACTCCGATCCCGACCGGACCCAAGAATGTTGGTTGTGCCTGGTTTCAACTCCACCCTATTACGAAGGATTGGCTATAATAGCTATCCCTCTGCTCAACATAAATTGACCCTGTCCAAGGTGTCTGGGCAGGGACTCTGTGTCAGAATGATACCTGCTGCTTATCAGCAACTTTGTAATTCCACTGCCAGCATTGACGCAGGAAATTATTACCTGGTTGGCCCCAATAGTACCTTTTGGGCCTGCAATACCAGCCTAACCCCCTGCATATCGGCTCAAGGCTGGAATACTGGTTCTGACTTTTGTGTTCTCATTGAATTATGGCCTAAAATAGTATATCATGAACCAGACTATGTCTACAGACACTTTGAGGGAAGAATTCGGTACCATAGGGAACCCCTGTCTTTGACTTTGGCAATAATGCTAGGAGGACTAACAGTCGGAGGCATTGCCGCCGGAATTGGGACTGGGGCCACCACCTTAACAGCAACCAGTCAATTCCAACAACTACAACAGGCTATGCATACCGACTTGCAGGCATTGGAAGAATCAGTAAGTGCTCTAGAGAAATCCTTAACCTCTCTGTCAGAAGTGGTCTTACAGAACCGAAGGGGACTAGACATCCTCTTCCTACAAGAAAGGGGATTATGTGCAGCCTTAAAAGAAGAATGTTGCTTTTATGCCGACCATACTGGCTTAGTTAGAGATAATATGGCCAAGCTTAGGGAAAGACTTAGCCAGAGAGAAAAACTCTTCAAGGAGGGACAAAACTGGTACGAGAGTTGGTTCAATAAAGCCCCCTGGTTCACCACCCTCGTTTCCTCCCTCATGGGCCCCCTAATCGTAATCCTCTTGATTCTGTTATTCGGGCCTTGTATCCTGAATCGGCTGATCCAGTTCATGAAAGACCGACTCTCTGTCATACAAGCGTTGGTATTAACCCAGCAGTATCATCAGCTCAAACAGCAGGGGACAGAAATTGACTCTCCCTAGGTCCTAGAATGGAAGATTCCATTCTAAGTTAGAAGAGAAATGGGGGAATGAAAGACCCCCGCCTCACCCTAAGTTGAACATAGCTAATGCCATTTTGTGGTATATCACTGTTTTGAGAAACTCTGAAGGCTAGGTGGGGAACTGGAAAATTACTGAGAAACCCAGCTGTGCTGGCTGTGCAGCTCCCTTGGGATATCTGTGGTCAGGCTGCCCCAGCTGAGCTAAAAACAACTTGTGTTGACCACCCTCATGGGATATCTGTGGGACTGTTCCAGCTGAGATAGGAGTCCTGAGAAAAACAACAGGTGGCGGCCACGGTTAGGGGTCATCATGACTGTTTCGACCACCCAGTTCCTGGTATCCTGGTGTCCCTGCCAAACTCTGACTCAAATTGTGGTCTCATTTAAATGTACCAATCAGCTCCCTGTAACCATGCTTCTCGCTTCTGTACTCGCGCTTCTGCTCTGAAACCCTATAAAAACCCCAGCTTTCCACACCAGAGGGCGCGCAAGTCCTCCGAGAGACTTTGTCGCCCCAGGTACCTGTGTACCGAATAAAGCCTCTTGCTGTTTGCAGCCGTACAACTGGTCTTGTTGATCCTTGGGAGGGGGTCTCCCTGACGGAAGATACCCCTCGGGGGTCTTTCAACTCTACTGCCCAATGCTTAGAACATAATCCTGCAACTCCTTGCAGGCGGGCCCTGACTAGTCAGTGTGAAGTAAAAGAGATCAGAGAATGAGTGTCCACTGACCTCCCTGGGTTTTGTTTGTTTGTTTGTTTGTTTGCAGGTGGGTGATTACAAATAAAGAGGGACCTGTGTAAGAATTGAGTTCACTGACGTACTTTGAAGCTGGTGTTGTCACAACACAGAAAGGGAGGGGGAGGAGGGAAGATGGCAATGAGTCAGGTAATCAATTTTAGATGGTCAGTAAAAGTGAAAAATGTACACTTAGGGCTGGGAGTCATACACAAAGGGAATCAAGAATACTGATTAGTTGCTGAACTTGTTTCTGGAAAGCAATTTTCTACAGTTACACTCGTTCAAACACACAGAAGATCTGGACAAAGTGGTGTGGTAGTACCTAACAGGAATGCTTTCCCCTCCCCCCATTTGAAAATGCACAACCTGAGAGAAAAGGTGTAATACTTTGTGTGCTCTAATACATATTTGAATTCCCTGAAGAATATTGGACCATAAAGCCATTTTCAACTTTTAAAAATAACTTTTGAGATTATAAAGAAATCATATCAACCTTCTCATTTCACTCTACTATTATGTCTCAAATGCTGGGATGAATCATTAAAGTGGCTACTAAACAATCAAAGAAGACGTGGCTGTCAGGTTTTCCCAGCATCCCTCAGTCCTTACTTGTTACAAAGTATGGGTGTCAAACACAGATCTCTAGCCCAGGAGTTGAGCTGTCCTCCTCCCAGCTGTCCTTCCTTATGTATTTCAACTATTTTGGTTACCTGGTCTTTTTCATTTATCATTTATCCTCCTGGCCCTTTGTTCTGGCTCTCCACTTCCCTCTCTCCTCTCGTCTCACATAGCTCAGGGTCATGTCAACTCTAGACTGTCCCAGATTTCCCTGTGTCTGACTATGTTCTCTCGTCTATCTATAATAAACTTTCTACTCCAATATTCCTAGGTACAGCCATATCCTTTTTGTTTTATATCTCATTTTTGTTGAGCTCCCATTAACTACTCCTTTCTTTCAAATTCATGGATATTTGTTTCTTTAATGGTTGTTACTCTTTGGCTTTGACTGAAGTTTCGATGAAGGACTTCCCAACTATGAGGTAGAGGTGACTGCACTGGACACTGAGTGTGTAATGGAATGTGCAACATAAATGGCTTGTATCTGGGAAGATGAGCAGTTGCCCTGGTACACTGAAAGATTGTATTTTAAAACATTTCCAAGATGAAGATGTTGCAGGATATTTGATCCCAGTGTGATCCCTGAGATTGTGAACTGTAAAAACCCGTGCTTTGTTTGGTGTGGGTGAGCCCTAACACAAATCTTAATTCCCAAGAATTTACAATTTATTTTAAACAGGTGATTATGGTATGGTTCCATCAGCCCTAGAACATGCCTTTAATTCAAAAGCTCTCTGTGCACAGGATTTAATAATGTTAATTCTAGGTCAAGAGGCAAAGCAAGAAACCAGCTGACAGGTATTAAAGAGTAAGTGGAACTTTCAGCTGAAATGTATTTAAGACAGAGGGTAAAAGTGGAAGGAGTTTTAGCTTTGTAGATTTTGGGCTTTTTGAGCTTCGAGCTAGAAGCCTTTGGCCTTGGGTTCCTTTAGCCTATCCCCCCTGAGCTGTCATCTGAGCTGGTGAGCTTTTGGGGCTTTTTCCTCTTAGAGGTGAGGTGAGTACAATGGTCAGATGGGTGCTTTCTTTGCCTCTCTGCACTAGCATGTTTTAAAATCGAATAATTGGGATTTTCATTATTTTATAACAACACTAGGTTTCTGTGTGCCCATGGGATTAGGACAAAGCTAGAATGCCTCTGCTATCTGCATCATTTGATCTTTGATCCACTGGTAGACGATCTACTACTGTCCTGAGACTCAGCTCTATTGTTCAAGATAATGATGTACTCTGGGCAGGCCTAACAATCAGGAGCAACAGTGGGAGATAGTTTATGGGTTTGTTCTGGGATTTTCCTCTGATGTAGCTCTAAAGAGCTGTGAGTGAGACCAGACCATGTCATGCTGAGTGTCGGGCCATTGTCCCCAGGCCAGGAATAGCAGGCTGCTGAGCTATCACAGCCTGTTTTGCTTTGAAAGAGATGGACTGTGGTTCAGACTGTGGTTCAGGCTGTGGTTCCGTTGGTCTCCATGTGGTGATCTCGGCAGAGACCCTTGGCCTCCAACCCTTCTTGATTGTCCAGAGAAGTGAGGACTTTGTGGCCTGGGCAGTAGAAAGTAGTGGTGCTTATAATATCTTTTCATGTAAACTTGGCTATAATTTAGGCTTATGTTTTTGGCTTTTTTTCTCACCTCCTCATTCTTTCACAAACACTGTACACATTCTTGATTATTGAACTTTGTGTTAAGTACAGAAGTCACACCATGCCAGAAGACTATGAGATTCATGACAATAGAATCATCCCTTATTTTTCTGTTTTCCTCTGTTTCTTACCAGGTGGCTTTTCTGATATGAGATAGAGATTTTGGATTGTTCTTTAGCAATCCCATAAAGGCAATTTGCACTTATGTCTGTAGAAGGCAGAAGAGACAACATGAAGGTGAGTGATACCATTTGGCCAGTTTATTCCTTCTCTTTTGACATTTTCTTTTGGTGATCTGTCATTTTCTTCAGAAGTTTCTCGTGTCCAGTGGTCTCCATATTCTTTAGTTGGATGATTTTATTCTCCTGAAAAGATTAAATCAAAACCCTGACCCATCCCTAATTCAGAGGTGAGGGTTGTACCTTTTAGGCATATTATATCTTTTATAGAGCAAAATGGTTTTTGGAAATAGAAAAAGTATAATATATTAATTAAGTTTAAAAAAATCTTTCAAAGTTTACAAATATACCTTAAAGTGTATTTATTGCTAGATAATAAAAGGCATTCAATTTGATTTTCAGCCTGCCTTTTAAAAGCAGCTTTTAAATAAAATCACTGTAAATTCTATGTGCCTGCCTCTGCCTCCCAGGCCATATGTAAAAGGTATGTGCCTCCCAAATGCTGGGATTAAGGCTATGAACCACCAACACCCTGTCATTGTAACTCCTGAATTTAGAAAACTACTAATTAATAGAGAACTGCTTGTCTCTGCTGGGATTAAATGCATGGTCTATCACCATGCTGCTCAAATATGTTATATTCACTCCAAATTATTCCAACTCAAACAAGTTTATACCTTTCAATTTACTTAAAACATTTTAAAACTCTTACCTGTTTTTAATATGAAACAACAAAAGTATCCTTTTTTATTTAAGAAAAAAAAAAAAAAAAAAACTTTAGTCTTTATTAAGTTAGTTTGGACTGAATGACCACACTGTCTGATGAACTGTTACCTCTGCTTAATCAGGAGATCTCTACTATTCAAATCTAATCATTATCAATTTTGATAGGATCCACCATTTTTTTTTTTTCCTGTGGAAACATTCGGTTTTACCAGTGAAGACACAGTTCAATAGTTTTTCAGTGTCTACTCCATTTGGTTATGCTTACTTTCTTTGTTCTAGAGTATTTATGTGCGATGTTAAGTTGCTAGTAAGAGATCACTCTGATTTTTTTTTTTTCTGAATGGAAAAAATAGTGCTATGGCCTGTCTTCTGGTCAACACTTCCATTGTGTACTGTGAGTTTTGATATGTTGTGTATTCATTTCATTGACTTCTAGAAAGTCTTTAATTTCTTTATATCAGTCTTGATCCATTTTTTTTTATTCAGTAGAGAGTTGTTCAATTCCCATGAGTTTGTAAGCTTTCTACTGTTTTTATTATCGATGATGTGCTGCTTTAAACCATAGTGGTCAGATAGGATGCAGAAGGTTATTTCTAGTTTCTTATATCTTTTGATACTTCCACTGTTCAAGTATTTCATCAATTTTGGAGAACAGTATAAGAGTTTCTGAGAAGAGGGAATAATCTTTTTGTTTGGGTGTAATGTTCTGTAAACATTATTTGGGTATATTTAGTTTTTGATGTTAGTTAGCTGGAATATTTCTCTGTTCAGTTTGGGCTGGAGGACCTGTCTTTGGTGTGAGTGGTGTATTGAAGTCTTCCCCTATCCGTTTATCAGGGCCAGGATGTGATGCAAGCTGCAGAAGTGTTTCTTTTATAAATTGGGTGCTCTTATGTTTGGGGCATAGATGTTAAGTATTGAAATGTTATCTTGCTGGATATCTTTGAATATGTATTGTACTTTGCCATCTTTTGATTAGTTTTTGTTTGAAGTCTGTTTTGTTAGATATTAAAATTGCTATACCAGCTTGATACTTCAGTCCATTAATTTGGAATATCTTTTTCCAACCCTTTACCTTGAGATACTGTCTATGATTGATGTGAAGCTGTTTTTGTTGTATTTAGAAGAAGGATGGATTCTGTTTTATCATCCATTTTGTGAACCTGTGTCTTCTTATTGGTGAATTTTGGTTAAAGGTATTAAGAGATATCAACAAACAGTGATTGTAAATCCTGGTATTTTGGTAGTGGTGTTGGTTGATTTAGCACCCTGTGTTGGGCTACATTTATAGATACATATGTTTAAATTTGACCTTATCATGAAGCATCTTATTTTCTCCATTTGCTGATTGAAAGTCTCTGGGCATGCTTAATAATTTGTGTTGGCTTCTGTAGTTTATTAAGAGTCAGAAGCACACTGTCTAAGCTCTTCAACTTCCAGCATCTTTACTGAGAATACAAGATTAATTTCAAAGATCTGCCTTTATTTATTTCTTGGTTGTTTTTTGTTTGTCTATTTGATTGGTTGGTTAGTGTGGTCTGTTTTGTTTTATTTTATTTTTTTCTGTTGAAGCTTTTCCTATTCTTTCCTTGTGCTGTATGTATAGAGTTTTGATTATTCTGCGGTAAGAGGAATTTCTTTTCTGGTCCAGTCTCTTTGGTGTTTTGTATGTTTCTTTTGCCTTGATAGACATTTAGGTTAAGAAATTTTTCTTGTATTATTTTGTTGAAAATATCGTGTGAACCTTTGATCTCATCCTACTTCTGCTAATCTGATCATTAACATGTTTTGTCTTTTCATAATGTCCCAGAGTTCCTGGATGTTTTGTGGTAGGGAACTTTTAGATTTAACATTTTCTTTGACACATGTAGCTATTTCATCTTTCTTTCTATTTTTTTTTTTTATTTTTTTTTTATTTTCTTTTCAGACAGGTTTGCTTTTTATAGGCTTTGCCTATGCTAAGCTCCCAAAATGATGGACTGTGATCTCACAGTACCAAACTAAATGAATAAACCCATTCATGAGCTGACATGCTTTTAGTTAGGGGATTTAGTCACAACAACAAAGTGGCAAATTGGAACAAAAAATTATATGCAAAGACTGATTTCACTGCTGGACAGAACCATGGAATGTTCTCTTTTTATGGAAAACATCATGATTTAAGATGTCAAAAGCATTAGAAAACTGTATACAGAGCTTCATCAGCTGTTCTTGTAAGACCTAGAAAATCAGAGTGTTGAGAATAATGCAGACAGACGAAGTCCATAACATAGGACAACAGACTCCATGGAAAATTAAGCTAGAGGTCATTTGTGTGATATTTAAGCTGCAAATCATACTTACTCTGTGCATGCCTTGAGAAATTGAGTAAGGCAGAATTAAAAAATAATAGGTTGGATTTCTTACTTGGAATACTAAATCTGTTGAATGGTTATTTTTAGTGAGACATTGAAAGAAAAAAGACAAGTGGAGCAGAAATAAATGTAAAGTTTTTGTTTTGTTGAGAAAAGCATCACTAGGTAGGTTCAGATGGCAGTCAAGTGCTAAAACAGAGACAGTAATTTTCAAGGAGATTATCAACATCAAAGAAAAGGTCATAGCTCTGGATTTGAAGCCTAATATGGTGTCCATACAGTAATACTCCTCACTGTTAATTCTTCTGTTAATGGAAAGAGTAGGCAGAGTGATTCCTAGTGTCAGGAAGGAACTTCATATAAAACCTGCTCCAAAAGTGGTCTAAGTGTGGTATGGTCCATCCCAATTTGTCCACCCCAATGTAGAATCCAACTTGACAGGCTCACCCATGTTGTTCTGGTTCTAAAAACAAAAAAAAATTGCAAAATTTAAAGTAATAGATTCTTTCTTTGTAGCTTCAATTCAGCACAGTGCCAGCCATCTGCGTTTGGCAGAGTCAGATCCCAGTGAAGATAATATAAAAGGTTCATTTCATGAAGTGGTGAGGGTGAAGCCTGAGTTGCATCTTGACACTACAAGTTGTTGAGATACCTAAGTTAGGAGACACCTCCCATAGAGTGCTGCCTATAGGTAGTGGAAGAAACAGAGATGTATGAGATGTTGCAGGGATAGGACCATCTAAGCCTTTTGAAACAGCAACAGGATTTGTTGTTTTCCTTGCTGAACTTCTTTTCTTGGTCCAGTCTTCCCTCACTATATATGCATTCTCAATACTAGAATGGGAAGGGGTATTCTGTACATCTATGTTGGAATGATAGAACTTGCTTCTGATCTTACAAGATGTGGCACCCAAGAGATTCTCTTGTATATCAGAAGAGACTGTGAACATTTGAACAGTATATGAGCTATGGCAGAATTTTAGGATCATTGAAGTTAGACTACATTTTCATCATGGGATGACAATAATCCTATAGTGAATTTGGTCAGAACTTATTTGATTGAATCAAAAAAGCTCCCAGAGAAGATCATGTTTCTGTTTTTGACACTGAAGAAAAGTTTCTTTGTAGCCTTGGCTGTCCTGAAAGTTGGTATGTAGACCAAAAAGGTTTTGAACTTACAGATGTAACTCCAGTCTAGTGTTGGGCTTAAATTTAGTCCAACACGCCTGGCATCAACATCAACATCAACATCAACATCAACATTGGCTGCTGAGCCTGGAATATAGCATTTTTTTGTTTTTTTTTTTTTGTTTTTGTTTGGTTTTGTATATTTTGTATATGCAAGAATATGTTGTGCTGATCTTCATCCACATCTTGCACTTGAAATTTGGCAGAGAGTATATTTAATTTCTTAGGATGGCATATACTCATGACACTAACAGTGTCTGAGCTTTGTGAATTATTGAATTGCAGGTGTGTGACATTCTTTCTACCTGTTGTGTTTTTTTTTTTTTTTTTTTATTTATTTATTTATTTATTTATTTTATTCACACTTAACTTGTTTTAATTTAAATTTGTTTTTCTATAACTTATTTTCTGACATGAACTCAGCTCTTTGAACACCTCCTCCTGGGGTGCCTTTTGAGGCCACAGAGGAATATGGTGCAGCCATCCTTGATGAGACCTGATAAGCCAGGTTCAGATAGAAGGAGACGAGTTCCTCCCTATCAGGAGAATATGGAAAAGGCATAGGGGAGAAAGAAGGAGAGTGGGTGAGACTGGGAGGAGATGATTGAGGGGGCTACAGTGGGTATACAAAGTGAATAAATTGTAATAAATAAATAAATAAAATTTAAAATTTAAAAATAATTTATCCACTTAAGATCCCAATTTTAGCCCCCTCCCTTGTCTCTTCCTGGTTTCACCCCTCTGTTCCTCTTTCACCCTTAGCCCATTTCCAATTCTCAGATAAGGGGAGCCCTCCTCTCCTACCATCTGACCCCAGCCTACAAAGGCTCACTAGGACTACCTGCATTCTCTTCCTTTGTGGTGTGGCAATGCCCCCTCTACCAGGGAAAAGTGATCAAAGAGCAGGCAACAGAGTCCATGTCAGAGCCATCCCCTACTCTTCTTAATATGGATCCCACCTGAGACTGAGATGCCTATCAGCTACATCTGAGCAGGGGTCTGGTTCCTCTTCATGAATGGTCTTTGGTGGGTGCATCAATCTCTGCAAGTCCCCATGGGCCCAGATTTGTTGTCCATGTTGGTTTTCTTATGGAGGTCCTGCCAGTTCTGGGTCTTTCTACTTTCTATCCCCCTACTCTTTCCTATGATTCTTTGTGCTCTACCCAAAGTTTGGCTGTGAGTCTTAGCATTTGTTTGAACCCCTGCTGGGTACAGTATTTTGGAGGATATTTATGTTAGGCTCTCATCCTGTTCCCTCTCCTCAGTCACTTCTGGTGTCGATTCTATTTGCCCTTTTGAATAAGACTTGACCATCCTCCATAGGGTCCTCCTTTTTATTTAGCTCCTTTAGATCTGTGGATTGTAGTATGTTTATCCTATATTATGGCCCTATCTACTTACAAATGAGTAAATACCATGCATGTCTTTCTGGTTTTGCAATAACTCACTTAGGATGATCATTTCTAGTTTCATCCACTTGCCTGAAAATTTGATGGTTTCCTTTTTGTTTTTAAATACCTGAGTAGCATTCCATTGTGTAAATGTATCACAATTTCTGTAAAACAATGGTTCGGTTGAGAGACATGTAGTCTGTTTCCCTATTCTGGCTATTATGAATATAGATGCTATGCACATAGTTGAGCAAATATCTTTGTTGAATGGTGGAGCATCTTTTTGATATATTCCCAGGAATGGTAGAGCTGGGTCATGAAGTAACACTATTTCTAATTTTCTGAGAAAGCATCAGATTGATTTTTAAAGTGGTTGTATAAGTTTGCACTCCCACCAGCAATGGAGGAGTGTTCCTTTCTTCACATTCTCACTAACTTGCTGTCAATTCAGGTTTTGACCTTAGCCATGATGGGTTTAAGATGCAATGTCATTTGCATTTCCATGATGACTACAGATATTGAGCATTTAATGTCCACCATTTGATATTCTTCTGTGGAGAAATCTCTGTTTAGTTCTGTACCCCAGTTTTAAATTGGATTATTTGGATTGTTGGAGTTTAATTTCTTGAGCTCTTTATATATATATATATATATATATATATATATATATATATATATATATATATATTATTATTAGCTCTTTCAGTTGTATGAAGGGTTGGTGAAGATCTTTTGTCAGTTGGTAGGCGGCCATTTTGTTCTATTGACAGAGTTCTTTGCTTCATAGAAGCTTTTTGTTTCATGAGATCCTATTCATTAATTCTTGATCTTAGAGCCAGTGTTCTTGGTGTTCTGTTGAGGAAGTTACCTTCTATGCCAATGAGATCGAGGATCTTTCCCACTTTTTTTTTTTAACAGATTTAGTGTATCTGGTTTTATGTTGAGGTCTTTGAACAACTTGGACTGCAGTTTAGTGCAGGGTGATAAATATGGATCTATTTTCATTTTTCCACATGTAAACTTCAAGTTAGACCAGCACTGTTTGTTGAAGATGCTGTCCTTTTTCCATTGCATGGTTTTGGCTTCTTTGTCAAAAATCAAGTGGCCATAGGTGTGTGGGTTTATTTATGGATCTTCACTTCAATTCCATTGATCCACTGATTGTTTTTATTATAATACCATGCAGTTTTTATTACTATTGATTTATAATAGAGCTTGAGATGAAGAATGGTGATACCTACTGAAGATCTCCTATTGTACAGGATTGTTTTAGCTATTCTGGCTTTTTTTTTATTTTTCCATATGAAGCTGAGAATTGTTCTTTCAAGTTCTTTAATGAATTGTGTTGATATTTTGATGGGAATATCATTGAATCTGTAGATTGTTTTTGTTACGATGGCAATTTTTACTATGTTGATGTTGATCCTACTGATCCATGAGAATGAGAGATATTTCTATCTTCTGGTATATTTTTCAATTTCTTTCTTCAGAGGCTTGAAGTTTTTTGGGCTTGTTATTTACTGTTGTTCATATAGGTTTTTTTTTTTTGCTGCTTGTTAAGGGTGTTATTTTCCTAATTTTTTTAGTCCATTTGTCTTTTGCAAAATACATTTTTTTTTTTTTTTTTGGTTAACTTTATATCCAGCCACTTTGCTGAAGTGTTTTTCAACTGTAGGAGTTCCCTACAGTAGAATTTTGGGGGTCATTTTTGTATACTATCATATCATCTGTGAATAGAGATACTTTGACTTCTTCCTTATCAATTCGTATCCCCTTAATCTCCTTTAGTTGTCTTATTGCCTTAGATAGGACTTCGAGTACTGTATTGAAGAGATTTGGAGAGAGTGTGTAGCCTTGTCTTGCCCCCAAGTCCAGTGGAATTGACTTAACATTCTTTTCATTTAGATTGATGTTAGCTATATACTATTCTGTATATATTCTGTATATTCTGTATACTATCTTTACTATTTTTAGATATGTGCCTTTGTCCCTGGTCTCTCCAAGACTTTAAACAAGAATAACTGTTGGATATTGTCAAATGCTTTTTCAGCATCTAAGAAAATGGTCTTTTTTTCAATTTGTTTATACGGTGGATTACATTGATGGATTCCATATACTTAACCACCCTTGCATGCCTGGGATGAAGCCTACTTGGTCATGGTGGATGATATCTTTGATATGTTCTTGGATTTGGTTTGCAAGTATTTTATTGAGTATTTTTACATCATTGTTCATAAAAGAGATTGGTCTGAAGTTCTCTTTCTTTTGGGGGATCTTTGAGGATTTATCAAGGTGACTGTGGTCTCACCAAAGGAATTTGGTCATGTTGCATCCATTTGTGAAATAATTTGGAGAATATCAGTATTTGCTCTTCTTTGAAGGTCTTATAGAATTCTGCTCTGAAATCAAAAAGCCTTGGCTTTTTTTTTTGGTTGGGAGTATTTTTTGATGGCTGCCTCTAATGCCTTAGGCACTATAAGACTATTTATTATTTTTACCTGATGTTGATTCAACTTTGGTAAGTGGAATCTAAAGAGAATTGTATATTTCATTTAGATTTTGAAATTTTGGGGCATATAGGCTTTTGACATAAGTCTTAATGGTTCTTTGGATTTTCTCAGTGTCTGTTATATCTTTTTTTTTTTCAGACTTTGTTGATTTGGATAGTGTCTTTCTGCCATTTACTTAGTTTGGCTAAGAATTTGTCTGTTTTTTTTTTTTTTTTTTCTCAAAGAACTAGCTATTGGTTTTGTTGATTCTTTCTTTGTTTCTAATTCATTGGGTTTGGTTTTTCCTAGTGGTCTACTCTTGCTGGTGTGTCTCCTTCTTTTTCTTAGGTCTTTCAGGTATGCCATTAAGTTGCTTGTATATGGATGTCTCCAATAGCTTATGATGGCCTTTGTTGGTATTCAAACTCCTCTTAGGACTGCTTTCATTGCATCCCATATGAAGTTGAGAAATCTTCTATCAAGGTTTGTAAAATATTCTGTTGGTATTTTGATGGAAATTTCATTGAATCTGTAGATTGCTTTTGGTAAGATGTCTATTTTTACTATGTTAACCCTGCCAAGCCATGAGTATCGGAGATAGTTCCATATTCTGATATCTTCTTCTAATTCTTTCTTCAGAGACTTGAAGTTTTTTTTCATACAAGTCTTTGACTTGCTTGGATATGGTCACACCAAGGTACTTTATGTCCTTTGTGGCTATTGTGAAGGGTGTTGTTTCCCTAATTTCTATCTCAGCCCTTTTATCATTTGTATACAGGAGGGCTACTGATTTTTTTTGAGTTAATTTTGTATCCAGCCACTTTGCTGATGGTGTTTACCATCTGTAGGAGTTCCCTGGTAGAAGTTTTGGAGTTACTCAGGTATACTATCATATAATCTGCAAATAGTGATACTTTGACCTCTTCCTTTCCAATTTGTATCCTTTTGGTCTGCTTTAATTTTCTTCTTGTTCTAGCAAGGACTTCAAGAATTATGTTGAAGAGATATGGAGAGAGTGGGCAGCCTTGCCTTTTCCCTGAATTCAGTGGGATTGCTGTAAGTTTCTCTCCATTTAGTTTGATGTTGGCTATAGGCTTGCTGTATATTGGTTTACTATGTTTAGGTATGTGCCTTGTATCCCTGATCTCTCCAATAGGTTAAACATGAATGGATGCTGGATTTTTTTTTTTTCAAATGCTTTTTCAGCATCTAAGGAGATTATCATTTGTTTTTTTTTTTCTTTCAATTTTTAAATATTGTGGATCACATTGATATATTTTTGTATAGCGAACCACCCCTGCATACCTGGCATGAAGCCTACATGGTCATAGTGGATGATATATTTGATGTGTTCTTGTATTGGGTTTGCAAAGTATTTTGTTGAGTATTTTTGCATCAATGTTCATAAGGGAGACTGGCCTGAAATTCTCTTTCTTTGTTGGGTCTTTGTGAGGTTTAGGTTACAAGGTGACTGTGGTTTCAATGAATGAGTTTCGTAGTGTTCCTTCTGTTCCTCTTTTGTGGAATAAATTGAAGATAGCTGGAGTTACCTCTTCTTTGAAGGTGTGGTAGAATTCTGCACTGAAACCATCTGGTCCTGAGCTTTTTGTGGATTGGAGTCTTTTGAAGAATGCTATTTCTGTAGTGAATAAAGGATTATTTTATTGATTTACCTGCTCTTGATTCAGCTTTGGTAAGTGTAATTGATTAAGAAAATTGTCCATTTCATTTAGATTTTCAAATTTTGTGGCATATAGACTTTTGAAGTAAGTCCTAACGATTGTTTGGATTTCCTTAGTGTCTTTTGTTTTGTCCCATTTTCATTTCTGATTTTGTTAATTTGGATAATCTCTCTCTGCCTTTTAGTTATTTTGGCTAAGGGTTTGTCTATCTTCTTGATTTTCTCAAAGAACCAGCTCTTGGTTTTATTGATTCTTTGAAATGTTTTATTTGTTTCTAATTTATTGATTTCAGTCCTGAGTTTGATTATTTCCAGGTGTCTATTCTTTTTTGGTGTGTCTGCTTCTTTTTTTCTAGGGCCTTTAGATAAGCTATTAAGTTGATTGTGTGAGATGTTACAAATTTCTTCTTGAAGGCACTTAGTGCTATGAACTTTCCTCTTAGCACTGCTTCCATTGTCTCCCATAAGTTTGGTTGTGTTGTGTCTTCATTTCCATTGAATTCTAGGAAGACTTTAATTTCTTTCTTTATTTCTTCCATGACCCAGCTGTCATTTAGTAGTGAGTTGTTCAGTTTCCATGTGAGTGTAGTTTTTTTGCTATTTCTGTTGTTGTTGAGGTCCAGCTTTAGTCCATGGTAATTAGATAGAATACAAGGCATTATTTCAATCTTCTTATATCTGTTGAGAGTCACTTTGGGACCAACGATATGGTCTATTTTGGAGAAGGTTCCATGAGGTGCTGAGAAGAAGGTAAATTCTTTTGTCTTTGGGTGTAAGATTCTGTAGATATCTGTTAGGTCCATTTGATACATGACCTCTATTAGAGATATTGTTTCTTTGTTTAATTTCTGTTGTTTACTTGTCCTTTGTTGAGAGTGGGTTGTTGAAGTTTTCCCAGTAGTAATGTATGGGGATTTGTGTGTGGGTTTAGGTTTTATTAATGTTTCTTTTACAAACGTGGGTACCTTTGTATTTGGAGCATAGATGTTTAGAATTGCAATTTCTTCCTGGCACAATTTTCCTTTGATGAGTATGAAATGACCTTCTTCATGTCTTTTGATTTATTTTGGTTGAAAATATATTTTATTAGATATTAGAATGGCTACTCCTGCATGTTTCTTAGGATCCATTTTCTTGGACCCTTCCAGCTCTTTATTCTCAGGTAATGTCTATCTTTGTGACTTAGATGTGTTTCTTGTATGCAACAGATTGTTGGGTCTTGTTTATGTATCCATTCTGTTAGTCTGTGTCTTTATTGGAGTGTTAAGTCCATTGATGTTGAGGGAAATTAATGACCAGTGGCTGTTAGTTCCTTTTATTTTGATGTTGCTTGTGGTAGTGTGTTTGTGTGTTTGGTTACTTTTAGTTTTTGCTGTAATGACATTATTTCTTTCCTGTGTTTTCCTGAATGTAGTTAGCTTTCCTGGGTTGTAGTTTTCCTTCTAGGAGCTTCTGTACCTCTGGATTTGTGGGTAGGTATTGTTTAAATTTGTTTTTGTCATTAAATATCTTGTTTGCTCCATCTGATGACTGAGATTTTTGCTGGGTATAGTAGCCTGGGTGGTCATCTGTGTTCTCTTAGGGTCTGCATGATATCTGTTCAGGCCCTTCTGGCTTTCATAGTCTCTGATGAAAAGTCAGGTGTGATTCTTATTGGTTTGCCATTATATGTTAACTTGGCCTTTTTCCATTGCAGCTTTTAGTATTTTTTTTTTTTCTGTATACTTACTGTTTATTATGTGGTGGGAGGATTTTCTATTCTGGTCTAATTTATTGGGTGTTCTGTAGGCCTCTTGTATTCTTATAGACCTCTCTTTTAAGTTCTGGAAATTTTCTTCTATGATTTTTTTGAAAATATTTTCTGGGTCTTGGAGGAGGGAATCTTCTTTTCCTCTATTCCTATTATTTTTAGGTTTTGCTTTTCATGTTGTCTTGGATTTCTTGGATGGTCTGTGTCAGGAATTTTTAGATTTAACATTTTCTTTGATAGCTACATCTATTTCTTCCATTGTGTCTTCCACACCTAAGATTCTTTCTTCCATCTCTCATAGTCTATTGCTTATGCTTACCTGTGTAGTTCCTCTTTTCCTCCCTAAGTTCTTTCTCTCCACAGTTTCCTCCACTTGTGTTTTCTTTAATTTTTTTTTTTCTCTTATCAGATCTTGAGCCATTTTATTGATTTCCTTCACTTCTCTGACTGTATTTTCCTTCAATTCCTTCAGCTGTTTGTTCAAACAATCCTCTGTTTCTTTAATATTTTCAGTGATTTAAGTATTTCCTCTCTAAAGGCCACAAATTGTTTGGCTGCAATTTCCTGTTTTTCTTTAAGGATGGCCATAATCTGTTTGACTTTATCTTCCCCATTTCTTTTTGCAAATGGCAATAATCTGTTTGACTTTATCTTCATCTAGGTCTTTACGCAGTTTATTTTTTTCCTCTATTATCCTGTTCATAAGCACAGATGTAAGGTCATCTTCTTGAATTTCATTTACCCTGGTGTGTCCAGGGCTTTGCCCCTGAATAACTGGGTTCTGGAGATGCCATATTGCTCTGTCTTTTGTTTCTTGAGCTTTTACACTTGCCTCTACCCATCTGGCTATCTTAGGTGTTGGGTGTTAGTTTCTGGTGCTTCCTGGAATCCTGTGGTGGGGAAAACCCCTTGACAGGAAGATGATTTTTCCCAAAGGAGGCCTCCTCAGCATTTTGGGTATGGTCACTGAATGGCACTGGTGTTTTTCAGGAATTGCCAGCTCTCCTCAGGTGTCCAGACCTGAGTACTAATTGTTTCCTTTGTTAGTAAAGGGGCTATCCTCTCACCAAGAGAAGTCCTGGAGACAGCTGCCCTGCTGCTGGGTTTCTTGATGTAAATTTAGTGAGCTGCTGCTGTAACCTGGGTGCCCCAGGGTTTGGTCAGTTTAGTTAGGGATAACTGGTTGTCCCTTGGGGCAGTATCTGGGGGTTGATGAAGGAACCCAGGCTTCTGGAGGTCTGAGTTTGGAGCTCTCTTCCCCAGTACCCAAGTGGTAATAAGTGACACATGAGCACTACTCTCATGTTTGCAGCAAGAGGCTAGAGTCTGGATCCTGTGTATAACCAGAAACTTTTCTGGAGATAGGTGTCCTGAGTTAGGGACAGATATTTCCCCCATCTTTGGGTTTTCTCCCAACAAGAAGACCCAGTCTGTACTGTTGGGGGGGTGTAGAGTGCATAGGCACTTGCTTGTGAATGGTGGTTTCAAGCTGGTGACTGGACAGGAACCTGGGAAATTTTTCAAGAATATTCCCATATGTGGTGGTGGTAGTGGTGGTGATGGGGTCACCTGAGTGCTCTAAGCTGGGACCTGCTGTTTCCCTCCCTGTGGGGTTTTCTTTCTACAGGGAAACCCATCCTTTAGTGCCCTGGGGTACACAGTTCTGTCTGTGATGGAGAGTTGGTTATGTGGGTCTGGCGGCTGAAGTTCCACTCAGGGCTGGCTGCTGTGCACCTGTAAGTCTACAGGACCTTTTCCATGGATAGACTGGATGACATTCAGTCAGTCCCACTTGCTTCCTTCCCTGTGGGTTTTTCTTGAGAGTGGGACTCCCAGTCTCTGGTGCTCTGGGGTGCACAGTTCAGCCTGGGAACGTGATCAGGACACACTTCTTGGGTCTATTTCCTTGAAAACCTTATTCCTGCCAAAACAGCCCAGAAATTTTCCAGGGATTAGCTGGGTGCTCTGAGGTTGAACCCAATTGTTTTTCTCATCATTGGGTTTCTTATCACCTGGTAAACACAGTCAATGGTGTTTGGGGGCCAACAGTTCCAACAATTTGTCACTGTGCAGTCTCTGTTACCCAGCTGATCAGTCACAGTGCAATCAGCCCTGCCATCTGGGATCTGTTTTTAATTTTTACTGAATATGAGTATTTTGATTGTAGTCATGAATATGAACCTCTTGTGTGCCTGATCGTCACAGTAGTCCAAAGATGTCTTCAGAACTCACGAACTTATAGCAATTTATAATAGTGGGTCCCAGTTAAACACTGACATTTCAGACCAATTATTTGCAAGAGCAGCAAGAGCTCCTCACTGCTGAGCCATCTCTCCTGCCTTATGTTGCTTACATATGATCATCATTTACATTGCTAATATTTTCATCTTTCTATTTTTAGCTGTTTAAACATGCATTCCTTTTAGTAAGATCTTATTAAAGTTACAGTTTAAGCTAGGGCATTGTAGATTTCTGGAAAATGAATACACAACTGCAGTGAATGTATAATTCCTTGGAGAAGCTTCAGTAAACACCTCTAAGTTCTTTCCATCTTTTGTTTTTGTTTTATTGACTTTTAGGGGAGACTGTCTTACTATATAGGTCTGGCTGTCCTAGAACTCTTTGTATAGATCATGCTGGCATCCAATTCAATAAGATATACCTGTGTCTGCCTCCTGAGTGATAGAATTAAAGGCATGACAGAATGTACCCAGCTTGTCCATCATTTTTTTGTAGTTAGTAACTGTTCATAAATTTCTCTGATGTGTACTTAGTACTGTTCATCTATTAATTTCTCTCTGTGTATCTCTGTCTCTCTCTTACTATTTTGCTCTCTTCTCTCTGTTTGTCTTTGTCCACATTAATTGCCATGACTATTCCAAAGCTCTATCCTATTCAGATATGAAACAGTTAAACTTTGTTATTCCATTTTCTTCTAAAATGACTTAGTGATAACATTAACACTTATTTTTAATAGAAAAGTTTTAATCTTTATTTTAAACTATAGACTATACATGATTTAGAAAGGAAAATATACAAAACAATGATCAAAGAATAATCATGTGTTCTATGCCTTTTCTTTTGTCTGGGAACTCAGAAATATGATGTTATCAGCTATGATTATTGTTGCTTGCCACTCACATTATTTTTATCCATCTATTCACTGTAGTACAATTTCTCCTCCACAAATATATGAGCCCCAATTTTCATATACTGGTATGCCAAATCTCTGATCCCTGGTCAAAACATGATATCCAGTGCCATGTTGTCTTTTGACTGACACCACCCATTTGTTCACTGTCACCTGATAGCCACATCTCATTTGTTGCTAGATAAAATATGATGACTGTGTTTTTCCTTCCACCTGTCTCATGACAGGGTCCTGACCTACTTGCCCAAGTAACTAAAGATGATTCATACATCACTCAAGAACCCAACTAATGTCTAATTCATATTCATGCCTTACAAATTAATGAAACGCCTTTAACAAAGGTTTCCAAAGCTCGCCTTTGGTTTTCCTTACAATCTAACCTTTAAGCTTTTTCTTCTCCTCTTGTTCACCTGATGCACAGCACCCAACTATCTAACACTAGCACTTCTGTGTCAGAAAATAAATGGAAGCAGCACTAGAATTATATGATTATATTGCCAATGAAGTATAAATTTATATTGTTGCTACTCTTTCTGTTGTACAAATGCATGGCATATTTTAGAATTCAGTGACCTTCAATGATGTGCATGTGAAATTCAGCCAAGAAGAGTGGGCTTTGCTGGAACCATCACAGAAACAACTCTACAAAGATGTGATGCTAGAGACCTGTAAAAACCTCACTGCAATAGGTAAGACAGCAAATTTTCTTTCACTTTTAAAATAAGGAGACAAGTCTTACTTTGTTATTGATCCTTTTTTATAATTCCAATTGAGAATGAGGAGGAATGAGGTGAATAAATCAGGCATGGTTCTAAGGGTCACAGAAGATAGTGATTTAAGTTTTGCTTTAATAATAATATGATATTTCCAGTAATATATATTTTCTGGTACTCTATTTTAGGCTACAATTGGGAAGACCATACCATTGAAGAACATTTTCAAAGTTCTACAAGTAATAAAAGGTAACTTTATGTGCACACTGATACAGATATGAATCTTAAGAAATTTTAATGTGTCCTGGAAGTTTGTTTTTTGTTTGTTTGTTTGTTGGCTGCTTTTTATTTTCTGTTTATGAAATAGTTTTTTTTTTTTCTGTGTAGCTGTGGCTTGACTTAGACTTGCTTGTTAGACAAATGTGATCTCAAAATCACACAGATCTGCCTGCTTCTGCCTCCACAAATGGTGGGATTAAAGGAATGTACCAGCACACCTGGCTGTGTCCTGTAGGTTTTAAAGAAAAGCAACAGTGTAAAAACAGCACTGCTTTAAGTGTACTGATGATCATTAAAAATCTCATAATTCCATGTACTTCAATGTCAGGTATCTGATTTGTGTTTACAAGGCACTCTAAGATAGAAGAAAATAAAATAATATTGTAACAAAAATACCATTGAAATCATATGGACATTACAGCTACTGAGTTGAACTGCCAATCTGTTTAGTCTCATTCTATCTACTCAGATATTGTAAGAGATATACACACTGAATTGGTGATCAGTATGTTTCAAAACCTTCTAATAAACAAAAATTTCATAGTAGAACCAGTGTTACTTATTTTCATGTAGTAACATTGTAAAGTTTAGTGAAAGGAGCAGCTTATGAGAATCAAGAATATTGTTGTGGAGAAACCTTAATCCCTATATGACATGTCTATGATGAACAAAAACAAAAAAGTGTTAATTCAATGTGGAAATCTTTATTATTTTTGTAATTTAAACTGGTATGTCATATGTCAAAATGATTCTAAGACACATGAGCATAGGGTTATTGAAAGAAGCAGTGTAACTGTCTTTCTCCAAGAACAACTGATTTTTAAAAGTCCCCACTGTGAGTAGATTTTCTGAATGTGATAAATGGTTACAGTTAATTGGTTTTGCAACTTCACTGAGAATTCATCAGCAAACTCATATTGCTGAAAATACCTATGAATACTAGAAATTTGGAACTTCTTCTGCTTGTCTTGGTTCACTTTGTAAATGAAGTATCATTCATACAGTACAAAAATTTGTGAATGGGTTTGCTGTGGTAAAACTCTGAATTCTTACAATACTCTTCATATATCGGAGAAAACCTCTTATAGAAAAATGATGCTATAAAAGTGATCCACATAATAAATGCTCTTAACATCACAGGGATCTTCAAAAATACCCATAATGAAGGGGAATACCATGAATGTGAATAAAATGATAAAACTTTAAAATTTGATTCTTCTTTACAATTAGACCAAATTATGAAATTAATTCATATAGATAAATATATTTATTAGTGTAATGAAATGACTGTGGTAAATATTTCACATGTGCCAATTTTCTTTGCAGGCATGAAAGCAGTCATACTGAAGAGAAACCCTTTAAATGCACTGTATATGGTAAAGCCTTCCCCTATATCACTGTTCTCCTATGGCATAAAAGAACACACACTGGAGAGAAGCCTTACAAATGTAATCAATGTGGTAAAGCCTTTGCAAAAAGCAGTCAGCTCATACAGCATAAAAGAACACATACTGGAGAGAAAACTTATGAACGTAACCAGTGTGGTAAAGCCTTTGCACAAAACAGTACTCTCTTAAGCCACAAAAGAACACACACTGGAGAGAAACCTTATGAATGTAACCAGTGTGGTAGAGCCTTTGCACAAAAAGTACTCTCTTAAGCCATAAAAGAACACACACTGGAGAGAAACCTTACAAATGTAATCAATGTGATAAAGCCTTTTCACGAAACAGTCATCTCATAAGCCATAAAAGAACACATACTGGAAAGAAACCTTATGAATATACCCAACGGGATAGAGCCTTTGCACAGCAGAGTAGTCTCCGAAAATAGGAAAAGACACACAGTGGATAGAAGCCTTGTGAGCGTAATTAGTGTGATAAATCCTTTGCATGTAACAATCATCTCCTAAGACAACAATACATTCTGAAGGGAAACCATAGGAATATAACTATGTGGCAAAGCCTTTGCACATAACATCTCCTAATACATAAAATAACACATACTGGAAAGATTTCTTACTGTAACAAATGTGAAAAATCTTTTGGACTTCAGAATAATTTCCACACTGTGAAAGAAAAATCCTAATGGACAGAAAGCCTGTGAGTGTTTTTAACATGGTGAAACCATTCCACATTTGTATAATCTTCATCATCATGAAAGGATTCATAATGGAGGAAAAACTTATGAATGTGTTAAAATGGTGAGGCCTTGCACAAATACAGAGTCATCATCAACATAAAAGTATCCTTACTGGAGAGGAATTTTGTGAGTATAAGCAAGGTGGAAAGGCCGTTGTGTACTTTGGTCCACTGAGATGCAACAGAACTGTAAAACTAGCTCAATGGAAATGATCTCCCTTTTCTGAAGGGGAAAGGGGATAGGGGCAATAGGAACGGAGGGTAGTCATGGGCAGAGAAGGGAGGGGGATTACTATTGGAATTTAAAGTAAATAAACTTATTTTTAAAAAGAATACAATGAATGATGAATATCAATTACATGCAACAGTATTATATAATGTGTTTACGGAAGACTTATTGATAATCCTGATTCTCAACATTTACTATTTTCAGTTGCCTCACTTTACACAAGAAACTTTTAGTCCAGTGGATGAATATGTAGGGAATGGTGAACTAACACCACCAGGAAGTTTCTCTGAGAGTAACACAACAGTGGTAGCCTGTAGAAGTTTCTTTGTGTACACATACCTATTGTTCCAGGGGTACTATTGAAAAACATCACAACCCACACTGAATTTTGAGATATGAGGGAAGAGGCTTTCTTTTCCATGTATGACTCTGCTTCTGGCCTAGATGGGTAACCACGTCAAGGGTTTGTTTTCTCTGCCTGACTTCATCTGGAGAGTATCTTTAGACATGGACACCAACAATCAAATTTGATAGATGGCCTTTGACACAGATCCCTGATAACTCTCCCCTCCCTTCAAATATAGGATAATTTCGTTCTGTGTTCTTGTTCTTCTTATTCATATAATAGGAATGTGCTGTTTAATGTAAATCTAGCATTCTTGAATTTCCTAGTATTAAACAATTATCTACACCTATGCCTGGAGCATCCCAGGTACTCCCCAAGGGATATAAGCCACTGTTTTCTGTTTTCTGGAATTAAAGTTGAACTTACTTTCTGAGGTGGTTCCCAGAGTGGCTAACCACTGTTATGCTCGTGAGCTTTCCAAGCTTTATACTACTCATCTTCTGCCCCTCATGCCTTCCTGGGCTGGTGGGAAACAGCCCTCCAGGTAGCAAGAGAATCACATTCTCTGAAATGCCCGAGATAAAATATTTCAGACTGCATAGCATTTCAAATTTCACATGTTTCTGGATTTGAGATAGTCAATCAAACAGTATCTTGGGTTGGGACTCATTAAAATGAGTTATACTTAGTGTTTAGTTCAAGGTAAGGTTTCAGGCAAGCTTCATGGTATGAAATCTTCTAAGGTGAGTACAGTGGCCCATGGAAAATAAATACAAGCAGAAATTTTATTTTTCTGTTTTTAATAACTGAGTACTCTTCTGATAATGTAAGGGTGAATGGCAGGGAGAGGAACTCTCCTTTTGAGTAGTCTACGGGAAGGCGATGGGGAAGGTGGAGGAGGGACCAGTAGGAGTTGAGGGAGTGACCTTCAATCAGCATATATAATGAATAAATTGTGAATAAATTGTGAAAAATAAAAACAATTAATAAAATAAAATATAGCAAGAAAAACAAAGCAAAAGAGCAAAAATTTGAGTCTAGTTTGGGTAACTGCCCTCCCTCAAAGAAAAGAAAAAAGATATATAGAAAGAAAAGAAAAACAGAATCTTTGCTTTGTCACCTTTTTTCCCTGTGAGCTCAGTTGAAGATCATTATGCAATGGAGACTATGATTCTCTCTCTGGAGTTTATGTTACCATAGAAGTAGGATTCAAACCTGAAACTAATGGTAGAGGTTCCTAGTTAACATATCAAATCAAACCTACCTGCCATTTTCTCTCAGAAATCCTTCAGTCCTTCCATGTTATCTGGCTGTCCAGGCTAGTACAGCCCATGCAATACCCTGAATTCTCCTTCCCAGGGCCTGAGATAACCTTATCCCCCTTTCACCCACATATAGGCAAACTATTTTGGCTACCTGGTTCTGTCAAGCGCCATGCAGGAGCAACAGCAGAACAGCTGTAGAACTCATGGAATGTGGCTCCCCTGTTAGCATAATCATGATGAGTTTGTCTTGGAGAAGCATAATCCCAAGAACTGATTTTCCGGAGGACTTTGTGTTCTTATATAGCATATCTCTGCTTGCTGCCCTTATGATGTCCATAATCCTTATAACATGAGTTGTATGAAACCTTTAAGAAGGCTTCTAGCTCTTCACTGGGCAATATCACTGACATTTAAAATTAACAATGCTTGATCTCTTTTCACATGTTCACTGGAGCAGATTAATGAATTAACCAGTGTCCTTGAAAGGAGCCATAGATATAGATAGTTAGCAATGACCATTATACTTAGAAACAATTTGGAAAAATAGATTGTTCAACAAGGTCAGGGAAGATGTTTTTGCTAATGGCTCTGATGTAAAAAATCTTAGAGAACAATTTAAAATTAAGAAAAGTACACTATTAATAGTAAATCCAGGGATGTTTTAAGGTTGATGAGCTGAAACAATAGCACAAGGAAGCATTGGCTGTCTGGGCACCCACAAACTGGGTCTAAACCTGAGACAGCAATTGATTCCCTTATATTTGTTTTTCCCCTCAGCTTCTTGAAATGATTTAATAAAAATGGTTAATGAGTAGATGCACACCCCTTTAAGATTTAAAGTACAGGTGCCAGTACCATGCCATTTTTTACTACTGTTGCCCTATAGTACTACTTGAGATTGTGGATAAAGATACCTCCAGAAAATATTTATTGTGCAGGCATTTTTTTTAAAATCAATTCTGGGTTTTTTGTTTTTCCATATGAAACTGAGAATTGTTCTTTCAAGGTCTGTAATGAGTTCTGCTGGTGTTTTGATTGGAATTGCATTGAGTCTTTAGATTTCTTTTGGTAGAGTGGCCATTTTAATTATGTTAATCCTACCAATTCTGGAGTATGGGAGATTTTCTGATATCTTCCTTGAAGTTTTTTTTTTTTTTTTTTTTTTTCATACAAGTCATTCACTGGCTTGATTAGAGTCACACAAAGGTACTTTATGTTATTTGTGGCTTCTGTGAAGGGGTTTTGTTTCCCTAATTTCCCTCTGAGCCCATTTGTCTTCTGTATACAGGAGGGCTTCAGATTTTTTTAATTTAATTTTGTATCCAGTCATTTTGCTGAAGTTGTTTATCAGCTGTAGGAGTTCCTGGGTTGAATTTTTAGTGTTATTCATGCATACTATCACATCATCTGCAAAACAAGCTGGACTGGATGTGGAGAAAAGTGAACCCTCCTCGATTGCTGGTGGGAATATAAACTTGTACAACCACTTTGGAAATCAATCTGGTGGTTTCTCAGAAAATTATGAATAGTGCTTCTAGAATATTCAGTTATACCAACTGTGGGCATATATTCAGAAGACTATCAACCATACAACAAGGACATTTGCTCAACTCTACTCATAACAGCTTTATTGACAGTATCCAGAATCTGGAAACAACTTAGATGTCCCAAAACCAAGGAATGGACACAGAAATTGTAGCACATTTATACAATGCAATACTATTCAGCAATTAAAAACAAGGAAATCAGCAGGCAAGTGGATGCAACTAGAAATGATCACTCTGAGTGAGGTATCCAGAAGCAGAAAGACACTCATGGTATATACTCACTTATATGTGGATATTAACCATATAATATAGGGTTTAAAAATACTAAAATCTATAGTTCTAAAAGATCTAAACAACAGGAAGAACCATAAGGAAGATGCTTAATCCTCATTCAGAAGGGCAAATGGGATAGACATCGGTAATGGGGGAAGATAGGGAACAGGGCAGGAAACTAAAAGAGGGCCTCTGAAAGAATCTACATAGCAGGGTATTGAAGCAGATGGTTAGACTCATAGCCAGTTTTTGTACAGAAAGCATGGATTAATATGAAAGATTCAGGAGCTATAAAGACCTGGATGGGAGAGGCCCTCCACAAGGAGGCCAAATGAGCCAAAAAATATGGGCCCAAGGGGTCCTGTTCCAACCAAGGACAATGCATGAAGAACACCTAGAACCCCTGCTCAGATGTAGCCCTTAAGTATCTCAGTTTCCATGTGAGTTCCCTATTAAGGGTATCAGGGGCTGTCTCTGACATGAACTCAGTGGCAGGCTACTTGATCACCTACTCCTGGAACGTGCAGCCTTGCCAGGCTGCAGAGGAAGAAGGTACAGTCATTCTTGGTAAGACTTGATAAAATAGACTAGGATAAGATAGTAGGGAAGAAGGACTTCCCCTATCAGTGGACTAGAAGAGGAGCATAGAGGTAGAAGAGGGAGGTAGGTTGTAACTGGTAGAAAATGAGGGATGTGCTTACAGCCAGAAAATAAAGTGGATAAATTATAATAACAAAAAAAAAAAAAAAATGAGTTTTTTTTTTTTTCCTGAAATGGCTGGACTCAGGCAACTGTCTCTTAAAAACAACTAGAAAGAATAGTATTTCATCTCTTCACATTTTCCTTTTTCCTATAATACTATATATAATAAATACCCTTGATAAAATTCAGTGGTTTGTCATATATTCCTAGTATTATAATATTGTAAAATATTTTACAAATCAAATTTTGATGTTAAGTGTGTAAAAATAGTTTATGAAAATGTGTCTTGAATTTTCAAAAGAGCAAAGAATGTTTACTCAAAACTCAGGAGGGTGAAAATGGAAGGAAAATTGATGGAAGAATAAATAATATATAAATAAATTAATATCTCTTGCACAGTAATTATAACATTTTGGTTATTGAGATTTAAAAAATATACACAGAATATTTCTCAAGTAAACAATGTAAGCTATGATTAATAGCTCTTATGCATGCACCCCGAAGTATTTCTTTATATTACTCCTCTTTTTACTGAAATGTGTTCTTTGACCAGTCATGCCACTACACCCTGATGTTCAGGCTCTAATACTGACTATTCAGTTCTTATTTCAGAGTACTGACTTCTTTTAGCCCAATTAGGACTGAAGTCATACAATGTTTGCTTTCTGTGTCTAGCTCAGGTCTTAACTTTTGATGACACATTTTGAGTTCATCCACAATTTCAAAGTAAAATGATTGCCTTTCTTGAAATGTTAAATGTTCTCTCTCGCTCTCCCACACACACATACATACACACACACACATGCATGATACATGTAATAGCAGTTATTGGCAACCCAAGACTTGAAATTGAAAGAGCAAAAAGAGGGATTTAGGAGAGATTTTGTAGGGAGGACAGAGAAACGAGAAATAATGTGATTATATTAAAAAATCTCAAAAAGGTACATGTTTTTCATGAATAAAACAATTGAATAATATATTTTGCACTCATGTGATTCAGGACAATCAACTTTATTCTATCTTAGCACATGGTAAGCTTTGCTTCAGTAAACATGACTGTAGATGAGTCCTACACCAGCCCAAGTCATCTGTTTCATATGGATAATGGTGGAACTCCTCATTCAGTGTGTACAGTACATACTCTGTTTTAATTTGACTCAGAATTTTAGGTATTGTGTGTGTGTGAACTATATAAAATAAAGTTCCCCTAAACTTCTTTTTTGGTCCACTTTCTGCTACTGTCTCCTTCCATCCTTTTACACAGAGATGCTATCCAACCTGGATGATAAAGAGTGTTCAGTAGATGCAGCAGCAGAATGGACATTGTTGTCTAGTCCGTTCTGTTAGTTCCTGTCTTTCTATTGGAGAATTGAACATCCAAGTTGAGAGATTTCAATGAGCAATGTTTATTATATTCTTTATTTTGTAGTTATGGTATGGGGGTTTTGCCTCCCTGATTTGATGCTTGGGATTATTCATTCTTTCTCTCTTGAGAGATCAGGAGTTATTCTAAAGAGCCTGAATTTATATGCAACTTAGCATTTTCAACTTGCAACTTTTAATATTCCTTCTTTGTTTAATATACTTTTCTTTACATTTAATGTTTTGATTATATGTGCTGAGCATAATTTATTTTCTGATACACTTTAAATGTTGTTCTATATACATTTTGTACTTTCATAGGCTACCCTTTCTTCATTAGGTTAAGGATACATTCTTCTATTATTTTCCTGAAAATATTTTATAGAATTTTGATGTGAGTTTTGTCTTCTTTTTCTATTTTTATTATTCATAAATTGCTTTTTTGCACTTTTTAGAATTGCTGGATCTTTTGTGCATAGCTATTTAACCTTTCTTTTGACATACTCTTCTTCTTCTTCTTCTTCTTCTTCTTCTTCTTCTTCTTCTTCTTCTTTTTCTTCTTCTTCTCTTCTTCTTCTTCATCTTCTTCTCATCCTTCTCCTCCTCCTGCTTCTCTTCTTTCTCCAACTCCTCCTTCTTTTTTTTTCTTTCTCTTCATCGTCCTCCTTCTCCTCCTCCCTTTTTTCTTTTAAAAATACTCATTTTACTTATATATTCATCCGGATTAAAGTTTTCTGTTCCTTTAATCCTGGCAACTCTTTCCCATCTCCCCTTCTATCCTGTCTAAATTCACCCTCATATTAAACAAGGAGGGCTATAATGTATAATAAGAAAATAAAATAGCAAAAAGACAAAAGCAAACACATCTGAGTAGGAAAAAAAAGAAAAAGTGCCCAAGTTGGGAAATGATGTAGACTTGCTCAAACATGCAGGAATCTCACAAAATATTAAACTTGAAACAATGGTATACACACAGAGGACGTGTAGCTTTAAAAATAAAATAAAAAAATCTTCAGCAAGTTAAAATGATAACTATGATAAAAAAAATTTTAAATGAATGCCAGAATTCTAGGACATGAGAATCCAAACTTGCCAGTGAGGGAAATTTTTGGCCATCTACCTTTTGGAATGTACTCTTAAAAATAAAATTAAGAATAGTCCCTTTTCAAGCAAATGGATGCAAGAAGCAAGCAGGAGTAGCCATTCTAATATCTGATAAAATAGTCTTTCAACCAAGATTAATCAAAAGAGATGGGGAAGGACACTTCATACTCATCAAGGAAAAATTCCACCAAGAAGAACTCACAGTCCTAAACATCTATGCCCCAAATACAAGGGCACCCACGTTTATGAAAGAAACATTGATAAAACTTAAACCACACATAGATCCCCACACAATAATAGTGGGAGATTTCAACACCCCACTCTCAACAAAGGACAGGTCAACAAAACAGAAATTAAACAAAGAAACAATATCTCTAACAGAGGTCATGAATCAAATGGACCTAACAGACATTTACAGAACCTTACACCCAAACACAAAAGAATTAACCTTCTTCTCAGCACCTCATGGAATTTTCTCCAAAATAGACCACATAGTTGGTCACAAAGCAAGCCTCAACAAATACAGGAAGATTGAAATAATCCCTTGTATCCTGTCTGATCACCATGGAATAAAGCTGGACCTCAGTAACAACAGAAATAGCAAAAAGCCTACACATACATGGAAACTGAACAACTTGCTACTAAAAGACAGCTGGGTCAGGGAAGAAATAAAGAAAGAAATTAAAATCTTCCTAGAACTCAATGAAAATGAAGACACAACATACCCAAACTTGTGGGACACAATGAAAGCAGTGCTAAGAGGAAAGTTCATAACACTAAGTGCCTTCAAGAAGAAATTTGAGACAGCGCATTCAAGCAACTTAATGGCTCACTTAAAAACCCTAGAAAAAGAAGAAGAAGACACACCAAGAAGGAGCAGATGGCTGGAAATAATCAAACTCAGGGCTGAAATCAATCAATTAGAAACAAATAAAACAATTCAAAGAATCAATGAAACCAAGAGCTGGTTCTTTGAGAAAATCAACAAGATAGACAAACCCTTAGCCAAGCTAACTAAAAGGCAGAGAGACACCATCCAAATCAACAAAACCAGAAATGAAAAGGGGGACATAACTACAGACACTGAGGAAATCCAAGCAATCATTAGGACTTACTTCAAAAATCTATACGGAACAAAATTTGAAAATTTAAATGAAATGGACAATTTTCTTGACCGATTCCACTTACCAAAGCTAAATCAGGACCAGGTAAATAAATTAAATAGTCCTATATCCCCCCAAGGAAATAGAAGCAGTCATCGAAAAGTCTCCCATCCAAAAAAGCCCAGGACCTGATGGTTTCAGCGCAGAATTCTACCAAACATTCAAAGAAGAGCTAACACCAACTCTCTTCAAACTATTTCACAAAATAGAAACAGAAGGAGCATTACCAAACTCATTCTATGAAGCCACAGTCACCTTGGTACCTAAACCTCACAAAGACTCAACAAAGAAAGAGAATTTCAGGCCAATCTCCCTTATGAACATTGATGCAAAAATACTCAACAAAATACTGCAAAACCGAATACAAGAACACATCAAAGATATCATCCAACATGACCAAGTGGGCTTCATCCCAGGTATGCAGGGATGGTTCAATATATGGAAATCCATCAATGTGATCCACCATATTAACAAATTGAAAGAAAAAAACCACATGATAATCTCCCTAGACGCTGAAAAAGCCTTTGACAAAATCCAACATCCATTCATGTTTAAAGTATTGGAGAGATCAGGGATACAAGGCACATATCTAAACATAGTAAAGGCGATATACAGCAAACCTATAGCCAACATCAAACTGAACGGAGAGAAACTTAAAGCAATCCCACTAAAATCAGGGACAAGACAAGGCTGCCCACTCTCTCTATATCTCTTCAACATAGTGCTGGAAGTCCTTGCTTGAGCAATAAGACAGTTGAAGGAGATCAAGGGGATACAAATTGGAAAGGAAGAAGTGAAATTATCACTATTTGCAGATGATATGATAGTATACATGAGTGACCCCAAAAAATCTACCAGGGAACTCCTACAGCTGATAAACACCTTCAGCAAAGTGGCCGGATACAAAATTAACTCAAAAAAATCAGTAGCCCTCCTGTATACAAAAGACAAAAGGGCTGAGAAAGAAATTAGGGAAACAACACCCTTCACAATAGCCACAAATGACATAAGGTACCTCAGAGTAACCCTAACCAAGGAAGTCAAAGAATTGTATGAAGAAAAATTCAAATCTCTGAAGAAAGAACTAGAAGAAGATATGAGAAGATGGAAAGATCTCCCATGCTCATGGCTTGGTAGGATTAACATAGTAAAAATGACCATCTTACCAAAAGCAATATACAGATTCAATGCAATGCCCATCAAATTGCCAACACAATTCTTTACAGACTTGGAAAGAAAAATTCTCAACTTCATATGGAATAACAAGAAACCCAGAATTGCTAAAACAATCCTCTACAATAAAAGATCTTCTGGAGGTATCTCCATCCCTGATCTTAAGTTGTACTATAGAGCAACAGTTTTAAAAACTGCATGGTACTGGCATAGAAACAGAATGGTGGATCAATGGAACCGAACAGAGGACCCAGAAATAAACCCACACACTTATGGACACCTGATATTTGACAAAGACGCCAAAATCATACAATGGAAAAAAGATAGCATCTTCAACAAATGTTGCTGGTCCAACTGGATGTCTACATGTAGAAAAATGAAAATAGATCCATACTTATCACCCTGCACAAAACTGAAGTCCAAGTGGATCAAAGACCTCAACATAAAACCAGACACATTAAATCGGCTTGAAAAAAAGTGGGAATACCCTAGAACTCATTGGTACAGGGAAAACTTCCTGAACAGAACTCCAAAAGCACAGGCTCTAAGAGCAACAATCAATAAATGGGACCTCATGAAACTGAAAAGCTTCTGCAAAGCAAAGGACACTGTCATCAAAACAAAGCGACCTCCTACAGATTGGGAAAGAATATTCACCAACCCTTTATCTGACAAAGGACTCATATCAAATATATATAAAGAACTAAAGAAGCTGAAAAGCAGCAAACCAAGTAACCCACTTAAAAAATGGGGAACAGAGCTAAACAGAGAATTCTCTGTAGAGGAATACCGAATGGCAGAGAAGCACTTAAAGAAATGCTCAACCTCACTAGCCATTAGGGAAATGCAAATCAAAACAACCCTGAGATTTCACCTTACACCCATGAGAATGGCGAAGATCAAAAACTCAAGTGACAACACATGCTGGAGAGGTTGTGGAGAGAGAGGAACCCTTCTCCACTGCTGGTGGGAATGTAAACTGGTACAGCCACTCTGGAAATCAATCTGGCGTTTTCTCAGACAACTAGGAATAGTGCTTCCCCAAGATCCAGCCATACCACTCCTAGGCATATATCCAAAAGAGGCTCAAGCATACAAAAAGGAAATTTGCTCAACCATGTTTGTAGCAGCTTTATTTGTAATAGCCAGAAGCTGGAAACAGCACAGATGCCCCTCATCCGAAGAATGGATGCAGAAAATGTGGTACATCTACATAATGGAATATTACTCAGCAATGAAAAATAAGGAAATCATGAAATTTGTAGGTAAATGGTGGGATCTGGAAAGGATCATCCTGAGTGAGTTGTCCCAGAGGCAAAAAGACACACATGGTATATACTCACTCATATAGACATACAGCATAGGACAAACCCACTAAAACCTATGCATATAAAGAAACTAAGCAAGAGAGAGGACCCTAACTAAAATGTCTAATCCCCATCCGGAAAGGCAAAGAGGATGGACATCAGAAGAAGAGGAGAGCAGGAAACAACCTGGGAACCTACCACAGAGGGTTTCTGAGGGCCTCTGCCCTGCAGACTATCAGGGCAGAGGCTGGGCCTGATGGGCAACTGTTGGGCAGAGTGGATGGAATTTTGTGTAGGAACTGGGAGAGAGTAGGAGCTGGAGAGGATGGGGTCTCCACAAGGAGAGCAACAGAACAGGAGGGTTTGAGCACAGGGAACTTCCCAGAGACTCGTACTCCAACCAAGGACTATTCATGGAGATAACCCAGAGCCCCTGCACAGATGTAGCCCAGGGCAGTTCAGAGTCCAATTGGGCTAAATGGTGATGTGAAGAGGAACTGCCTCTGGCATGGTCTGGTTGGCCTGCTCTTTGATCTCCTCCTCTGGGGGAGCAGCCTTACCAGGCCATAGTGGAGGACAGTGCAGCCGCTTTTGATGTGAACTGGTGGACTGGGATCAGAAGGGAGGGGAGGGCCTCACCTATCGGTGGACTTGGGGAGTGACGTGCATGCGGGGGGGAGGGAGGGTGAGATTGGGAGGGGAGGGAGGGGCCTATGGGGGGATGCAGAATGAATAGTGTGTAATTGATGAAAAAAAATTTAAAAAAAAAGGGAAAAAATAATTTAAGAACCTTAAATGACTTTCAAAAGTGGAGTAAAACATGCAGTTAGGCAATTTACATGGAGCACGTCTCGCCCCTGGGGGCAATGGTCTGCTGAACCTACTCAGACCTCGGACACCACCACTGCTAGTTCTAGAACTGATGCAGGATGTTCCAACGAGGGGGTTAAGGCTTCTCATAATACTTCCTATAAGCCCATACCTGTTTGATTACATCCCCCATTTTTATTCATTATTAGCCAGATAGAGCCAAGTAATTGTGGTAATGATACTTGCTTTTTCGCCCAATGCTGCAATGCTAGTAAATTTACTAGCTGGTTACTCACATGCCTTACTGGGTGCCTGTGCCCGTTGATGCCCTCACGCTATGACTCTCTTCAGACAGAAAAGGGATCTTGGAATTACAGCTGCCATTGTTACTGCTATCTCATTGGCGGCTGTTGGAGCTACCACCACGGCATTAGCCATGAGTCATACGGGGCAGACTGCTCAGACCCTGAATAACCTTTTAGCCAATGTAGCTCATGCCTTAGATGTACAAAAAGGAATTAATGCTCAACTAAAAGGAGGTTTGATGGTGTTCAATCAGAGGTTTGACCTCGTGCAGGAGCAAATTGATACCCTATGGCAAATCGCTCAATTTGGCTGTCAATGAACGTATGTTGGACTTTGTGTCACTAGCATACAACATGAGAACTTTCCCTGTGCTGCAAATCTGTCTAAACAATTGTCAAGCTATATTTTAGGTAATTGGACTGCAGAATTCGATACTACGATGGACCAGCTGAGAGTGGCCATTGCCATGGTAAATTCTACCAGAGTGGACGCAGGACTAGCCACAGGAGTATCATCATGGATTGCTGCAGCCATGAATCATCTGAAGGAATGGGCAGGCATGGGAGTGTTAGCAGGCCTTCTGGTGTTGGTCACCTTGGTTTGCCTGTGGTATATATGCAAGATTAGAGTCTCACAACAGCGTAATGCAGCCATGACCATTCAGGCCTTTACAGCCATTGAAGCAGGACAGTCTCCCCAAGCATGGTTGGCTACCATAAAAAGCCAAAATATTACGCTCAGGATGTGAGGCGAAGCACTGCACTCAGGGTCAGCCACCTTGGACACAGAGAAGAGCATGTCTGATTGCATGCGGGTTGATGCCCCAGGTCCCGCCTCTGAGAAAAAGGTATCGGACGGGTCTGATGCTCTTTGGGTGGATGACACCTAAATGAACATCAGTACAAAGTCCCAATTTATTTCTAATATCAGAGATCAGACCTCTACTCTTGCCTGATGCGTCCAAAACAAAAAGGGGGGACTGTAGAGAGCTGCGTAATGCCGCTCCTGAAAGATGGAGCTGGTTTCCGCCTTCCACCTTCCCGATGGTGAGTGCTCTCTGTCACAAACAACTTCACATTTGGCTAAGGCTGAGGATCTGGCTTGCTTCCATGGATGTGGACCTATCTGCATTGCCCACGTGGCATACTGAGGTTGGCTGCCCAGAGGCTATTTAAAGTGGGCTGGCTTTCCCCAGAGTCAGATGATTGTTCAAGGTTCCTGAATAAACTGCATTGAACAAAAAAGAAAAGAAAAGAAAAGAAAGAAGATATATACAAAGAAAAGAAAAACAGAATCTTTGTCTTTACCACCTTTCTTCCCTGTGGGCTCACTTGATAATCATTATCCAATGGAGACAATGCTTCTCTCGCTGAAGTTTATGTTACCATAGCAGTAGGATTCAAACCTGGAACTGATGGCAGAGGTTCCTAGTTAACATATCAAATCAAACCTACCTGACATTTTCTCCCAGCAATCCTTCAGTTCTTCCATATTGTCTGGTCCTCCGGGCTAGTATAGCCCATGCAATACCCTGAATTCTCCTTCCCAGGGCCTGAGCTAACCTCACTTCCCCTTCACCCATATATAGGCAAACTATTTTGGCTACCCAGGCCTGTCAAGAGCCATTCAGGAGCAACAGCAAAACAGCTGTAGAACTCATGGAATGTGGCTCCCCTGTTAGCATAGTAAGGAGGAGTTTGTCTTGGAGAAGCATAATCCTAAGAACTGATTTTCCGGAGGACTTTGTGCTCTTATGTAGCATATCTCTGCTTGTTGTCCTTATGATGCCCATATTCCTCAAAACATGAGGAGCATGAAAACTATTAGGAGGTTTATAGCCCATCACTGGGCAATATCACTGGCATTTAAAATTAACAATACTTGATCTCTTTTCACATGTTTACAGGAGCAGATTAATGAATTAACCACTGTCCTTGAAAGGAGCCATAGATGTAGATTGTTAGCAATCACCATTATACTTAGAAAGAATTTGGAAAAATAGATTGTTTAACAAGGTCAGGGAAGATGTTTTTGCTTATGGCTCTGGTGTAAATATCTTAGAGAACAATTTAAAGTTAATAAAAGTACACTATTAATAGTAAAGCCAGGGATGTTTTAAGGATGATGAGCCGAAACAATAGTCCAAGGTAGAATTGGCAGTCTGGGTACTCTCAAACTGGGTCTAAAACTGAGAATCTCTAAAACTGAGATTCTCCTATATTTGTTTTTCCCCTCAGCTTCTTGATGATTTAATAAAAATGATTAATGAGTAGATGCACACCCCTTTAAGATTTAAAGTACAGGTGCCAGTTCCATGCAATTTTTTATTACTGTTGCTCTATAGTACTACTTGAGATCTATGGTGAAATTACCACCAGGAAATCTCTTATTGTACATGCATGTTTTTTATCAATTCTGGGTTTTTTGTTTTCCATATGAAACTGAGAATTGTTCTTTTAAGGTCTGTAAAGAGTTGTGTTGGTATTTTGATTGTAATTCCATTGAGTCTGCAGATTTCTTTTGGTAGACCAGCCATGTTTTACTGTTAATCCCACCAATCTTGGAGCATGGGAGATCTTTCCATCTTCTGATATCTTCCTTAAAGTTTTGTCTTTTGTATACAGGAAGGCTTCAGATATATTTTGTATTTAATTTTGTATCCATCCACCGTACTGAAGGTGTTTATCAGTTGTAGGAGTTTCCTGGTGAATTTTTAGGGTTATTCATGTGTACTATCACATCATCTGCAAAACATGCTGGATTGGATATGGAGAAAAGGGAACCCTCCTCCATTGCTGGTGGAAATGCAAACTTATACAACCACTTTGGAAATCAGACTGGTGCTTTTTCAGAAAATTATGAATAATGCTACTTCAAGATTCAGCTATACCACCCCTGAACATACATTCAGAAGATTCTCAACCATACAACAAGGACATTTGCTCAACTATTCTCATAGCAGCTTTGTTCATAATAGCCAGAATCTGGAAACAACCTAGATGATATCCCACAACTGAGGAGTGGATACAGAAATTTCGGCACATTTACACAGTGCAGTACTACTCGGTATTTAATAACAAGGAAATCAGCAGGCAAATGGTTAAAACTAGGAAAGATCATCTTCAGTGAGGTATCAGACTCAGAAAGACACACATGGTATATACTCACTTCTAAGTGGATATTTGTCATGTAATATAGAATGAAGCATATGAAAATCTATAGTCCTAAGGAAGCTAACCAACAGGGAGGACCCTAGGGAAGATGCTTAATCCTCATTCAGAAAGGCAAATGGGATAGACATTGTTAACGTGAGAAGACAGGGAACAGGGCAGGAACCTAGCACAGAGGGCCTCTAAAAAAATCTACCTAGGAGGGTATTGAAGCAGATGCTTAGACTGATAGCAAAACTTTGGGTAGACAACACAGAATCATTTGGAAGATTCAGGAGATAAAGATCTGGATGTGCCAGGCACTCCACAAGGAGACCAAAAGAGCAAAAATAAATATGGGCCCTGAGGTTCCTGCTCCAAACAAGGACCATGCAGGCAGAACAACTAGAGCCCCTGTTCAAATGTAGCCCATAAGTATCTCAGTCTCCATGTGGATTTCCTAGTAAGGGTAGCAAGGGCTTTCTCTGACATGAACTCAGTGGCTGGCTCTTTGATCACCTACTCCTGAGAGGTGCAGCCTTGCCAGGCCATAGAAGAAGCGGGTGCAGCCATTCTTAGTCACTTTAGATAACATAGGCTAGTATAATATAGTAGGGGAGGAGGACTTCCCCTATAAGTGGACTAGGAGAGGGATATAGGGAGAGAA
Organism: Meriones psammophilus; assembly: GCA_036365155.1. NCBI lineage: Eukaryota > Metazoa > Chordata > Mammalia > Rodentia > Muridae > Meriones > Meriones psammophilus. Next base: position 6,082 of record JAEOAE010002907.1, on the reverse strand, counting down.
AAAGGAGGTAGGTTGTGACAGGCAGAAGGTGAGGGACGGGCCTACATTCAGTATACAAAGTCAATTAATTGTAATAATCAATAAAAATGTGTTTTTTTTTCCCTAGGATGAGTGGACTTAGGCAACTGTCTCCTAACAACAACTGAAAAGAATACTACTTCATTTCTACACATTTTCCTTTTCCTATAATGCTATTTATAATAAATACCCTTGATAAAATTCAGTGGTTTGCTTTATATTCCTGGTATCATAATATAGCATAATATATTACAAATCAAAATTTGACATGTTAAGTATATAAAAAGTTTATGAAAAAGTGGCTTGAATTTTCAAAAGAGCAAAGAGTACTTAAAACTCTAGAGGGTAAAAAAATGGAAGAAAAAATGATGGAAAAATAAATAATAATATATAAATAAATTAATATCTCTTACATAAATTACAACATTTTGGTTATTGAGATTTTAACAATATACACAGAACACTTTTTTCTTTCTTTATTATTATTATTATTAATTACACTTTACTCCTTTTGGATCCCCCCATGAGTCCTTCCCTCCTCCCCTCCTGATCCTACCCTTCCTCCCCTATCTGCACACATGCTCCTCCTCAAGTCCACTGATAGGGGAGGTCCTCCTCTTCTTCCTTCTGATCTTAGTCTATCAGACCACATCAGGAATGGCTGCATTGTCTTCTTCTGTGGCCTGGTATGGCTGCAGCCCCCTCAGGGGGAGGTGATCAAAGGGCAGGACAATCACATTGTGTCAGAGGCAGTCCCTCTTCCCATTACTTGGACACTGAACTGCCATGGGCTACATCTGTACAGGGCTTCTAGGTTATCTCCATGAATAGTCCTTGGTTGGAGTATGAGTCTCTGGGAAGTTCCCTGTGTTCAAATTTTCTTGTTCTGTTGCTCTCCTTCCTGTCCTCTCCAGCTCTTGCTATTTCCCTCTTCTTACATAAAATTGCATTCACTCAGCCTGACAGTTGGCTATCAGGCTCAGCATCTGCTTTGATAGTCTGCAGGGCAGAGGCTTTCAGAGGCCCTCTGTGGTAGGATGGATACGTAAACAAAACCCAGCAATCTGTTGCATACAAGAAACACACCTAAGGCACTAAGAGAGACATTACCTGAGGGTAAAGGGTTGGAAGACCACTTTCCAAGCAAATGGAACAAGAAGCAAGCAAGAGTAGCCACTCTAATATCTGATAAAATAAACTTTCAACCAAAATTAATAAAAAGAGATAGGGAAGGACACTTCATACTCATCAAAGGAAAATTCCACCAGGAAGACATCACAATCCTGAACATCTATGCCCCAAATACAAGAGCACCCACATTTGTTAAAGAAACATTGATAAAATTTAAACCACATATAGATCCCCACACATTAATAGTGGGAGACTTCAACACCCCACTCTCAACAAAGGACAGGTCAACAAAACAGAAATTAAACAAAGAAACAATGTCTCTGACAGAGGTCATGAATCAAATGGACCTAACAGACATTTACAGAACTTTACACCCAAACACAAAAGAATTTACCTTCTTCTCAGCACCTCATGGAACCTTCTCCAAAATAGACAATATAGTTGGTCACAATGCAAGCCTCAACAGATACATGAAGATTGAAATAATCCCTTGTATCTTGTCTGATCACCATGGAGACAGATCATTCAAGCACCTTAATGGCTCACTTAAAAACCCTAGAAATAATCAAACTCAGGGCTGAACTCAATCAATTGGAAAGAAATAAAACAATTCAAAGAATCAATGAAACCAAGAGCTGGTTCTTTGAGAAAATCAACAAGATAGACAAACCCTTAGCCAAACTAAATAAAAGGCAGAGAGACACCACCCAAGTCAACAAAATCAGAAATGAAAAGGGGGACATAACTACAGACACTGAGGAAATCCAAACAATCATTAGGACTTACTTCAAAAGTCTATATGCAACAAAATTTGAAATTCTAAATGAAATGGACAATTTTCTTGATCGATTTGACTTACCAAAGCTGAGTCAGGACCAGGTAAATAAATTAAATAGTCCTATATCTCCCAAGGAAATAGAAGCAGTCATCGAAATTCTCCCATCCAAAAAAAGCCCAGGACCTGATGGTTTCAGCGCAGAATTCTACCAGACATTCTAAAAAGAGCTAACTCCAGTTCTCTTCAAACTATTCCACAAAATCAAAACAGAAGCAACATTACCAAACTCATTCTATGAAGCCACAGTCACCTTGTGACCTAAACCTCACAAAGACCCAACCAAAAAAGTGAACTTCAGGCAGGCCAATCTCCCTTATGAACATTGATGCAAAAATACTCAACAAAATACTCGCAAACCGAATACAAGAACACATCAAAGATATCATTCACCATGACCAAGTAGGCTTCATCCCAGGTATGCAGGGATGGTTCAATATACGGAAATCCATCAATGTGTTCCACCATATTAACAAATTGAAAGAAAAAAAAAAACCACATGATAATCTCCCTAGATGCTGAAAAAGCCTTTGACAAAATCCAACATCCATTCATGTTTAAAGTATTGGAGAGATCAGGGATACAAGGCACATATCTAAACATAGTAAAGGCGATATACAGCAAACCTATAGCCAACATCAAACTGAACGGAGAGAAACTTAAAGCAATCCCACTGAAATCAGGGACAAGACAAGGCTCCCCACTCTCTCCATATCTCTTCAACATAGTTCTGGAAGTCCTTGCTAGAGCAATAAGACAGTTGAAGGAGATCAAGGGGATACAAATTGGAAAGGAAGAAGTGAAATTATCACTATTTGCAGATGATATGATAGTATATGTGAGTGACCCCAAAAACTCCACCAGGGAACTCCTACAGCTGATAAACACCTTCAACAATGTGGCCGGATACAAAATTAACTCAAAAAAATCAGTAGCCCTCCTGTATACAAAAGACAAAAGGGCTGAGAAAGAAATTAGGGAAACAGCACCATTCACAATAGCCACAAATGACATAAGGTACCTCAGAGTAACCCTAACCAAGGAAGTCAAAGAATTGTATGAAGAAAAATTCAAATCTCTGAAGAAAGAACTAGAAGAAGATATGAGAAGATGGAAAGATCTCCCATGCTCATGGCTTGGTAGGATTAACATAGTAAAAATGACCATCTTACCAAAAGCAATATACAGATTCAATGCAATGCCCATCAAATTGCCAACACAATTCTTTACAGACTTGGAAAAAAAAATTCTCAACTTCATATGGAATAACAAGAAACCCAGAATTGCTAAAACAATCCTCTACAATAAAAGATCTTCTGGAGGTATCTCCATCCCTGATCTTAAGTTGTACTATAGAGCAACAGTTTTAAAAACTGCATGGTACTGGCATAGAAACAGAATGGTGGATCAATGGAACCGAACAGAGGACCCAGAAATAAACCCACACACTTATGGACAGCTGATCTTTGACAAAGACGCCAAAACCATACAATGGAAAAAAGATAGCTTCTTTAACAAATGTTGCTGGTCCAACTGGATGTCTACATGTAGAGAAATGAAAATAGATCCATACTTATCACCCTACACAAAACTGAATTCCAAGTTGATCAAAGACCTCAACATAAAACCAGACACATTAAATCGGCTTGAAAAAAAGTGGGGAATCTACACAATGGAATATTACTCAGCAATGAAAAATAAGGAAATCATGAAATTTGCAGGTAAATGGTGGGATCTGGAAAGGATCATCCTGAGTGAGTTGTCCCAGAAGCAAAAAGACACACATGGTATATACTCACTCATATAGACATACAACATAGGACAAACCCACTAAAACCTGTGCATCTTAAGAAACTAAGCAAGAGAGAGGACCCTAACTAAAATGTCCAATCCCCATCCGGAAAGGCAAAGAGGATGGACATCAGAAGAAGAAGAAAACAGGAAACAACCTAGGAACCTACCACAGAGGGCCTCTGAAAGCCTCTGCCCTTCAGACTATCAAAGCAGATGCTGAGCCTGAAGGGCAACTGTCAGGCAGAGTGAATGGAATTTTAGGTAAGAACTGGGAAATAGTAAGAGCTGGAGAGGACAGGGTCTCCACAAGGAGAGCAACAGAACAAGAAAATTTGAACACAGGGAACTTCCCAGAGACTCATACTCCAACCAATTCATGGAGATAACCCAGAATCCCTGCACAGATGTAGACCAGGGCAGTTCAGAGTCCAATTGGGTTACATAGTAATGTGAAGAGGGACTGCCTCTGACATAATCTGATTGGCCTGCTCTTTGATCACCTCCCTCTGGGGGAGCAGCCTTACCAGGCCATAGTAGAGGACAATGCAGCCACTTTTGATGTGAACTGACAGACTAAGATCAGAAAGGAGAGGAGAACCTCCCTATTAGTGGACTTGGGGAGTGGCATGCAAGCAGAGGGAGGAGGAGGAGGGTGGGATTGGGAGGAGGAGCTTATGGGGATGCATGAATAAAGTGAGGGGAGATGGGGGATGCAAAATGAATAAAGTGTAATTGATGAAAAAACTTTCAAAAAAAAGGGAAAAAATAATTTAAGAAACTGAAATGAAAGGACTTCATCAAAAAAGTGGAGGAAAACATGGAGTTATCTGTCAATTTACATGGAGCAAACCAAGTCTCCACCCAGAGCTGGGGGAATATCAATGGTCTCTGAAATGCCTAACTCAGACCTTATGGAAATGCAAATCCACCAGATTTCTGCTAGTTCTAGAAAAACTTGATGCTGAGAGGTTGATGTTCCAACTGCTGGGGGTTAAGGCTTCCACTCAAAATATTTCAGACATAAGCCCACACCTGTTTGTTCTTATTTGCCCCATTTTTATTCATTAACCCAGATGCCAAAAGAATGGAGCAGAAATTGTGGCATCACACAATGTATTACTGAAAAAATAAGGAATGCTGGAATGCTGGTGAATTTAGGTATGCAAAAAGACAAACATGATTACTTGACATGCCCTCCTGTGCATCTAAAGAAACTAAGCAAGAGAGCCTGTGTCCAATCCCCATCCGAAAGGCTCTCAGAAGAAGAAGAAAAGAAACAAAAACCTACCACAGAGGGCCTCTGAATCTTACAGACTATCAAAGCAGATGCTGAGCCTGATGGGCAACTGTTGGGCAGAGTGAGCCACCAAATTGAGCTGGAGAGGACAGGGTCTCCACAAGGAGAGCAACAGCCATCTCATTAACCCAGAACCCCCTGCACAGATGTAGCCCAGGCAGTTCAGAGTCCAATTGGGTTACCAAGGCTGTTGACATAATCTGGAGCTACTACCACGGCATTAGCCAGTAGAGTCAATACTGTGAACAGACTGCTCAGAAAGGAGAAGAACCTTTTAGTGGACTTGGGGTGTGGCAGCCAATGGGATAGGGGAGGAGGGAGGGGCTCATGCAAAATGAATAAAGATGTACAAAAAAAGGAAAAAATTAATGACTCAACTAAAAACATGGAGTTAGTCAATTTATGGTGTTCAATCAGAGGTCTCCTGAACCTTGACCTCGTGCAGTTCTAGAATTGATGCAAATTGAGGGGGTTAAGGCCCTATGGTTTGTTCTTAAATTCATTATTAGCCAAATCAAGTAACTTTGCCCAATGCTGGAATGTTGGTGAATTTAGGTATGCCCTGATTACTTGTATGCTGGACTTTGACAAAAAAGGGATCTCAGCCACCATTGTTACTGCCATCTCAACGGCTGAGCTACCATTTTTAGCCAGTCATACTGCAGACTGCTCAAATAACTGTCTGCCTTAGATGTACAAAAAGGAATTGTCAACTAAAAGGAGGTTATGGTTTTCAGAGGATTGACCTCGGACAGGAGCAAATTGATACCCTATGGAAAATTGCTCAACTTATTGAATGAAAGTATGCTGCTTTGAGTCACTAGCATACAACATGAGAATTTTTCCTGGTAAATCTGTCTAAAACAATTGTCTAGCTATATTTTAGGTAATTGACTGAGAATCCGATACTATGATGGAGCAGCTGAGAGTGGCCATGGTCACGTAAATTCTACCAGAGTGGATGCAGGACTAGCCACAGGATTATCATCATGGATTGCTGCAAAGAT